>CM060617.1:19207327-19577327 GCA_030578275.1 Meda fulgida
TAAATACAGTCAGTGTTACAACAGTAGCCCTACATTCATGGTGTTTGGGGATTTGAAAGTCTTCTAACTTCTAACATTTTTTTCCCCTCAACAGTCTTGTTGGGAATGTTGAGGCTATTTCATCCGATTTAAAACTAGTCTAATCAACGAGTGATTTGTGGTTTGAAACAGAGAGGTGTGTGTCGAATTGAAATGATTCACTGGATGTCGCAACGCAGTTTAATAATGATGTCCAGGACCGGGAGTAAAAGCAACTCCTTTAAGCTTACGATCCGTTATCCACTGGGCCGTGCTGTGTAGTTCAAACTAGTGATTTTGACCGCAGGCCGCCAACTGAATAGCCCTGGTCTATACTCAAATTCAATTCAACAGGGCTGACAAAATCACTATGATGTGAGCAGACAGTATGTGAAGTGTCTTGTGAGAGCACTCAGAAACCCATCATAATATTCGTATTTTAATTCAGGCATAATTGTGTGACAGTCTCTCAAACGGACTGGAAAAGAGTAAAAACCTCATATGTCAGTTGAAGGCAGCTGGCTGATTATTATTTTCTTCTTGGGTTCTCCGAAGAGATCTCGGCTGCCCAAGTATTCACTGATACTTTAATTCTGATGGTGCCATTAACTGTTCTATTCTTGGAAAGCACTTCCCTGATTTTATGAGAGACATATGTCTTCATCACAGGACTCATTACTGTCAAGTCCCTGTGTTAAGCTCCTTTCACCTAATGAGAATATATCATCATCTAAACCATTTAGCCATTATCAAATATACAGTCAGTTAGTATATTTAATCAGATTGTTTGCCCTTTGAAAGAAAGTTGCATCCTTATCATCAGACTGAACAGAAGTTGTGATAAAACAAAAAATTTGTTCATGTAAAGTTGTGCTGTGTGACGGATGATTTTTAAATATGGGCTTGGGTGGGTTCTCCTTGGTTGCTGTGTGCTGAGGGTCCTAATAAAGTGAGGAAAATAATCATATAAATGGCAACATATGTGGGCCACATCACTCACACAGGGGCTGCGATGTGGAGCCGGTGTTATGTTTTATTATGAAACTCGACACTGCTGGAATGTGTGCCCAACAGTTCTCTAATGCTGACGATATTGGGCGGAGCTTCTTTTTACAAGCTTGTCTGCATGTCGAACATCCACTTTTTAACTATAAAGCCACATCGCATACAGGCTACAGAATACAGAAAGAAAAAGAAAAAATTAGATCTCTTTAACATCTCAAATGTTTCTCCAAAAAAATGTTTCTCCTAAACTAAAGACTCCGGTGGTCTCAAATTCGTCTCCTCCAAAGTTTCAGACATGATCTCAAGAACATCACAAACTATGCTCAGCTATTTGTACCCTCTAAAATTTAGAAGAGATTTTAACAAATTTACCAATCAAATGTCTCAGTATGAACTCAAATATTTAAACCATATGAACCATATAACCATGTATTAATAATCAAATTAGTCAAGGATTGAGTCATAAGCCATTTAATATGCCTTCCAGCAAAAAAAGCTCAAGGGTGAAGACTTCTGTAAGTCAGTTTTTATAGAGGCATCGGGTACATTACCATTTCCAAGAACAAATTATGTGCCCTATGCACATAAACTGTACAGATCTGTTCTCGTATTGTGTGTCAGTGTCAGCAATTAAGAGTAACGTTAACCTAATTTCTGCATAACTTCACTCTTAATATAGGATTGGACTGTTTTTTTTTTTTACTTTAGTGTTTTAAATACTTGAATTTGTAAAGTTGTTGAGATTTTCTAGCTAAGGAGAAGTGTGTAATGTTGCCTAGTGTGTAATGTTGTTGGTACAAATTGCGATCCGGGGAGCACTGCAATACCACCAAAAAGGGCACTTTCATTTTAACGATTAAGGCAGGGGCTTATACCGTGGGCCACCAGAGAAAAATAAAACAGGGAATACTAACCACTACCAGACCAATTTGGTCCACTAGCTCCACCCTTGATGGAACAACTTAATGAAAGGCGAAATGTTTGTAATCTATTCTTAGTTTTGTCTTGGTGCATGTGATCCTCAGATCAGGTCTGGAGAGCCGAGGTCATGCCATGAAGGAGAGAGCACACAGGCTTCACCCATCCATCCTCAGCTGTCTGATAGAGACAGGGTGGCTCCACTTCCCTAACGGAGAAGACAGCTCGGTTTTAAAGTGCACTTTGTAACAGAGAAGTGTGCTTTGCCTTCAGTAAATCCAAGAGCTGCCACTGCTCAAACCTCAAAGTCAAATGAAGACCTGGCAGAGCTACAGTTAGTGTCATTACAACGTAAATTGGGAAATCAACTTTGAATAATGTTCAAGTACTTTCTGCTTTATATTTGCAACCCCACCCATTTCAAGCAACCGTTTAAAAGCAAATAAAATCCAATTAATCAACTGCAACAGACACGTTTGTCAGGTTTCGTATCAGTGTGTTATCCCATCTATATATTCATCGATCCATCTACCCATTAAACATTAAACAAATTACTTGAATGTTTAAACGGACAGGACCTAAAACACCTACAAATTATGAACTTTAACTATATGATGGTTAAACTTTCCAATTAATCCAGAGAATCATGTGCGATTTGAACCATGGTGCCTGGTCTGCTCCTGATCAACTTAAACTACAATCCCTCCTTGACATCACACATCTTGCAATGTTACTATCACGGATGCACACATTGCGATATTGATGCTGAAACAATATATCGTGCAGCCCTACTGAGGTCATTCAACTAAAAATGTAGTCAAGCTAAAAATGTCACTACTTTTAGTTAGTCATTTCCGTTACATGTATGCTCTTGATCAATTAAAAACATAAATAGAGGTAATAAATGCAATAATGTGTGAAAAATCTAAATAGACAAATTAATGGGCTTGTGTCATGTGTCATTTTCCATGCAACAAAAAATATGCTAATTGGCCTTACCAATGGTTACATAAAACCATTAAATGCAAAAACAATGTAGTCCACCAAGTATGTTTCAGGGAAAATATCACCATAGCTTTAATCCCACAAAACCCATGGGGCCACAGGGAGATGTGCCTTAGGCACATCACTGCGGGCTGCTAATACTCGACTCAATCACAAATGACACAGTCATAGTCTCCAACCACATGCTTGTGTTTTCACCAGTGGCGTAACGAGCCAACACTCGGGCCCTTATGCAGGATTATCAAGGTGGGCCCCCTACTACAACACGTGATGACGCAATGTCCACGAGCAGGCTAACATGAATAGGACAGGATAGGATCATAAAGACACGGGCAGCATATAAGAGATGAGATGACTGACAAAATCAGGAGTAGCCTACGCGCGCGCACAAAAAAACAAAAACAAAAAAACACTGCTGGTGACGGCGCACCTTGACACATTGTTACTCACTGCTATGACTACACACACATAGGCCTAGGTCCTAATACATAAAAAAGATGCTCACTTACATTATAGCTGCATTTTACGGGTTTCCTCTGTGCAAAGTTGTCGAATTAAATCCTTAAGATCTAGATGGCGCGCACAGGCATTCTCAATTGACAGTATGACAAGTCGCTTCACTCTCTTGCTCCATCTCAATCTCGCTCTCCCCCTCCTGTGTCATCTTTTTAAAGAAGCTTCCTATTTTTGGTAATTTATTAATTAATTTCTCAAATTCCTCTTTTCGTTTGCGCTTTTGAAAGCCACTTTTGTCTTTGTAATTTGCCGATTCCATATCTGTCTCAAGTTTTTTTACTGTTTTGCACGCAATACTCATGTTCACCCGGGGATTCCCCAGTCCCAATTTGAAACGAATTACACCAAAATCCATCATTGTTCCTTTCAAACATGTATTTAATGATCAGTAAAATATGTTGTTGTCATTATTTATTCAAATAATTCGCGAAAAATTAAAATGCGATAAGAATAAAAGTAGTAAAATGCGATAGGGGGCCCCGCCCCCGCCTGTCAATCAATATCTTCCAGTCACGCGGGCCCCTGATTGGTCTGGGCCCGTAAGCAACCGCGTACCCTGCTTACCGATAGTTAAGCCTGTGGTTTTCACTCAAGCTTCACAAACTCAATCTTTACATAGGTTTTGCTCCCATCATGCATGATTGTACAGTATATTACAAAGAGCAGAGACCACGGGACTTACTTTTGTTAAAAAACACGAAGTGAGACAGGTCCATACAAAATGTAATATAAGTCCCTCATTAAAAGGAAAGTGTATTCTTTCAGCTGGCACTAATTTCACATGATCCATGTTCTCAATATTTCAACAAAAGTGTGATGAAAACAACTCCCCATGTGGTTTATCAAAGCCGCTAGTCGGGATTTATGACAAATAGTTCACATTTTGCGATAAAATAATACCATTAAGACATTTCTTAGCTTGCAAAGGGATCAATTCTGTCATTATCTGACATTCAATGTCTTTTGATGAGCCTCATTTGACCAGGGAATAACTGATAATTATGGACTTCCACCGAGGAAAAAAAAAAAGTAATAAAGTAATAAAGAGCTAATATTTAAAATAGTCACACAATAGTTTTTATATACTCTGAAGCAGGAACCGCTTTCATAGACAAGAGCAAGTGAAAAAGAGTGTGTGACAAATCATAAAAAAAATAAGAATATATTTATAAATCAGTTAAAGCAGAATCTGCCTGATATTGCAGGATAAGAAAGCAAATACGAGGATCCCTTGGCTTAAATACTTGCTGACCACATAATGAAGATTCCACACATCAACTGACTCATGCAAAAAATGCTGAGGAAGGACATTTTCTTTGAATCACACATCTTAAATATAAAAATAATAAAACATGTCAGCAAGCCTGAGGTCTTTCCTTTTCATTACAAAAAAGACAAAACAGTCTGTCTATACATCCGATGTCAATATATCTATCTATATCTCTAACTCCATCTATATCTGTCTGTCTGTCTGTTCATCCATCTCATAGATATACATTTCTATATATTTTATCTATATCTATCCATCTGTATCATTTTCAGAGGTTGTGTGCAGACACATTAGTCTGAATTGTATTTAGTACTTTCTCTGGATATTTTCTTTTAAAGGGAACACTAAAAGGGAATGGTGACAGTATTTTCCCATAGAGAGAAATAATTCAAAGAATAAAATGCTGGGAGGTTTCCTGGGTCGGTCTTACCTCACTCCTTAAGAATGTCCCATGAGACTGAGGCCGGATTTTGAGGTTGTTATACTGCTGCAGTAAGTGTGGCTCATGTATGCAATGGTCTACATTCAAATGGACCACGCAGAGGTTTCTACAAAGATGCCTTGATTTACAGGTCATGGCTGCAATTCAACGTCTTCGCAGAGTTTCTCTTTTCTGACTGGAATACGCTTCCTAGCGAGCGAGAGCAACAGGCTGTATCATTACTGCCATGTTTCAGTTTCCTCAATGGCATGTAAAAAGCCCCCTGTCAGAAATGTTACACTCACCAACTTATAAAACAGAAAAAAAGACAAATTCTCAGTCCAAGCAGACATACAGGTGGTTGGGTATGGTGCTTTGGGGGCTCAGTGGTGCAGAGGTAATAGCTACACTTTCTCCAGGCATTACAGTTGCAGAACTCCAGTAAAATAAAACAAATACAAAAGTACCACACACTTCTGAGTTATATTAGGCAGGAAAACAAACAAGCACCATATGTCAACAATCACATGGGTTTAGTTTTAGCTACCCGCTCCTTGGATTCATTACCTGTTTTATTTTGAATCCAGCTCTAGCACAGCTCTCGCAGTCCAGTGAGGATTCATAGTCCTACCTGTGGAATAAAGAGCACAAAACTGAATAAGTTCAACAAGTGTTTTTAATGTTTAACCTAAAATTGACATTTTTTTCACAAGATAAAAAAGGCTTTTTTGGAATAAAAGACAGACATACTGTGCACCCCTTTCCTCTCCCCTGACTGTCTGGTCCACTTTAGGAGAATAATCAAATGGTACACTTAAAACCGTGTGAAGACTACTTTTCCCTTGAAAATGACTAATTCAACCCACAGTGCAGTGCTACATGACACCATGAAACAGCAGAGCACAAACCACTCTATTGCATTAAAGTCTTAAGTGAAGACCTACTAAGCCCAGAAAGTTTCTAACATCATGGAAAAACGGTTTAAACGTGTTCCAGTGTTAGTGTTCCTTTTAAATCTTACAATCTGCCATCTTTTCTTACTCAGCAAATAATGGGATTCCAAATGGCTATGTAATTAAAAAGTAATTTCAGATGCTATCGGCCGAGGAGTCGTAAACGTTGAGCAATGTTGGACTAGTTCAACTGCGGTTTTGACGTGACCAGTTGCATCATTACAGAGCTTCACTTGCTGTAACACTCACTGTAACACTGAAGGATAAATCACTTCACAAAATAATAATTACGACACACGTCACATGAAATCACAATTGCTAATTCATTCTTTCTGCTCACCCAGACTGGGTGGATCCGTTCATAAAAAGTAATCAGTGGCGTTTGGAAGAACTTACTCCATACTCCAGAACTCAACAGAGTGACATAAGCACTTGCTTATGCCACACTGATATATTTAGCTGTTTGCGTATACTGACTTCCCAAACTTAGCAAGTTTCAATGTGAGTAAGTTTCAATCACATACGTATGCAGAAACCACAACGGCCAGAGCTCACCCCCTGAATCAGTGCCACAAAAAGGGGTGATTGAGTGGGTGCAAACTTCTGTGGACCATGATATATTTTTCTTGTCAGGGGCATAAATCCCAGAAATGGGAAGAATTATTTTTCTTGGCCTTTGGTCCTTTGGTTTGTTTATCTCTGTTAACAGACTGACCAGATCTACATCTACACCACGATTTCTCAATTATGTCCAGTTAAGTAAAAACTAAAAAAAAAATATAACAAGGTAATACATTGTTTATTTAAATATGTATAAAAAAAATAAACTATGATGAATCATATGCATTATAATTACTTTAAGATTTTGCTTTTTTTTTCATATTACAGACATGAACATTTGGTGGGTTTACATGTGCTTAATTGTCATGAAAATAATGTCAACAGTGTGGTCTGTTTTTAAGTTCTGAAAATAGGCTTGATCTTTTTTAAGTGACAGTTTTCACAAGATTCACCCAAATGTTTACTAAACGTTTCTGATAAACAATCTATATGAGCAGCTACTGAACTTGTAACCGCAGAGGTTAGGGCTATTTCAGGTCTGTATTTTTGGAAGCCTTCAGATGAGCTCAGTGCTGACCTGACCTCAAGGTAAAGATGCAAATATAATACTTTCCCATTTTAAACACTGTGTGATAGGACCTAGTTTGGCAGATACGTGTGATATAATAGCTAACAGTAACACTAGCAGGGAGGAAAACATGTCAAAACAAGGAAGAAAAGCAAATGCTGAAGCAAATGCAGAGGTTATTTTGTCCATGTCAAGCTTGACTCACACACAGGTCATCATAATATTTAGAGACTCACCTGCCATGTTCAATCATTTAAAAAAAAAGGATCATGAGTCCCAATCCTTTTTACACCCTTCAAAACAAGCACTTACAGGAAGGTTCCTTTAATGTCCTGAAAGAATGGTTACAAAACTATTACAATTTACAGCCATTAGTGACCCACCCAGGGAGGAACCAAATGAGGACTGACTGTCTCATTCATTTTAAAGACTGGGTGTGAATCAATAACAAACTCTGCATATATAGATGTCTGAAGTGAAATAAGCTCATTGTGTTTTGCAGCATCAGAGACAGAATGAGTCATATAGACTATTTTATATAGCAAATTTGTTGTTTTTGGAGTTTGACTGCAAAGTGTTTGTCCCACTCTTTTTGACCAATGCATATACCCGAGAGGTTTCAATGATTTTTTCCTATGACATTTCAAGTCGTTTGTGATTACTGGAAAAAGGATTTCTCATTTTAGAGAGATTACTGGCCTGGGCTGTTTAGTACAGACCCCCTGAAGGGACCTTTACAAAAATAAAAATTATACAGACTTTCCCATGAGGGAACTATCATGTGCTCACGCCGCGTCATACAATTTCTGGTTTGCGTTATAGTGTTATTACTACAAATGTGGGGATAGGGATTTTACTCTTTTCCATTTTTGTCAGGCCTGGAGAAAAAAAAAACTTTATTAATTAAAAACAACTCTCAGATTTTTTTTTCTTTAAAAAAGCAGAGTTTCAGAGCACAGAGGTTTTCAAACTATACATATCAAAATATCTCCTTTTGTGTCTCACATAAGAAAATAAAGGGTTTAGTACGACAAAGGAAATATAGTGTCAACTGTCTAATAAAAGGATACAATGGGTCAGTCTTACACACTTAAAGGTTCTCTTTATCCTTTTACTTATTAAAAATGTAAGCTTCACATTTCAAACCAGTGAATACAGGCTCTCCATTACTTTGTTCTTCTCTCCTCACATCCAAATCTCATCCTCAAATGTTCAGCCAAAAAGAATGTCTCTGTTGTTTCATGACAATTCTTTAGTGTAAGATGAAATGTGGAGCGAATACATAATTGTCTTGTCAAATGAATGCGACAGGCACTTGATGTATTTACCAAAGGCTTTCCGACCAAAGCTCCACCTGGGACCCAACTTAGATCTTTTCTCCCAACATCTCTACCTGGCTTCCAATGGCTCCCAATTGCTCCCTATGCCCGTAGATGTGTTTCTATCCATTCATTTCTTCACATCAGCTCCTCCATTCTGCTCCAGTTAGGCCACACCTGTGATGGGGTGCAACATCTGTGCAATCCAACTTCTTCTACTCTTAACTACAGCATAAGACTCCCGAAAATCCCTCCCTACTGTGCCAAAACAAGACCTTTAGGGAGAGTGGAGAAAGAGTGAAGGAGGGGTGTTTGGAAGAACATTACCGTCCATGCTCTCTGCTCGTTTTGCCCATCCAGCTGCAAGAGCAATTGTAGCCATGGAAACTACTTAAACGCAGCCTGAAGGAAGTGTGCCATTGTGTTTTAGTAATGCACCAGAATAAATAGGGTGGAAATAAGAACACAAGCAGCTAAATACTAATCAGGTTTGGCCACATGAAGCCCAAAGGTCTTTTGAATAATGCACATTTTGAATCCTTTGCACAAGAGCCTTAGGATTTGATAGTGCAAGACATAAGGTAACATAAACAGCCTTATGAAATCAGGCATGTTTAGCATAGTACTTTCCCCTCATTAGCAGCCCATCATTGAGATTACAGTCATGTCGACATGTTGCAACATTCGCTATGTTACAGTGTGTTCCTTACCGGGAACCCGCCCATAATCAGGGCGTTTTCCAAGAAACAATCATGAAGATCTTTCCAAAAAAGAAGCCTGAGCGCAAAGTTTATTGCCTGCAGACAAACAAACGTCAGCTTTCTGCTCAATCGTCTCACAGTAATGAGGTAGCCTAGTATTTTGGATTTACATTTCAAGAAAACACAGCATTGACTTTCACAGGAAACAAATCAGCATTCGACGGCAATCCTCTAGGTATAACTGATCCCTGGTGAATTTTATAAATAGCTGTTTTGGGCAAAGAATGTGACCACCTCTTCCATATAAAGCTAGATGTTCATCTTATAAATTAGTCACAAGGTCTTTCATACAAAGTGTAAATCTACATAAGCAAAATATACAAATATGCAAATAAAAAAAATAGGCTAATTAGCATTCACTATTCCAATTGCATGACATTTGTAATGTTTTTAACCTGATATTACTTTTCCATAACATTCCAGCTTCTGAGACCTAGAATATCAGAGCAAGGCTACAATCACTTATTATTTTTCTCATTTTAGAAATTTCTCATTTTTCACATGTCGCTCTCTTATGGTCCACAGGGGTGTTATTACTGCTTGTACATGCACTGCAATTGTGCGTACCAGCCTGCAAGCCAGAACAGACAACAGCCACCCTGAGCTCCATCTCAACGCCCATGGACCACCTCAGAATGGCCTTAGTCTGGGAGCTAACATCCATACTTATTTAGCAATCAATAAACCAAAACTGACTAGAAGCCATCATGGTATCAGACCCATCAGTGTCTGAGGGAGGTAGCGTTCATAAACAACATCAGCAGCCGACACGGCCCACATTTATGGAACGTGATGAACATTTTCATGCTGGTTTCCGTCCTCTCACTTTCCCCTCGGGACAAATCTGATTTATGATCTCTGTTTCCCCCCACAGAGCGATGGAGCCATTAGGGTGGAGAAAGAGCAAACGAATTCATGGAGAGCACTTTCCCACTGACATGATGAGGAGGGGCGACAGTTACGACCCCTGTCCACTCCACAGCTGCTGGAAGGCTCTAAACAACAACACTTTCACATGTCTTCCCCTCTTTCCAGGTGGGCCAATGACACTATGAGGATGTACAGAAAAAATTAAATCCCATATAATTTGAGAAATCCTAGGATTAATCTTCCAAAGTATTGTGGTCAACGAGGTGATAGAAAAGATCATATTCTGCAGAATGAGTAAGCAATATCCCCGTTATTTATATATAGTACCGTTGTAGGCTATTACTAACAATGTTTTTTTTAAATGCTGATATAGGTTTTCTCAATTTTTATTTCAGTTTTAGTTTTAGTAATTTTAGTATGTCGACTAGATGAATATAAGTCAAATGTAAAATAAGATGTGAAATAAAATAAGTTTCAGTTTTAGTACATTTCTTTTATTTCAAGTAAATAAAATGTTTTAGGTAACCATAATAACCCTGCAATCTCACGCATGTGCTAAAAAGCTCAGTATCAACCGGTCATTGTGTTTTATTGTGGTTGCGACCATAAAGAAAATAAACAAGGAAATGGGGCTGCAACCCTCTGTTATTACTATTCCACATGCTTGCTGTTTACATGGACTCACCCCAAAGCAGGTTTTTCCATACTATAAAAAGAAAAGAAAAAAAAACATTTAATGGCACTCTATCAGTTCTCAAAGTTATTGTAAAGTTCTAAAATCCCAAATTAGCATCCGAACCACAAGATTGTGCCAGAGGAGAATGATTCCTTGTTAGAGGCAACGCCTTCCATTAAACATTTAACACAGCCTTATGAATAAAAAACTATAAGGTTCTCTGACATTCAAGTAGAGCAATAAGAGAGGCATGTTACTAATGCCACACAATAGCTTTGTTCTTGTTCTCTTTCCATTTGCCCTCCTTCCTTTCTAATTTTCCTGTGGAACTCTTGGCAGCGCTTCTGGCACTAGAAGAATGTCTTTGCCTCCATGGCTGAGTGGAGCACACACAAGAGTGCAGTGTTAGAGTGGCAGACAGTGATTGGCCGCTCGGCACACGGACATTTACTCATCCCGCTGCATTCCACACGCTACAGGCCTGCAATGACACCAGAGCTGCCCCGAGAAACACATCCCGCTGTGAGCGTGAGGGAGCTCAGGCAATAGGCTCCGCTCCAGAAATGTGCATAATGTAGCGTTTATGAGAAAGACCTGTCACTGGGAACCCTGTATACACACCACAAGCCCTTGTTTGGTATTGTTTTAGAACTAAACCAGGGTGACGATTAGATTCCTGTGAAAGTCATTGAAAGGAATACAAATTTCTGAGTTTCAAAGGATTTTGTGATTTGCATCAAACACGGGTTAGTGGCATGGCCTTGTGGAACTAGCCACCCAGCGCACTGTGCATCCTGATTGCAGCATGAGGGATAATTCAGCCCAGAAACTACACTGACAAAACAGTGATCTCCACTGTCTGATTGACCATTGAGTAAATCTGAGATGAGACAAATCTTGATTCCATTATGTCATAATCATCTATTGTGGTTGAGATTTCTGTGCAAAGATGAATTCTAAAATCTAGTGTGCTGCCTTCGACCAATGTCCTTTCAGAGATGGAACCTCATGACCACTTAAAAAAACTCTTAAGTGGGCAGCAACTCTGTATGCCACACAAATTTCAGGGTTTCAGAGTCCAACACTCTATCAGAAGCCAGAAACAAACAACAAAATTGCTAATATACACTCATGGTGTGCAGTAATACTACCAAAAAAATCATGACCCTCCATCTCGATACTGAAATCTCAAATGGACTGACAATTATTCATATATTATAAATCGTTAAAAAATAATGGTACCCGGGACTCCGGTGAGTCCGGAGACTGTACACCATGAGTTTTTAAAAGCTTAGCTTAAATGTGTAATATGAATAAATAGTACTCATAAACTGCATAAAGTTTTCCTAATTGAAATGAGTAGAGGCTTGGAGACAGAAAAAGGATAGAGTCTGATTTTAACATATTGCGAAGGTAATGACCAACCTGAATGAATTCATTCAGGGCACGGGTATTTCCTAGCAGCTGCTAGCCGTTGAGTGTACATCCGTTGTACACTTGTTATTGCGGTGCATTAGGGGATTTAATAAGTGCACTTGATAAAGCCTTTGATTGCTTCCTAAATCGTATACTCTCTAAATAAGTATTTTTAAGAAGTAATTACTTTGCATTAAAAAGTATGTTATAGTGTGAAAGCATGTAGTATGAATGTAAGAACATACTACATTCGTCATTTTGTCAATCAGTACGTTTACATGCACCCTCATAATGCGATTATATTGGGATTTCTGCGACATCATGTAAACGTAATACTTCGATCAAACTAATGCGATTAAGCTCATAATCATAGTAACCATAATTTGCATTAAACTATGTGGCGTTTTAAACTCAATAAACGTACACACGGATGCCGCGTGTTGTTCACACAACTTCACAAAAGAACTCAATGACATTATTCTGAAGTTTTCGCTAAACTCTGTCAACACAACTTGCTGCGCAGTCTCTGTTCTGGATATCTTCATCCAGACGGCATGAAAATGGGACGGCAGAGTAGGCAAACCCAGCATGCGATGTTCATCACGCCGCCGAATAATATCCAGTAGATCCGTAAAAATGTATTTTGAAGTTGATGTGAGAAATAGAAGGTCATCCGGGTACTTTTTACCTACTGTTTATGAATACTGTGCAAAGTATGCCATTTACTTTACGCAGCCTTAGATTTATTTTTTGCTCAGCTTGCCTCAGTGATCTTAATGAAAGATATATGCAATGCTGCCTTAAAATTTTTTCAAAAGTTATTTTAGGAGGCCTGCTTTTGGCACTGCTTCAGCGTCAGGTGTGCTTCCATTATGCCTTGGTTTTGCAGCGGAGCTAAAATAATTAGATATGTCAGCAACTTACTAAACCAGCCAAAATGTTCCCAAGAGAAAGGAGCTTAGCCTTGTACTGATTTGTACATAACAGTAATCAAGCTAGTAATCTAGAAAGACTGTCATTAGTCATAAAATTCTGCAGCACCAAATAGATGTCCATCATTTACCAGCTCAAATTATATCTATTACAGTTCATGAAAGCCTTCTCTCAGTATGACAGACTCGCCTCCTCATTAGCTGTATTTAAACCTGAGGCACGTGCTTTTGCATTTCAGGTTCTTCACGCCTCATGAGCATCCTGAATTACCTCAAAAGAATCATCTGAATCACAGGAAAACCGCTCTCCGCTTATAGATGTTCGCTGTGTTAGAACAGATAGGCAGTTACTATGGCAATGCCGGAGTTTTATATAAAGTTGCAGAGAGCAGTTTTCAGATTTTTCCCTCACCTGCAATTTGAATGTCTACAGTGAAACTCTGCACTCACACTTTCCAAACCACTTCTGGTTGAATAGATAAGGCCTGATATGTGTTATGAGCGGGAGTTTCCACATCCTGCAAAAGTAGGTGAGGAATCCTTGTGCGCCAAAAATCTTAAGTGAGTACATTCTAAATAAAAAAGGGCCATAAATAATTAATAGACCATATTGTTGTAACACAGCTTGAGACTAATACCATTGCAAGAGTGCAGACCCCCCCCCCCCCCCCCCCCCCCCCCCCCCCCCCCCCCCCCAAACACTAAATGGACTGTGAAATGTTGTGTTTACTTCTGTATTCTGTGGTTACTATCAGGAGTTACTTCACTGGTATCACACAATGTGTGTAATACATGATTCATTGACGATCACACTGAACTGTGCATTTTCTCAAGCAGGGCTTTCAGCCTCCCTTGCAGAGGCCGAAATGATGGAAAAACTCCAATCTAAACACTCTGCCCTCTGACCAACCAGTACACAAACTTAACCAGCATTTTTCTCTCTTCTGCATGGCGCCACATGCATCTGTGAAAAAACACAAGTCTATAAAGAACTGTGGGAAAAGGACCTTGACCCTCCTTTTGCACCAGGGAATACATTTCCCAAATCCCCATCTGCCACATTCTACCTACATTCCACACTACGCATTGCCAGATCTCAAAAGAAACTGCAATAATGTTAGAGCTTTTCTAAGATCTGTTGTTATGGTTTCTGAAAGATTTTGATCATAACCCCTCAATTCCACCGGGCATCACCAGAAAGCTGTCACATCTTATTCCGCAAGTCTCAGATCTCCAATAGCAGCGACTTCGAGCCGCTAGTTTTATTCAGGGCACAGACAGCAGTGTTTTGTCTGTGCTGTATGAAAATAACAGCAAAAGGAGCAGGGCCTCACACAGCTAGAGCTTTTTCTGCATCTGAATTGAACTATATTCAGAATCAGGAGCCTTCTTGGGAAGCTGTCCCCCGAAGGAACATTTGTTTTGTGAATAATATGTCTAATGGCTGTGGCATGGAAAATCTTGCGCTCTGAATGGAAGTAAACATGTGAAGGGGGCATGTGTAGAGTCTTGATAGAGACTTGACTACTTGCCTGAGGGTTTTCTTAATGCAGCACTTGAGATTGTGGCCAGTATCGACATTAACCTTCCAGAGGTGATCCATTTTAATCAGCATAGACAACGCACATTCAATGAGGGGTATATGCTGAGAGAAGCGCACAGAAGGGACAAACCTGACACAGTGTCTTTCACTGATGCAAACATGCTGCTTACCAAGCCATTTTGGTTTATAAACACAAGCTGTGTTGTAATCCTAACATGTCATTATAGATGTCATGCTCAGAATGGAGCGGGTATGTGGTGGTTTAAGAGAGCGTTTGGAAAAAATAATGAATGAGCAATAAATGCCACCTGTTAACGCTGGAAAAATAACTCAAACAATGCATCTAAAAATTATCTCATCCAAATATTGCTATTGTTTGGAGAAGCAAAAATTAAGAAGTTAATCTACCAACCATCAAAAACAGACATGCAATCATGGTCCAATTATTTTTGTTCACTGTTGTTTCTTTGGTACTCTCTTTATGTGGTAAGAGCGAACAGACTATGGTCCTGCTGGAAAAAGCTGTTAAGTATGAGGGGTTCATGAGATGGTCAGTGCTGTCTGCTCATCCTGAGGGTCTTCCAGGTGTGGCCCTCCATGAAAGTCACTCAAGTCCAGCTGTCATTTCATGTCCTACATGATGGGACAACCATTTACATACAGCATGCAAGTGTATAGTAGAGCTATCCTTCGTTGACTGTTTATTTCCATGGCGCACTGTGACCAAAGCTGTTGACATACAAAAAGACCTTCATAGATCTAACATAGATCCTGACCTCCCTCTACTTAAAAATGTTATCTAATTTGAGCTCCTATTGCATAAATGCGAGTAGAAATAGACCGTATGGCCCTGTAAATGTTTCTAAAAATTACGAGGCTTTGCTTTACAAAAAACAAGAATGAGAGGAAGTGGATTGACTATGCAAGCAACATAATTGCATGCCTTGAAAATTGCTATGTTCAAGCCTTTGTGAGTGCGTGCAATTCAGCAGGCATGCATGCACTGCAAAAGACCACTGACTAACATATCTATAACATATATATATATATATATATACACACATACATACATACATACATACATACATACACCGCTTCACATAGTATCTGTCTATTACGAGCAGCCTTGTGGGCCTAAGGACAGACCTCTGTGCAAGACGCAAGACCACACACATGTACTGTAAGAGGTGCCCAAAAAAGCCTCATTGTAGGGGTCAGTGGTTCAGCTGTGGCCTTCATGTTTAATGAGCTTCGGTCAATAGCGAACAGAGGCAGGATGGGGTACAATGGGAAGAGCAGCAAACCACAGCTGACCAAAACCACACCAATGCACATCACAGTGGCTCATTGGAAGCCAACCAGGCCCGTGCAGTCTCGGAGCGGCTGGATGTGTGGGAGACTGAGGAATCGAATCAGGTGCCAAAATGACTTTACTCTCGGGATGTCAGTAAGGAAGCATATTTTCTGCATATTGTGCCGCTGAATAACTCAGTCTTGTGAGTGAGGAAAAAATATTGTGTTAGGACAACAGGCTGTGATTGACCCATGCAGGACGATCAATTCCAGCACTTAGGAAGTGATTAATGCAAGGGAGCACATAGCTGTGATCCAGAGCTATTTTGGTCTAATTAGAGAGGAAACGATCCTGAGACTGCCCAGCCGTCTCAGTATCTGTCAAGTTATCAGGCTAGTGACAAAGAACAGAGCACAGCTCAAGGTTGCACTCGAGCAGGACAGACATGCATTTAGTGCAGGCGGGATGCCCAATTACACCCACAGCAGAGAGACCCCACCGGGATATTTATAAAGACAGCATGACAGAGATCTGATCTTTCCAAGATGCACAGGACATAAGCACTGTGCCAGTTCCTACTGCTGAAGAACGAGTTAAACAGCACCTCAGCCAAACTAAACATTTAAGTCTGAACAGTCTGAAAGCAAAAACAAAAGCTTACCCACCTAGCAACAGCAAACTATGAATTGTATTCAATGTATGTGTTAAATTGTATTAAATTTATGTAGCGTGGGGAAGAAGGGAATACAACATATTCAGCTTATAGTTCTACATCTTCTAACTGTAAGAAATGCAACAAGGAGGAGAAATATTCGCTCTTTCTGGTAAATTATTAACACATTAGTTAAGTGAAAGTGACAGACATTACATAAGACTAAAGTGAACCTGCAAACAACTAATTTGATGTGTCTGTTGAATACAAACAAAAGCAGGCATGTACCGCAGTCAGTTTACAGCGCGCGTGAGTTTGATACACAGCCGATGCGGTAAAATCACTTCACGATCACAACACATGTATGAAATTCAAAACACTATGCAATATCATCTCAAAAACAGCCTACCGTGACACTTTTCTACACCGCCAACTTCGATAATAAAGTCTATTTGAACTTCAGTCCTTACCTTGAAGTCACGGAGACATTTTATTTGACAACCACGCATACTGTAGCCTAACTTCTACTGAAATGCACAGGATAAGTATCGGGAGTGGTAAGCACTCGATATATCAACAAACACCTACCGTTTCGCTCCGGGTAAAGGCTTGTCATCTGGTGTTTTAAGACAGTCCGATATCCAAAGAGATAGTTTCATGACTAGCGTGTCAACACACGGTATTGTGGAGTAACAGCGTTCCGCCTTGCCGTTCAGACTCTGCGTGCTGACAGCAGCCAGTGCAGAATGAGCAGAGCTACAGCGCGCACGGACAGGGCAGTTCCTCACAGACACACTGGGGCGGGAATATATAAACGGTGACACTATAAACGCTTACCAAAAACAGGTTACCTAGGACGCAGATAGGACGTCGCTACACAGACAGAACGATAAAACGATAAATAGAACGATAGCTGTTATTATCATATTTTAAAGAAAGAACCTGACAGAATTTTTTTAAACTACCTTTTTTGAGGGTTTCACAGATGTGTGCTGCTTACCATTATAGGCCTATAGCCTTTTCACGAAAATATATCAGTCAAGTCAAAGTCATAGGCCTATAGTTATACTATATATAGGCCTATAGGTTATGTCAATAGTGTACTATTTCCTGTCTGACTGTAGTGACAGAGATGGAGGTGAATGTCAGTTTGAAAGATACAGATAAATATAGAGTTATATATTGACAGTTGTTTCTGTGCAGAGGTAAGAAATAATTGCTAAAACTGTCACTGCCATGACTCACCAATCATTCTGCATGTAAAATATATTATAGGGTTTGCCTGTAATTCATCACAAACTTTTTGACCGCTTGCCAGAAATTCTTTGACCGTTTTCCCATTAAGTATTAATTCATTGAAGAGTATTAAAGTATTGAGTATTAGAGTATTAAATCTATTGAAGAGGATCTAAGCTCAGCTTAGCTGCTAAGCTGTGAAGTTTTAATGAAACACTGAAGATTAAACCACTAATGAGGAAGACACACTTATGCAACTACACACTTATGGTTATCTCTGTGTCCCCTGGCTGTCTTTTCTCGTCTCTCCAGACAGATGACAAAGAGACTTCAGTATACAGGCACCTGACAAGGTGAGCAGGTCTATTTAAAGCTAATGGGCCTGTTAAGTTCAGCTGAGTCTGCTTAGCCTTCAGGCATCAGTTACCGGAGAAGACATTTGTGAATAGAGGAGAGCATGGGGGGTTTTGGTTCCAGACATGCCTGAAATTCTATGGTCCATGATGAAGGTAGAGACCCCTCATCTCTCAACACCTCTACCCTTCTTAGTCTTCAACTGCCACTAGTCACTACCAGCCGAATTTCACACCCCAGGCCCAAACTAGCCTAATAGCTACCTCCAAGCAAGAGCTTCTACAGCTTCACTACACATTATAGACTAAGTAAATGTGGCAATGTCATGACCCCCACAGCTAGACAGGGACTCATTTGTCTTAAGGAATGATTGGGGCAGGAATCCAGTGTGTATATTTAAAAAACACTCGGATGAACAACGATACATCCCAAAAACAGGTCACCGCAAAGAGATTAGCTTTTAAAGTCCCAAGCTTTCTAAGGTCTCTGAGAAAAATGCTGTCAGATAGAGATGCACTTAGAAGATAAAGAAGAGAATAAATAGGAGAAAATGCTTTTAAGTGTAATTTGGGAAAATACATCTAAAAATTGCAATGTTTTATGACTCCAGCGAAAGGATAAAAAATATATGAATTGTGTATTCATCCCCTCTTCATTGTGGGGCAAGACTATTTTTGGTGTATAACAGGATTAGCACAATCTTTAGCCAGTAAAGTGCATATATAATTGTAGCTGTGTGCTATATTTCAAAGCATGTTAAACAGCACTGTCTGCCTCCCAAATAGATTACGCTGCACAGTCTGTTCCTGAGGAAAGGCATTTCTAAACGCAATATAGCTACTGATTCTTATGTATATTTTCTTGGCTTTTTCTATATATAACTAGCAATCAAATTCCTAAAAGGTATTCTAACTTTTTGAATCCCAACCAAAAATACATTAGGTTTCCTGCTATATGTCAAACCACAGACACAATGTTTAGCCATTTAAGAATTGAGTCCAATGCACACTCCTGGATTTGATTGCTTACACTGTGCTGTGCCAATATGTTCAAGTCAATGTTTCATCAAGATTTGAAAAATTACATTATATATTCAGAAAATATTCCCCAAGACAGACCTTCGATAATAAAATAACATTCATACAAATCATACTTGCCGTTCCTCTAAAATAAATCAGATAGAATGTTGATATGATGTAATATATATCAGACTACAAAAACAAGTCATAGATTTCCCTTGAATCCATATGGCAAGCAAATGAAATAACAGAATGTTTAAAGAAAAGCTGAGCTCATTGGAAAAGGTTTCCTCTCAGTATGAAAGCAGAAAGTCGAGCCACAAGGTCAGCCCCTCACCCAAAATCAACATTTGCAGCAGGGGACATGAGAATCCTTGAGAATCTCTTTTGACTCAGAGAACCCCATTCAAGTGACACTTATAAGACATTTTGCATTGCATTTGTTTGTTTTTAGCATGATGCTTTTATCTAAATGAGAATAACACAAGCAGGAGCGATTTTTGCCCAGAAAAGCACTTTTTTTTTAGATTGCATTGGATTTCTTCAGGTGAAGTTAGGAGTTATTTCCACCACTGATTTTAAAAATGAAATAGCGTGAATGGACACTGTAACATGTAAGGGACGAGACAGAGTGAGAATCCAAATGTGAGCACAAGTTTATTTGAAAAAACAGATAATCCATCCCAGTGACAAGCGTACAATCCACAAATTGAAACAACTTGGAACATGCATTCAGGAACAATAACCGACAAACAACAACTGAAGCACAGAGGTTAAAATAAACAGGTTAACAAGTGGCTGACAAGAAACAGGTGTTGGTGATTTGATGTCATGGGAACTAATGAGGGCAACTATGGCGACAAACAAGGTACAAGGTAAAACAGGAACCAAACACAGGAAGTGTACACAGAAACAATAGGAACTGAGAATACGCTTCAATATAAAAGTCCTTACAAAACATAAGACACAGCATTTATGTGGTGTGGTACTCACACCGACTGAAAAAGCATGGATTTATTTGTCTTCTGTACAAATGTATGCCCACTTTCCCATTGACTAGATTTGTTTTCCTGGGACTGTCCTTCTGTCCTAGATCTGCTCACTGAATTACTCTGGCCCCACAGCTGACTTGAGTCACAGCTGTCTGTGCTCTGCGTCTACAGTCAGCCTACAGCTGGAACGGAACATCAACAAAGGGAGGGGAATATATATCAGAATTGGCCGGGCCACAGAGAGGAGCAAAACCACCATCAGGATTCAATTAAATCCCAGAGGGGCTGGTGGGAAAGAGAGTGGAGAAAGACAGAGGAGTCAGCTGCTGAGACGGAAAAGGAAGTAAAGAGCTCTTTCACTCAGGAAGAAGGCTAAATGTCAAGAATCTGGTGCGCTGCCCGTTCTTCATTGTTCACTATGGGAGATGGTCAAAGTCAGGCCACTGGGCTGCTGTTGCCTACTGGCAACTGAAACACAGTACTCATTGTGTTTCCATGTCAGGGGTCAGCACTGAGGCATGAAGGCCTCCACATCAGAGAGCTGGACCCCAGCCATGAAAGATGACCCCGCTGCACTGCCTCAAAGCTATATGAGTAAAATGAGCAGCGATCCACACAGAAGGACTCTAATGAACATGAGCTTTCTTCTCATGGCCTGTTAATGAGCACAGATATGTGGTTACACTCTTACGCTCCTGTCAATGGTGTAAAACAGAACTTCTCTGGTCACTAGAAGTCAGGTGAGGGAGGATTTTAAATTCATGCCCTGAAGAAGCACAATTAAGGCAGTTGTTCTGATTGTTCCAGTCTATCAAGTGTAAATAATGAATGACAACAACCAAAGAAGATAAGCTGAGCTGGTGCAGTGGAATGCAGGGCAGGGGGGTGCCAAGAGAAAATGCTGCTGGTTTAGACTAGGTTTATAGTTGTCAGAAAGCATGTTATAATTAGTGTTTACTGTAAGTGTTGCCAAACTCTCCAGAGCCAGAGCAAACTTCACACTCATAATGACAGCTTTACATGTGACATTCACCACATACTCATACAGCAGTGAACATTATAAAATGCATGGATTTTATTAGACCCAGTGAAAATCTTGTAGAGTCTCTGCTAGGAGGTGCATATACCTTATCTTAATAAAGGGACGTGATGATGATGGATGCTGGTTTAAGTTAAAATATAAGTACCTTGTTGCCTTAAAATTTTGAGTTCATGGAAATTAAAAAAATAGTTTGAATTTGTAAATACAGCATTGAGGCAATTCATAGAAGGTTTACGGTACACCTCATTCTGTCTGAGCCAAGAATAACAGTGACTTAAGCCTGCTGGATGCAGAATAACTTATTAAGTGTCTGCTTTAGTTGTCTGCAGGATGACAGCGGCCTGTATTTCCAGCTGCTGAGTCCAGAAAGTACAGTCCTAATCAAAGACTCTTGATCCAATGCCTTGGTGGCCCTGAAAGCCACAGCCACATTGAGCCCCGGTAGACAAACCAAAAATTAGAGACACACAAAAAATTTTCCATATGAAAACTGCTGTTGAGTAAAGGACCAGTGTTTGAATTTCAGTAGCTCCCTCTTGCATTACCACAGTCTGTCTTTAAATATCATTAATAAAAAGTTCACATTAATTCATGCATTTTTTCCCAAACCTCTGTGATGACAGTATCAGTGTTATGAAGACTGGAAAGTCTGAGCTCATTGGAGGGTCGCAGTCATGAGGTGGACAGTAGCCTATACTTGCACAACATGGTTCAGAACTGTCTGCAAATCCCAAGTATAAAAAGCTGATGATCAGAAGTGTTAACATGCAGCTGAAATAGAATGTGCTCCTGTCGAGACTAATAGCACCAATGCAGCGGGACACAAAATGGCACAGGGTGATGTGTTCGTTCTGTCATGCTGATGCAGTTCCAGTTTTGGTGTGAAAGGCCCCTTAGCTGAGCACAGACATTCTTTCTGTGGCTACAGTTTTCATTATTTGACCTTTTCAAAATGACATTTATGTACTACGTAATTGCTCTGGCATTTTGAGAACTATATACAGAATCGTGAACTGAAAATAACAATCATATCTCAAAATATAAGGGTTCTATAATAATGTGTTCAAAAATAGCATCAACAACTAAAGCACATATCAACACTTGCTGTCTACACTCTGTCAGTTTCACACCTTTGCCTGGTTTGACTGATGGCTTTTCTGCTTAAGCTTATGAAGTGTTTTCTCTTTTTACAAACGAACTGAAAAGGAGCCTTGTTTCAGGAAGTGGGTTATGTGACATCCCAGCATGTCTCCTTTTGGTTTACCTAAAATGGCCTCGGGCTGCTATTCTGTTCAAAAACTAATGACCACAGACAGACATTAGAAACTCTTTAAAATACTAAAATACTTGAAATAAAGTGCACTGCGACCGAACTATAGACTAGAGTGCAAACTCATAAATCTCATGGTTTTGGGCTGCTGCTCTATAGAGCAGGGCTGGCAACTCAGACAATACTTTAGCCAACAAACCTCAAAGGGATCATTTACAACTGATGAATCACATCTCCCTGTATTTCTGTGAGCCTTAAATAAGCTGTAAACTAAATAAATCCCACGAGACATTCAATAAAGCGTGGAAATACAAATACAAAGAACGTTTTCTCAGAGTAAACATGACGGCACGAATGTCAGAAAACACAGAAGACTTTAGATTGCTATTTTCGCTCCTTGGTGTGGACGCTAGAATTGTTATAGTTGTTTTTATAGTTATTGTTCTTGATGCAAATGGGCCTTAAAGTCAAAGTTTTTTGGCTTTTAGTATGAATATGTTACTAAAGTTGTCTATAAGTTGTTAGTGTGCTCCAAAACAATGATAAAATATATAAGCTATATGTTCAAAACTTACAGTCTCTCACTTCCGCTAATATGTATCAATGATTTTGATGACATCACTCTTCACTTTAACTTCTCATCAGATTTTCCGACCAATCAAACGCTCTCTAAAATCTGAAGCATCCCGTCCCCTACATCATAAATAGATACTGAAGCTGCTGGTGAAATCAATCACTATATATATGGTGAATGACACATACTGCACTATCTGGACGATCTGTGATATAAACAAAATGCTATTGGCTATTAAAAAAAAGGGGGGGGATGAGCTGCTTGTTTCAAGGTACTTCAGTGGGCCTTTAACTTTTATAGCTATAATAATACTAATAATAACGTATACATACTCTGTATGCAAAAAAAGATAAGAACATTTTTTTAATTAAAAATTAAGTTTGTCAACTTGTGTGCAATGACTGATAAACTTCCAGTGAAGCTATCTCATTTGAGGCAGGCTTTGGACTTTGTATATATTTAAAGTAAATCAAGTCAAGTGACCTTTATTTCTATATCACTTTATACAAAACAGATTGTTGCAAACTTCAACATATGCAACAAAATCTAATTCTGCCTAATGCAGCAAAAGACAAGACAATCGTGTTCAGTTCGTGTCAGTTCAGTGTTGATCCGATTCAATTCAATGTGTAAAGTTCATCAGTTATAAAATGAGTTATATTCGGTTCTAGTCGACAAAAGTGTCGTTATTCAGCAAATGTCAGTTCAGTGTTGATTCAATTGAATTTAATACTAGTGTCGATGTTGCAAACTTATGAAACAAGGTTAAATCAGCTATAAAGCAGCTATGTGGAAGACAGTAGTGTACTCATCTAGCTCAATTTAGTTCAAGTTTTGTTCTCATCCAATACTGTCAGTGCAGTCAAATCTATAGTATTAAGTGTAAAAACATGCAGGAAACCCTAAAGAAAGTGAGATATAAAGCAAACAAGAGAGAATGACCATGGGCTAAGAAAAAGCAGAAGCAATAAAAGGGAAAGCGAGACGATGAAATCTAGCAGTGCTAACGGTTGTCAGCTGAAGGAAGGGTGCGACGTTCTCTCGGCTGTTGATGAATGTCTGCAGTGATGTGTGTGAGGCTCTGAGCCAGGCTGCTTCTTGCTCCAGCACCCATAAATACTGTGCAGACTGCCTGTTCAGTCCTCAGCCACCACCAGCGTCACCATTCTGCCTAGAAAACACAGCATATGACTACACTCTTCCCTCTTCTTGCATCACTCCTCTCCCCTCCAGAAGACTGAGGCCCTGGTACAATGGAATTATTGTCATGTATGTCTCACAGGAGGTTCAAAGTGAGGGCTAGTGCTGCTATAGGGGGCAAACTGGAAAAGAGGTGTCTTAAGGGATCACAGACTTCACCTTTGAAGCATCAACAGTGGGGAACAAACCATAACGGCTCCCGGCTGGTGGTCCATTTCTCTAACAATCTCTGTCTGATGTTTATCAGCCCACACTATCATTACCATCAGCTTCCACTATCACTGTCCTCTCCCTCTAATATCACTTTTATCTCTCGACTCTATCGCTCTATTCACGCTTTGGAGATGACAACAATAGCAGAGAAAGTACTGCTCCAATCCTGTCAGAACCTCGGCAGCCGTTCATTTATACACAACACGACTGTCAAGATGTTTCTAATAGCGATAACTGGCACATCATTTTAATGCAAATCAGTTACTGTGTGCCGTTCGTGAAATGTCTAACCCCATATAGTTCATTTTTGGATGGAGCGTTTCATCAATATGTCATGTTTAACAAGAAGACATCAAAAAGAGCTTTGAAGTAAAATATCTTCTCTGTAGTACACTGTATCTTCTTCCATCAGCCCTTTGATAGCATGTAGATCTGGAGCGGAATAAGGGCAGCTTGCCGAGGGGAGTGTCAGTGTGGAATTTGCAGGAATCTGATCTAGATGACTGTATAAGAGTACCTTCACTTCCATGAAACAATCCTTTGTGTGCAACTCTTCCAACTGTGGCACCGCCTGGCACAGGCCCAAGTGCAAGGGAGGGAATTGTGTACCCTCCTTATGTCCTGTCACTTAACCCTCCCTGACTTTGACAAACCAGACTCTTTTGTCAGAAATTTTATGTTTTAACAACTTCGCTTGCTAACTTACACATAGTCTAATACAGGTCCCTTTAACTTCAAATAAATAAAAAATGGAGACTTAATCTAAACATTCAACTAGTAGCCTATACATGCGTGTGTGTATGCAAGACATTTTGAAGACAGCTGCAAGTTGTAACTCTTCTCGTGTTGATTTCGGAGACAGGAATGTCAGCTGTACACCTCTTTATTTGCCGGAGATGAAAAACAAAAGCAAATCGTGTGTGTGTGTGTGTGTGTGTGTTCTCTGCCTAATGCGGATGTAGTAGGGATGGTGAAACACCTTCTCTGGTAAAATGAAAGCAGATGTGCACAGGAGAGCTTCTGTAATGTGTACAATGCAATGTTTCCTTGGCATTACATAAGAAGAAAGAATATTTTCTGCAAAAAAGTTGCAGAACTTTCAGATGGAATTGTGAAACCTATGGTAGAAAACAAAAACAAAGCTCACTATGACATCTGAGGAAAGTCGTTTATTTAAGTTCACTAACTGCAGGGATTTAAAAAAATTAGTTTTCGAGACACAAAAACTTACAAAAACTCTTATGTCATCCCAAACCAGTATGACTTTTGTGAAACAGAACCAATATTTTTTTTAAATGTCTGTTTTTGTCAATAAAGTGAAAGTCAGAGGGGTCTAATGTTGATTTGGACCCCATTGACTTATTATAGACAAAAAGAGTTCTTCAAAGGAAACTTTCTTTAAAATTAAGGCGAACTAGTCAAAAGATACTAAATCATAATTAAGAGATCGAAAGTTGAATTATCAAGATAGAATTGTCGATATATTGAGTCATAATTACAAAAAAAAACTGTCATAAAAAGTAATGATAAAAAGTAGAAATTGAAATAGTAATGAAAGACAAGACAAGATGTCAGTAAGACAAAATTGTGAAATTATTAAATAAAATATCAATTATGACAAATGTCATAATTGTGACTTTATGTAATCATGATTTTTTATGATTTTATGATCAATTATGATTTACTTGGACTTTTTATCTTATAATTTGTCACAAATATGATCATATTTGGGGTCAACTATTTCTTTAAACAGTGTAGGGTCCAAAAAAAAAAAAGGAGTCCTAAGTGGAGCTCATTACTGTCATAATTCTGATTTAACAAATCATTATGTGGTGGAAATTGGCTTCCAAATGAGGGTGAGTAATGAATTTTCATCTTAGTGTGAACTATCCTTTTATTTCACCACGACAGACGTGTGTCAGGTGTGTACATAACCTAATATATATATAAAAACATTAAATTAAAACATATTTAAGAAAAATGTGAGAACTTTGCATTATTTTTTATATATGGCTCTTTGTTAAGAGTCTGGAATGAGATACATCAAGTCTAAATCTGGATGCAAATATGAAGTGCCTGTTTGTACAAGTTCGTCATGACATGAATCAGAAGACAGGTGCAGGTTAGCGTGGCTTGGTTGTGACACCTGAGGGTTATTTCTGCATGTTTTTCGATTTTTCAAGACAGTGTCATGCTCGGATTTCTCTGAGCTGATCCTATATGAACTCTGTTCCTTCTTTTATGTTCACATTTTTAGAACTTTGTAATTAAAGCTGCTACATGAAGGTCGCAGGTACATTTTGTACATTCTTAAAGAGCTAAATATCCATAACCATGACCGAATGTGGTATTTTAAGATTTGCAATTCATTTTCAGAATTAATTTACAGCTCTAATCCATTTCCAGTCAAATAATCCATGTTCCCTTCATTTCCGCACATAACTAGAAATCCTGGTGCTATGGAAACTAGCTGTCTGCATGTGTGACAAAACAACTGCCCATATGGATATCAACATAATGCTTCTGTTAAATGCTTTCATTCTCCTAAAATAAATGACAAAATAAAGTCTTAGCCAAAAAAAAAAAAAAACTCATCATCTACTCACCATCATCATGTTTGGTAAGACTTTCTTTATTATGTGAAAGGGGAACACAAAATAGTTCATTATAGCAGAATGTCCAAGCTGCTTGTTTTCATTCAATGACAGAGAATGGTGACCCTATAAACAAGATTTTTGTGTGAATAAAGACTCAAATTTCAGTCTTCAGTGATTATTGTATGACTTGGAAATGGAAATGGTTTTTATGATACTTTTAGTGAACTTTTTGGAGTTGGAACAGCAGCTCAACATTTCTCCTTTGGAATTTCTCAGAGGAAAGAAAGTCATGTTTGCAAGAATATGGAGCGAGTAAATGATGATAGAATTTTAATACTGGGGGTCAACTATTCCTTTAAACAGTGGTGGGGCCTTAAGAAATAGTCCTCTGTGTGGAGCTCAGATATTTCATTCCTCTTGGGACTCGAGAGCTTGGTGACTTTGTCAAAGCAGCTGATAGGGATATCAAAGAACTTTAATCTCAAAAACTAATTAAAGTCGCTCTGCTTCGGATTAGCACAGTAAGGGCCTGGACAAAGGAGTCTTTTGACTTTTAAGGACTTTCTCTGCCTTCATCTGTCCGCTCTCTTCTCTCAGATGGAGCAGCAGTAAGTGAAGGTTGGCTGATGTTTCTGTGCTGATTGGGGCCAGCAGTGCAACTCCAGCCCAGAGGAACATGATGAGAGATGATGTCATTGCGAGTAAAACAAATCTCTCGTTTAGAGTGTATAAAAGATGCCCCATATGGAGAAATAAGCCTCCTGTTTTTTTTTTCAACAAGCTGCTCAGAGGGCTGAGTGTTACTGATCCAAGTAACACCATGTGAAGGGAATTATTCAGAGCTTTTTTTCTCTCTAGCTGTCTCACATCTTTTCTCATGGGTGTTTCCCTCGATTTGTCTTCCATGGATTTGCCAATATCCATTATCAAAGCTTATAAAGCAAGGGTGAGTCTTTTTACAGTTGTTTCTTCTATTGATATTATACAGGGTGGAGGTGTTGCTCCCTGAAAGGGTGTAACAATCCTTTTAATTTTTATTGTGATGCAATTATGTGATTATTTTTGTTAAAAAAATATGTATGCAGTTTCCTGATTTAATTAAATATTTAAAGTATTTTATATATATATATATATATACAGTCGTGCTCAGAATTAATGGTACCCCTGGTAAATATGATGAAAAATGGCTGTAAAAAATAATTCTGCATCGTTTATCCTTTTGATATTTCATTCAAAAAATTGGCAAAAATCGAACCTTTCATTGAAGTAAAATAATTGACAGTGGAGGGGAAATCACATTATGAAATAAATGTTTTTCTCCAAAACAAGTTGGCCACAATTATTGGTACCCCTAGAATTGTTTACGAGTAAAATATCTCTTAAGTATATTCCCATTCATATTTACCTTTTTTTTGCACACCAGGGTGACTAGGAACATGAAATTGTCCAGCCATGACTTCTTGTTTTACAAAAGTTTAAATATGGGGAAACACAAAGGCCAAATTCCCTTAATCATCCATTACAATGAGTAAAACCAAAGAATATAGTTCTGATGTGCATCAAAAGATTGTTGAGCATCACAAAATAGAAAGTGGCTGTAAGAAAATAGCTAAAGCATTGAAAATCCCCATTTTGACCATCAGGGCAATAATTAAGCACTTCCAATCAACTAAAGATGTTACAAATCTGCCAGGAAGTGGACGTGTGTCTATATTGTCTTAATGCATGGTGAGGATGAAAGTTTGAGTGGCCAAAGACTCTCCAAAGATCACAGATGGAGAATTGCAGAGATTAGTTGAGTCTTGGGTTCAGAAAGCCTATTAAATTTTTTTTTAAACAACCCCTACATCACCACATGTTGTTTGGGAGGTTTTCAAGAAAAATCCTCCTTGCTCATCCAAAAACAAACCCCAGCAAATTCAGACATGACTGGACCTTCAAACAGCACAGGGTTCTGTGGTCAGATGAAACTAAAAAATAGCTTTTTGGCAGCAAACATGCAAGATGGGTTTGGTGCACACAAGGATAAAAAGTACCCCATGTGTACAATTTAATATACCATCTTTAATGTTGTGGTCATATTTTTCTGCTGGAGGTCCTGGACTTCTTGTTCAGATACATGCATGGCATCGTGGATTCTATCAAATACCAACAGATAAAAAATCTAAACCTGACAGCCTCTGCTAGAAATCGTATAATGGGCCGTGGTTGGATCTTCCATCAGGACAACGATCCAAAACAAACATCAAAATCAACACAAAAATGTGTTAAGTAGCACAAAATGAAGCTTCTGCCATGACCGTCCCAGACCTGATGAGTGGAGTGAACTGAAGAGAAGAAGCACCAACATGGATCTGGGAATCTGAAGGATCTGGAGAGATTCTGTAAGAATGGTCTCTGATCTCTTGTCAGGTGTTCTCCGAACTCATCAGGCATCATAGGATAAAACTCAGAGCTGTTATCTTGGCAAAAGGAGATTGCAAAAAGTATTTAATAAAAGGGTACCAATAATTGTGGCCAACGTGTTTTGGAGATAAACATTTATTTCATAATGTGATTCCCCCCCCACTTTCTATTCTTTTACTTCAATGAAAGTTTAGATTTTTGCCAATATTTTGAATGAAAGATCAAAAGGATAAATGATGCAGATTTATTTTTTCCAGCCATTTTTTATCATATTTACCAGGGGTACCATTAATTCTGAGCACGACTGTATATATATATATTATACTTGACTGATATAAGAATAAAATTCATTAATAATATTTCATTTAAAAAATCAAATTAATTGCAAGTTTCATTGTAAGATGTCTGTGTATCAAGATATCATGTCTCATTTCAGTCTATGTGATCCTGACACTAACCTCTCAAAATCTGATTTAGATCAGTCAACCTGTCAACACTGAGCAAATTTGGGAGCCAAAGAACAGCCTGAAAAGGTCACTGTCCCCTGCTGTATACCTTTCACCAGCAAGAACCCTGCAACCCTGTCCGAGGACAGGACATAAATGGTATGAACTGGGGATATGAAGCCTCCAGACATCCAGCATTTACCTCTGGTAAGAGGAGCCTTGGGTCCACCCAAAAAAAATTTAAAATATTTTATATAAAAAAAAGTTACATATTTTGCTCCCATGACTCACCACATACTATATAGACTCTAAACAATGAGATAATATATTTTAAGTGGAGGGTCTAAAAATATTTCAGCATGTTCCTCTTCATCTGTGAAAAAATAATTTGTGAGGTGACCTAAAAAAAAAATATATATATATATTTTAAATTGCTTATGTATATTTATATTAATGTTGAAATTGTCCAAAAGTCTTAAGACTACTAGTCATAATTTTTATAAAACATAAATCTTTCCATTACAAATGATATTATTAACATAATTTAAGTGAATAGTTTAACTGAAAAATGTAGCGTTTATACGCCCGTATAAATATAACTATTTATTATTCATAACGGATTATGATCAATAATTAATAATTGAATTATTTTCAGAATTTACTGTAGCAGAATCAATAGTATGATCATTTTATCAGTTCATCCAATGAACGGAAAGCATAAACAATTATCAATTCTAGGAAATATAATATCTTCCTGGCCAAGAAAGACTAATTCCTAGCTAACAGCTTAATTAAGAAATAATTCAAGGGTAAAAGCATAAGTAGCTTAGATCGCAGTTCAAGACAATAAATTCGTAAGCACATAACACAAGTAATGCTTCTCTTTTCAAATACAAACAATACTTTATTGATTATAAGCCTATGACTAACACATAAAACTAATATCTAACACACACACACAAATTCATACACGTTGAAGAAAGAAAGAGAGTGAGGAAGAATAAGTTTAAGAGTGAGGTGAAATCCCAAGATTCTATGCACTTATAAGACACAACCTGAACGAACCATCAATAATTAATTTCACCCTTTTATCGTTTCTTAGGCGGGTAATTCAATTTTATATCAATGCACCAGTTCAGTTAAGAGTCTGGAGGCTACTTGCTTGTCCTTGCGTTGCTTTGGGGATTCCCTTTTGTCGGTGTAAAGGGGTTTCCCGGGTCCGTTGCTTGGCTGGCGGTCTCCTCGTGCCTGCTAGATCTTGGGCAGCAATCACGTGGTGTGTTGGCGGATGGATGAAAGTCTTTGATGTTGGAAGCGCGTTGTAGTCGAAACGTTTAAACGAAACTTTGCAGCAAAACTTAACTTAGAACCGAGACTTTTAACGGAAAAGATGTCAAAGGAAAATAAAGGTAAGACGAGTTAGATGGCTTGAATAAATCTGTTTTAACCCTGATCTTGATTTGGGTCATTTGTCTCTATGCGTCTATATGGCTACTATAACCATCGACCTCCACCCGACTTGTTCTCCTGCCGAGGCCTTTTCCGAGGGCGAGTGAGAGCAAGAGCACCAGAGAGCAAAGGGCAAGAGCCCCAGAGAACCAGAGAGAGCACAAGAGAGCAGCAAGAGAGGAGAGGTCAATTCTGTGTTCGGGTCTATGATTTTAGACTCAAAGTTTGTCCAACTTCCCGGATGGGTTCTGGCCAACTAGGAGGTGGCCCTATTTTCTTATTATCGTGAATCATGGGTTATCTGAGATCTCCTTGTTCTCCCGCACTAGCAGAGAGAACAAGTCACAGTTTAGACATTATTACTATTATACGAATACAAAACATTTTACACAGACTTCAAATCAAACCATCTTTTTGAATTAAAAATACGATCCTGCTGACAGGAAACACGGCACACTTTCATTCACACACCTAATATTTATAACATTTATGGATTGTATGGCATCTAAGCATATGAGACACACACATATATTGTAGGAACAACATAGAATTATGTAGTTGCATGATGTTTGATTATAAGTCCTAGATAAGATTCTAGAAAAATCTGTTTTTAAACAAATGCAGAGTTTTTTGGACCAAAATGTGGCACTTGAACGGTTTCAATCTGGCTTTAAAAACAAACATAGTACAGAATCTGCCCTCTTAAAAGTCTTAAATGATATCTTTTTATTTAGGGATTCTGGCCATTCTGTTGTTGTGTTACTATTAGATCTTACTTCAGCGTTTGATACTATAGACCATGGGGTTTTAATTTTGCGCCTTGAAAATGTGGTAGGCATCCGTGGTATTGCAATAAAATGGTTCAGGTCATTTTTGACAAACAGAAGATTTTCAGTTAATCTAGGACATACCTTTTCGTCATCTACTTCATTGGACTGTGGTGTTCCGCAGGGATCCATTCTTGCGCCAATGTTATTTGCCCTATACATGTTACCACTAGGGTCTATTTTTCGGAAGTATGGTATCTCCTTTCAATTTTTTGCAGATGATATGAACATTTATTTGCCTATGAGTAAAAACCCCAAATCATCATTGGATTCCCTTAAAGTCTGCTTACAGGAGGTAAAAATTTGGTTGTCAAATAATTTTCTATACTTAAATGAAAGTAAAACTGAGCTTGTCTGGTTTGGAGGTCCTGCCCTGAGTGATCTTCCTATTTTAAGTGAACTGTACCCCTATTGTACATCAGTGGTAAAAGATCTTGGGGTAATGTTGGATTCCTCCCTAAAGTTTGAAAAACAGATAAACTCAATGGTGAAATCTGCTTTCTTTCATTTAAGGCTTGTGGCAAAGGTGAAGCCGTTTTCAACTAAAAAAGACCTAGAGATGTTGATCCATGGTTTTGTGTTTTCTAGACTGGATTATTGTAATTCATTATACACTGGAGTCTCATAAGCATCTTTACGTCGGCTGCAAGCAGTACAAAATGCTGCAGCCAGACTATTGACAGGGACCCGTAAATATGATCATATCTCTCCTGTTCTGGCCTCCTTGGGCTGGTTGACCATTCGAGATAGAGTTGATTTTAAAATGCTGGTCTATGTCTATAAGTGCTTATATGGACTAGCTCCATCATATCTTTCTGAACTTCTTGAGGTTCATAAGCCCTCTAGATCATTAAGATCTGCTGAGAATGGAAGTGTGCTGTCTGTACCACGCACAAAATACAAGCAAAGGGGTGATAGGGCCTTTGCAGTAGCTGCCCCAAAGCTATGGAATACGCTACCACTCTATATTAGGTCCGCTCCGACTATAGGCATTTTTAAAAAACATTTGAAATTTCACCTGTTCCATATGTCCTATTTAGGTGTAGAGGGATGAGCTCTTGTGTATATAAGTTTTACTATGTGATTTTAGTGTGGTTTTGCTTTGTGTTTTATTCTGTATATTTTTTAATTTCATATTTTAGAATTTTATTGTACAGCACTTTGGTACAACTAACCGTTGTTGGAATAGTGCTTTATAAATAAAGAAAATAAAAAAAATAAAATAAAGTCCATAGAGAATTGTTCTGGGATGAGTTTTATAGATTTTGATATGTAAAGTGTTTTAGCGTTTTAGCGTGTGGGGTTTAAGCCATTCCGGTCTGAGGTCATGAAATAGTTTGTTCATCTCTCATGGGACCTCTGGTCCTTAAGAAAGGGTAGTCTGTTAGTCGCAGCGGTCAAGTGACCTCTTTTTAGGGCCTCTTGTTTCACCATTTCTGAACAGATCTGTTCTTGCCAAATTATAAAACATTGGCAACGTTCTTCCTTTAGTTAATCAATAAAAAGTATTTTTTGGTTGCAGAGCCTGGGGTCATCTGAAATGTGAAGCCTCTTTTGTGTGATTATGTGTGGACAATCACCTAAAAGCTTTACTTGTGTTTGGTTCATTCTCGTAGTCGCTACAAAAATGTTCATTAATGTCTCTCTTTTGCTTATGACAGCAGTCGAGCTGCATAAACTCAAGATTGTGTCAGACCTGATGATCATGTTCTTCAGAATGATGATTTGAGATCCAAAGAGCATTTTGTAATAAAAGCAAGAGCATTTGTCTGTCTGTACTAAGAGTTCCATGATCAGAGTCAGAATATGGTTAACCAAACAGTTGATAGACCCCATTGCCTTTGTATACACATATGGAATATGGGGTAACCATATTCTTCAAAATATCTTCTTTTGTGTTCAGTAGAAGAGAGAAATTCATACAGGTTTGGAACAACATGGGGGTGAGTAAATGATGACAGAATTTCCCTTTTTGGGTGAACTATCCCTTTAATAATGGCATTATAAATCTGAAATATTTCTTACTCATTTTACATACATTTTTCTGTTTTAAACAAAACTACACTTTTTTCTCCTAGCTTGTTATTTATGATCTTTAGCTGTTATAACCAAGGTCTAAACAAGCTCAACCTGGTTAAAGGTGGTAGACCACTTTGGCTAAACTGGCAGGAACCCATAACCAGTTTCCATGTTGAAAAACCAGCCTGACCACATTAAGCTGTATAACCCGTTTTTTCTAGCAAGGTAAACATCATAGTCATGTGTTCACACCTTCAGAGAAGTGACTCCCATGATCATTTTTCGGGGACATAACTTAAATGTCATCTCAAAAGCCAAGATGAGCGGTGAAACGACCTCAAACAACAAGAGATTTTCACATGTTTTGTGTTTGAGAGGTTAGAGGTAAGAACAAAGTCTTCTTTTGTCAGAGTTGACTATTTAAAATTCCCATTTTCATGCGAGAATGTTAACACAAGTGCAGCCAGCTGATCTTTTGAGTGTTAAACTAAACTAATTTTCTTTTCTAATTTTTAGATTTAGGAATGATCACTCTGAAATTGAATTTCTCTGATAAAGAAAGATAGCATGTTTGTTTTGATAGCATGGTGTGAAGACCACTGAAACCCGGTGAGCACGTATTTAGCATCATTCTGCTTTTTAGTACTTTAAAAACCTCCTATAATCCAGTAGTCATAAAACTTTTGGTCTCATAATTATTTTCACACAACAGATGGTTTCATTTAGCAATGTTTCATTTCTCTCTGATTAACTAGATACTGCCACAGGCTAACAGTACTCTCAGTGCTAGCCATATGCTAGCTATCCCAAAGAAAACTGTCTCATAAATGATCTCAGAGTTATAGCAGTGCTGTTTGTCTGTAAATTACTGAGATCTTTTTCTGGTTTAGTTTTACCGAATTTGGTAACTAACGGCTTCTTCGGTTCAATGTCAGTCCATCCTTGACGTCTCTTCAGAATTAGTTATGAAGACCAAAGAGCCAAATGTATGACAGAAACCCTCCCTGCTTTCCCCCCCTGAATTGGGAGTCCTCGCTGAGCTAGCCGCAGTCTTTTTCCAATTACAGTAATCATTGCACAGAAGTAACAAAAATCCTGAATGGCTAGGGATGGTTTCGACAGAAGAGCTCAGCGCACATGCTCTGCACGCATGGACTGTGGTGAGGAGAGATTATGGTAAACGTCAAACCTACCATTAGAACCTGTCTGGTTTTCTACTCAACACAGACCTTACTCACTTGGTATATGCTAAATATGTAATTTTTGTGACACCATCCATTTCGTCAGCTGTAATTAAATGCAACATAAGATACATTTTTGAGAGCACTACTTTACTATTAACTAAGCATCAACGTTGTGCTGTCAATAAATATATTTATTTATCATGATAAAACATGGTAAATAATAAACAATGATGCTTTTACGTTGGTTTGTAAAATATTCTCACAATTATGTAAAAATCAAAATAAATTGGCTTGATTATAGATTAAAGTGCTATATTTATATTTACACTCATATACACTCACACATTTTATATTTGATTTTTATTTACGTATATATTATGTTTTAACATTAATTATTAATATTTTGTTTTTATTAAAATACATAAATATGTCTAACCAAACTAATGATCTTCATCATCATCACATCACATTTAAGCGGTCATACAGTATTAATATTTTTCTCATAACAACAATAATGTCCCCTAGTGGAGGACAATTGACATGACTGCTGAAGTCAATGAGTAAAAACACCTACTGCCACTGAACATTACCAGCTTAAACATTTATAAAAAAATATATACAACCGGATTGCTGATCCCAAAAACAAAGTTTGTATCAAAAGCAAAAGAAAATGCTATAGATTTTTGCCTAAATTCTTCCATCAAAGACCTCATCAAAAATGTATTTAAATTACCTCCTTGGTGAAAATTAATATGCATTAAACAAGGTATTACAAACAAATACCCACGTTTTCACAAACATTGCCTAATATAGGCTCAGACTAAAATGCATGTTTGAGCTGTTTTAACTGAAAGCAACTTGCACTGACATATCTTAAAATATTTCACTGCTATCGTTTTGTCTCAAGATACACACCTTTTTTTTTTTTATAAGGCACATTTTAAAGCCAATTAAATGCCCTAATTGAACTGAAGCCTAATCCTGGCTTAATCTAAACCCCATCTGTGAAACGGGGACTTTGTCACTACCCTAAGTTGCCTTTTTTCACCTTTGTTGCCATTGGCTTTTAGCTTGCTTAGTTGGGGACATTAAATTTTACATTTAATTTAATGTTCAACAATAATATTTATCTGCCTGCATTGACACCATTATATGAGAACTGAACTGAGCTGGATGATGACATCACGGTTTTCTCCAGAACGGCTATATAAATTATAACTTATAACTTTTTTACAACAAAAATGGAACATCACAGAACTTACTTAAGCTGGACTGTGACGCTAATATATTTTCTTCTAGAAACAAACTTTGTTGCATTATTTTCCTGTTATCTCTGTAAAGCTGCTTTGAAACAATCTGCATTGTAAAAAGCACTATATAAATAAATGACTTGACTTTGTAAACACAGAATGCAATAATTATGTTTTGAAGAATAACTACATTTCCCAGAATGCTCTAGGATTATCCACAGGAAGTAACAGTAACATCAAAAAAATCTTTGTAGAATTGCACAAGGTTATATTGTCTAACCCCCAGATAGCTCCAGAGAGAAGGGCAGAGAGACATCACTTCATGATGAAGTTGCTTTGCGGTTTTACCTTGTTATTAGCAGTTGCTGTTGCCTATTACATCTACATCCCGTTGCCTAGGGAAATCCCAGAACAATGGAAACTGATGGTGTTGGATGCCACATTTCGAGGAGTTTTGAGTATAGTGAGTATCACACTTTAAACAGTCCACCAGGTGAATTAAGGAAAGGAACATTTTGATTGGCTGGAAATATGTCTATATTCCTTTCTCAACTAAAATAGTAGGTCATAAGACTTTTTAACAGAATCAAAATAACAATAATAAAAGTTTATACCTGCTTTGTCATAACATTTAAGCAGAACATATTCCTCATTTAATGATTTTTGCTTTTAGTATATAACATCTCAGGGTTATTGATAATATACTGAATGATAAAAAAGAATTAGCATAAAACTTTGACATCGTCCAGTATTTGATATTAATAGTGGACCATCTGTTTTTGAAGAGACCTGACCTTGATTTGCCTGTTCTGATGAACTTTGACCAACTTGGCACAACTGTAGATAATACCCAAGGGCAGAATGAAATGTTCTATATTCTCTGTATTCATGAACTTTTCTCTCTTTTTCAATGCACCAAAAATATCACGCGGACTGCATTTCAAAACCATAATGAGGGGAACGGTTAGTTCAGTTCAGTTTTCTGACCTTGTTGTTTTGTAGGGAGATGTTGCTCACTCATTGGGTTTGAGCCATAGTGTCCACGTTATCAACTCCGCTATAGTCAATTTCGAGAGTTTGGTGCCGATCACAAACCAAGAGATCCAGGCAGAAGATATCCTGTTTGATGGGGTCCATGTGCGTGTATACCACCCTCCTGGACGGGAAGAAAAGCTGAGGAGAGCAGTTATGTTCATCCACGGAGGTGGATGGGCCTTGGGTGCTCCAAGTATGTCCGAATGTTACCTTATTAACCATTATACACGTTTCATGATAAATCAGGTAGCAATAATCCCTCTGTCCTATTTTGACATTCATGGGATTATGTGCGAGTTGTATTTTCATGTGACTGCTTATCTGCCATCAGAGTTGGGGTCATATGACAGTCTCTGCAGACAGATGGCAGCTGATCTGGACGCAGTGGTTGTGACGGTGGAGTGAGTATACTCGCATCCATAGGAAGAGATAAATCATCTACGGTTTTGATCAGTCACACTGAGAGTTCTACACATTTTGTGCAGTTATCGCATGGCTCCTGATGTGCACTTCCCAGTGCAGTATGAGGAGTGTGTGGAGGCCGCTAAGCACTTCCTGAAGCCTGAAGTGCTGGTGAAGTACTCGGTCGATCCAGAGCGAGTGGCAGTGTGTGGGGACAGTGCTGGAGGGAACCTGGCAGCTGCAGTGGCTCAGCGGGTACACTTCCACTTTTATTGCCCTTGTTTCAGGTCATATTGTCTGTTAAAGGGACAGTTTATACAGACATGAAAATTCTGTCATTATTTACTCACCCTCATGCTGTTCCAAACCTGTATGACTTTCTTTCGTGGAACACAGAGGAAATGTAAATAATTGTTCTGATCGAATGAATGGGGACTGGAGCTTTAAGCTTCGAAAATTGACAAAAACACCACAAGTATCATAACGGTTGCCCATAATGCTTGTGAACTTTATTTCATGATGTCCAAAGCCATACGATAGCTTTGCCTAATTTTTTTCATAAGATTCAGTAAAAAAAAAAGTTAAAAAAAATAGTGTTTTAACCACTGTTACCGGATCATTGAGAATCGGATTAGTGAAATAAATCTCTTGAGTAAACAAGTTTTGTTTACTCAGTCTACAGATTCATTGAAAATATCTGACTCAAAAGAATTCATTCAGACTGTGATCATAAAAATATATTTTGTCATAAGCATGACATAAAAACAAACAAATATGGCAAGAAATTCCAATTTGTCATAATTTTTACATAATTATGACTTTTTATGTCATAAATTATGACTTTTTATGTCATAATTATGATGACAGTAGGCTACCTCATAATTTCGACTATTTCATTATCGACGCTATATCATCATTTTAAGGTAATGACAATCACAGTAGCCTATCTAATAATTGACGCTGTTTCATCATTTCGACTTACTATCTCATAATATCGACTTTGTTCAATGTGGAGGAAATGGGCAGGGCTATGGGTGACTTCAGAAGAAATATTTTTATATAGGCTAATATTATTTTTATTCTGACTTGTAAAAAGCGTTCACGTCCTCGTAGAACTCTTAAAGCAACACTAAGTAGCCTAGGATATTTTACCTTTTAATAATGTTTCCAAAATCGTTTCAGTGCTCATCAAGTCGTGACATGGTGAAATGCACCTATGCCACCGCTTTGCGGTCCTTTATCTGGTATATCCACGCTATGTAAGGTTGCCAGATCGGGTCGCGTTTCTGTAGGTCTAATGTAATGAGACATAAGAAAACGACAAATTTGACTTGCTTGAGTTGGCGTGCGACATTAGGATTCGGTAGGCTAAATTATTTACGACAGCGGTAATGGACAATTCCGCTTCCAACATGTAGGGCGACCGCTGAGGAAAAATCCTTGATGTTGATATAATTGCAACTTGTAAACTCTAGTAGTGAGAAGTTCGGATCATTTTACTGACTCGGATCTTTGAGTCTCGTTCAGCAAAATGAACAAATCTTTTTTCGAGTCATTTCGTTCATTTCAGCATAATAGCATATAATTAAAATGGCATGTTAAATATCCCAATACATCTAATACTTACGAAAATGTTGATTACATTTGTAAAAAGAATAAAAATAAACTATAGGGTAGGCTAATGCAGCCAAAGCCAAATTTTAAGAAACCGAAATGTTTTATTAATTGATTAGTTGTTGGGTCAAGTTCAGGCTAGCAGTCTGATTCTGTTAGTTCACCTCACCTCCTGATCTGAGACGTTCTTTCCTTTGCAACTTCATATTTATCAGGTTAGTTCTCTCTCGTGTCTCGAGACGTTAGTTGTCGACTCGTCAGTGTCTGACTCTGATCTGTGGGCCGACCGTGCCGTGTGTGATAGGCCTACAGCCTGTCAGAGAAATGATTAGTTCATTTTTCGAGTTCGGGTTCGGACGGGTCCGAGTCTTTCGTTCTTTCTGTCAGTCCATAGAGGCTATGCTGTCAGTACCGGAAAGATAAATAATTAGTTCATTTTCGTAGAGTCTCGAGTTCGTTCTTTTGTCACGTGACCGCTGGTATCTCGCTTCAAATACAACATTAGATTCGTATTATTGACTACGTCTGAATGTATATTGTTTTATATTTAGGAATTAAAATACAAAATATGTGCAATAAACATCTGAAAAATAAAAGTTCTATCTTATTAGCCTATTGTCCCTATCCGTCTCTTTTCTAAATGTTTCTTGTGCATCTGTGGTTTTATTATATATTATACATTAATTAACTATTATACATTAACTACGTGTTTGTTTGTAAAAAAGGTTGTGAATTAGTAGGCTATTCAACACGGTGACAAGTCACGTGACAAAAGAACGAAGGACTCAAACCAGACAGTAAAAGAAAGACTCCAACTCGAAGACTCGAAAAAAAATGAAGTAATCATTTCTCTTTCCAGTACTGACGGTAGTCTCTACTATGGGACTGACAGGAGGAACGAAAGACCCGTCCCGAACCCGAAGACTCTATAGAGATGAACTACCGTAATTATTTCTGTTTCCAGTACAGATTCAGAACCCATAGGTTGCGCAATGCGCATGCGCGACCAAGACAAAATGAATGAATCACTCTCTGAGACAACTCGGTAGTGCCGAGTCATATTAAAGATTCGTTCATGAACGACACATCACTAAACTCAGAATTTTCAGAGAGCACTGCCTTGTTCCACGTGACCGCTGCAGATTCATTTTGGTGTTGATAGAAAAGCATCATTCCGAGTTCTTAAACAGCTCCGAATATAACGTCATGTTGGTTATCACGTCACGTCTGTATCAACCTGCATTTTTGTTTTTATCTCCCTAGATTGGAATAGACAACAGTACTTCTGTGAAATTCAAACTGCAGGTCTTGATTTACCCAGTGCTCCAAGCGCTAGACTTCAACACAGCTTCCTATCAGCAAAACCACAATGTTCCCATCCTGTATCGCAGGCTAATGGCCCGTTTCTGGTTGGAGTACCTAGACGCCGACCCTGACATCGTGCACTCCATTATGATGAACAAACACACAGCCCAAGACCAAAGCCTGGTGTCCTTGAATCGTTCAAAGCTGAACTGGACCAATCTCCTCCCCAAACGAGTGATAAAACATTATAAGCCTATTTTCCCGCTGACTGGCTCTCCTAGTATTTTAAAGGATGTACCTGGATTATTGGATTCCAGAGCTGCTCCGTTACTGGCGAGCGACGAGGTCTTGCGTATGGCGCCACGTGCTTACATTCTGACCGGCGAGCACGATGTTCTGAGGGATGATGGGATGATGTATGCCCGCAGGCTGGAGCTGGCAGGGGTCTCTGTCACTAATGACCATTACGAAGATGGTTTCCATGGCTGTGTGAGCTTTGCTTTCTGGCCCTTACACTTCTCTGTGGGAATAAGGGCAGTGCACAATTATATTGCTTGGCTTGACGAACATTTGTAGGTATTTGACTTAAATGTGAGAAGACACATATAGGCTACGTCTAAAATGCGTCTATTTTTTTAGGGATTTCCACATTTCACATTGTGATGCATTATTTTGCAACATGACGGTTTATTTTGTAAATCAAGAAACTGAAACTGTAGCCTATAATGTCTTTCAAATAATGACTAACACATTTAAGCATATTAAGCATAACTAATGTACTAAGAACCAAATAACAAAAGAATTTCTCTTGAAAATATATATACTAACATCATTAATATACACAAGTAGGTGTAGGCCTACAGAACGTCAAAGCATTCAAATTATACTTGCATTTCGTCTTTACTACTACTGTATTCAAACAGAAGTCATATATCACCATACAATTCATAACATTTGTGCTAACTTTCACTCCAAAGACAATGTTATTAATTGAGTCATATTTCTACTGTGAAACACTGAGTGAATGAAGGAGGAACGTGTATTGAAGCTGCAATAAAATGTACAAATATTCTGCCTAGTTGCATTAGTAATTCAAGAAAGCACAACATTGTGGTGTTTCAAATATTCTCACATTATTGAGTAACGATGAGAAAAACTGCCTTTATGTTTGCTGTTTTATGTTCTTTATACAAGCAGTTTGTTGGAAGTAAATATATGTCGTAGTCCTATGGCTTTTGGATAATTGTGCTAATCAAGGTCCTTATAACTTCTACATTTATATGGAAAAACATTAACATGTCAACATGAAAATATGCTGAGTATAGGAAAATTTCATAATTTAAATATTAAACTAGAAAGCTATTAATATATAGTAACAATGTTGCCCTCTAGCGGCTGAGATGGTGACGTAAATCAAAGCTAGGCTTAAACAACATAGAAAATCATTTGTGCTGCATTAGACAAAACTTACATAACACATGACACAACGCACCGTTTTGAAAAACAAGAAATAAAAAACTATAATTTATTTTTGTTGCTTTCTGCAATTTTCATTATTTCATTGTGGCAGTGAATAAACCAGCAATAATAAGAGGTTCACCAGTAATGAAAAAAAATCAAGAAACTAATATCTGAGAGTTCAAGTAATGACCATTGAAAAGCAAAGGGATGAATAAATCGACACTACCAAACTATAAGGTTTGAAAATACAACACAATATCCCACTAAGATCCAAGACTTAACTAAGAAGATTTTCAATATTTGGTCAAAGCCCTACTGATAGTGTTTTCAAGCATATTTAAGGATACAGATTAAGCACTGCCTACCCTGCTTCATTATATAAGACATGAAACGGTGCAGTGTAACAGTAAAGATGTGTTCACTGACCTTTATGACACATACTTCTAGTTTTGGTCCCTAAAACAGATATCACAACACAACTGCAAGACAAACAACTAATCAGGATCAGAGTAAAGAGGCATCAATGGGTGCTAAAAGGTGCTCAGGCATACATTTAAACAACAGAACATTTTGAAATACTCTTTACAGTTTGCATCAAAACAAATATGATGCCTTCGAGTTGGGAAATGGTTTATAAGATGATTCGCTCTCATTTTGATTCTCATATTGCTTTTAAAATATCACTGCCATGAATACATTCTCAGGTAACACACTGAACACCCCTACATTCACTAGTTTCAGGTATCTTTGTAGATATTCTACTGATGACACAGCCAGCTCTGTCTGAACTAACAATGAACAATAGTGAGGATAAAATGAATCAGCAACTCTCAAAATTGGAGGAACATTTCTGTCATGACACATTTGTGCTTCATCATCCTTATAAAACCGCTGACACGCCTGGAATTTGAACATCTTTCTTTCAAAGCTTGAACATGACAAATAAAAAGTGACGTAGCACTACTTTCTGTTAAAAAAAAATAAGGAACCATCTACCGAACAAAAAAATAAAATAATTCAATATCCTGAAGGTCCTATAAATGAGAGTCAAAATGACACAGGAACTGATCACTACAGCAACCAGGAAAGGTGTCTAAATCCATTAAAGCTATTGGGACTAAGTGCTACATTTTCCACCAGAAGTAAATTATTTTACATTACAGACAGCTGTGTATAATTTTACCTTCAATGAATGTTTAGATGCAATATATTCATATTTATATATATTTAAAAATAAATTTGAAAAAAAAAAAAAAGTCACCACAGAATGTAAACAAATTAATCATTGAATAGCTTTGGGAGAGTTTATAATGAGCCATACGTGTTAGCAGACAAATGTATCACAAATACCTGTGAAATTCATTTAAAGGTTTGGGTCATCGAACATTTAAAGAAAAAAAAAAGCAGATGTTTTTTCAGATCCTTAGTTCATTGTGATTACGACAGTCATGCAGAAGCATACAGTTCCTTCAAAATAAAAACAAAATACGCCATAAAGCTCAGCTTCACAGTAACTTTCCATTACAGCAGTGTGTGCGTGTGTTTGATGGTAGAGGTTGAACATGAAAAACCACAGACAAGAGTTTTGGCAAACAATTTCTGTTCGAGTCAACCACGGCTAAGAGAGATATCAGTAGCAGAACAGCTATCAACAGTCAAAATGCATCTCGAGAGAATCTTCATCGGCGCTGGACGTGAGGAAAGAGGCCATGGGCGAGCCCGCGGACAGGCTGAGGACCCCTGCAGCGTTCGTGCCAGCGTTTCTGACTGAAATACTGGTGAGGTTGATGCCGAGAGTGAGCCTTGTCTGCTCCAGGGCTTTTTCAGGCACGGCAAAAGCCTCCAGCTTCTTCTCCCCGTTGGCCATGTACGAGTTCTGGCAGCCCCTGCAGATGCAGTCCAAACAGGCCTTACGGTTTGAGTAGCAGGGGCACCTTTGACCCCTGCAGGTAAGAACACTTGGATTCTGGGTGGCTCGTCCACACTTGCAACCTTTTTTCTCTTGTGTCTTTTTGTATACGACTTTAGGAGGCTGGCCTGGCAACACGCTAGCCGAGAGCAGTCTGTCCTTCGCCTTGCCCTTCGCCTTTGGGACTGCCACTTTAGACTTGACCTGAACCTTCTTATTAGCCAGGTCAGTGTTTATCTGGATGTTCTTAGTTGAATCCAGCATGGCCTTGTTGACCTTCAAAACGCCTCCATTAGTGACCACGACAGCCGGCGGGGAGGGTGCTTTTGGTTCAAATGATGTTTTCGACGGAGCTGTGGCCGCTACCGATGGCCCCTGGATGAGGCTGGTGATGGGCAGAGGTTGGAGCATCTCGCGGTCACTCTCAGACCGAGAGCGCTTTCGGCTCAGGCGCGCTTTTCTGTGGGCTGCGGCGAGGCACGTCAGGCCCGTCTGAGGCTGTGGAAGTTGTCCTGGTGTAAGGGCGCCGCTGGTTTGTGAGTGCTGACATAGCTCTGCTGCTGATTTAGTGAGTTCATAAGACACCTCCTTGCTCGCAATGTCAAATTTAAGGTCCTCTTGGATGCTTGTGTTCTCCACACTGAGGTGCACGGATTCAGAGCTTTCGTCTCGACTAACTTTGCACTTTACAGCTTTAACAGTGACAGTACTCATGTGTAGTTCTGAGTTAGATCTCAGAGGTTCGTCGGGACTGACAGGCTCGAGGGTCTCTAGATCAGCTGGGATCTGCTCAGAGGGTTTGTCAGAGACAGTCGGTTTGATGTCAGCAGAGTTTTCTGAGTCTGTCTCTGTTTTTAGATGAGGAACATATGCAGTGTCTTTGACAGAACTTAACTCTTCTTGTTCACGCTTCACCCCCAACACCTCTTCCAGCATCTTCTTGACCTCAGTGTAACCTTTGACCTCCAAGGCACTCTGCTCTGTCATGACGCACACCGAGACACACTCGCAGAGACTCCTGTAGCAGTCGATCAGAATCTGGAGCTGTTTATTCTCCTCAAATTGCTCATAGTCTTTACACCAGCTGCAGGATGGCTTCAATAGCATTTTCTTGCCTTTACAACCCTTGCAAACACAGTGCTGGCAGGAGGAATCTTTTGGAGCAAGCGGCTCCTGAAGCAAATTTCCTAGATGAAAAGAAAACAATAGATTAATTTAAAACAATTAAGCATTCACAAAATAACATCATGTAATATTCCGTCCTATACAGTGCAACAGATGGGTTATGCAAGTAAAAATCCCATTCATTTTCTACACAGGGAAATTGACTTTTACTGATAACTTATAAATCATTAAAGACAGACCTGGGAGCTATGAGGTTGTTAATCGATGGTAAATGCTTTTGTTGAAGCCATTAGACCGAATTATTTCAACATATACGGCTTGAATTCATTGTGAAAAAACGACATCACCCATGATGATTCTGCAAAGAAATCTCCACAAATCAGGGAATCAAAACAAGCAAATTGTTTCAAATGAACTTTAGCACCCTCCAACACCAATGAAGCACCATGAATGACATGAGTCAGTCTCCCTATGCTCTGAAACTACTTTAAATATTTGTATATTTTGCAATATTCTTAATATCTCTCTCTCTATATATGTAAAATTCCATGAATCACTGTGAATTATATAATTGATTTAAAAACAATGGAGATATACTCCATATACACAGTTATAGGCCTATGAATATATATATGAATCTTTAATTGATTAGTCTTATATTTCTCCATTGTTTTTAATTTGATTATATCATTCGCAGTGATTCATGGGATTGATATATGTTTCCTTCATTAAAAAAGTTAAGTATACAGTCTTGAAACTTTTTTTGCTTTAAAGGGGTCATGCCATGAGAAACCGAATTTGCCTTGATATTTTGGTATATACGAGATCTATGTACTATTCAAACTTCCTGCAAGTTTCATAGCTTAAGACGTCCTCCCCATTATAACAGAAGCATTTATTTAATCAAGCTCTAAATACAGCCCTTCTGGATCCACGGTACGAAGTGACGTCACGGTACGAAGTGACGTACCAGACGTTTGCATATGACCGCCTCCGTGCGTTGACGGCCAGCTGGTGGGTCTGTTTACAAGATGACTGCGATGCCACGCAGAAACGCTGTTCCTGGCTGTGGACAAACATGTTTGAATGCTGCCGAACGATCCAGACGTCAGGGAAAGCAGTTGATGCAGTTTATTTGCCAAAGCCTTATTTGTTCGGTGAGTGATGTAGATGAGTGTGACAGGGCGCACTTTACCGAAAGAACGAGAGAGAGAGAGAGAGGGAGAGAGAGAGGGAGAGAGAGAGAGAGAGAGAGACAGAGAGAGACAGAGAGAGAGAGAGAGAGAGAGAGAGAGAGAGAGAGAGAGAGAGAGAGACCCGGCCGCGCGCGCGCGCCTTCAAACTCTCTTGCTCTCCCTCGCGCATATGAAAATCAATTGAGAATTGACACGATGGTAAAAGATCGGAAGATTTAAGTTTCACGTGGCGGAGCATTGTGTAGTTGCCTACATGTAATACAAAATGATTAACGTTAATAATGTATGCATAAGCAGCACTGACGTTAGCCAATCATAACTATGGGCGTTAACACCGAACTCTTAAAGGGGAAATACCTCCAAAACAGACTTTGAATCAGAGGGGGAGAAACAGGGTGGGAAAAGGTCATAAATCACTACATTTTTAAAGTTTTTTTGTACCAAAAACTATAGTAATACTATAATTACACCTAAGGGAACATAATACAACAAAACAAAAAACCATGTCATGACCCCTTTAAATCAAAGTTTGTAATGTTGTGATTCACTTTGTCACAGGTTGGTTTGGTTCATGACCCATAACTCTTTAAAATAACCTTTTAGAGTTAAATAAATAAATGGGAAAATAAATGGGACATTTAAATAATAAACCAAGTAGTCCAAGTGCTGCTCACTGCAGAGCCAAATGATGTCCAGCTCCACACTCTGGAAGTCATGGGTGGAGCTTGACCAAATTCAGCCCCACCCCTGTGGATCTAACGGGTGGAGGGATCGTTATCGTAGGGTTAGGGTGTGGTTGGACCTTCTAGCCCCACCCATTACGCCCAAATTACATCCAGAGAGGAGTTGGACATCCAGAGGGGGAGCTGGACTTCACGCCCCACCCATGGCTCTGCAGTGAGCAGCCTCTCTGAAAAAGCCATGGAAGCGTTCCTGGATGCTGATTGGTTGATACAGCTTTCCATCATATCACTGAGCAGAACCCACAGATGATTTTTTTTTTTTTGCGTAACAACGTTGTTGTTCCCATATATATGCATCTATGATGATGCCACGGACTATGCGTTCTAGAGGAAGAACGCTACTCAATTTGCTTAATAAAATAACATGTTTGAAATAATTGTATCAAGCAGTAACATTAACCCTTTAATCAAATCAATAACAAACTCGAGGATGTGCTGTATATTCTGAACTTATTAACGGCTACTTCGCTGTCCGTGATGCAACGCCATTTAGCCGTCACTATATTCAAAACAGTACGGCCTCTCGTACATTGCTTAGTTGTAAAGGTAAGCTACTCACCACACACCAGGCAGGATAGGGAGTCTCTAAAGAAAGGCAGGACGTTGAACAGTCCTCCGTATGTCTCCGGTTCCTTCGGGTCGCACTGCAGAAGAGAGCGACACGCCGACACGTACAGCGCGGTGGCGTTTACCGGGTTCATCTCAGCGACTTCAGTCAATAGCAGGACAAGAGGAGCGGGCTGAGCAGCTACTGAGAGCGACCGATGAACTGACTCCCAAAGCAGAATAACTGGGAGAACACAATCAACCAGGCTTGACCCAACGCCTCAAACAAAGAGTGTAATTTGACATGACTCGCAAGCAGATGAGCGGCTTTGAGTCGTTTGCTTGTTAACATGTCAGTGTTTAAAGGATCCTCCAGATACGGTCAGCCCGGCTGCTGTAAGCGATGTATAGCACAGACTATAGTCTGCCTTCCATTAGTGTCAGATCCCGATTACCTCAATATGAAGAGCGCTGCACTTTTGTGATAAAGTACGCAGAGATGAAGGACTGGGCGATAAACGACAGATTTAAGAGAGAAGCACAAAAGGCCCGAGGTATATAGTCGGCGGCTCGAGCTCTACGAATAATCCGCCCACAAATAACAATAGGAAAAACAGGAAAAAAATCCGTTGCACAAAAAGTATAATCCTTGAAATAATCAACCCCAGCGGTTATTTACAGTTTAACTGAACAAACCACACAGTCCGCTTGCTTGCTAGTTCGCTAGCTAGCTAATATTGACTGCACTTTTCTTCGGGTTGTTGAATAGGAGAGCTTTTCTCTCACTAACGAGTGCGACAGACTCCCGTTTGAGCGATTTGTTTATATAGTATTCAACTGAATTCCCTACTCTGCAAAATATTCCCACACATTAGCCCGTGCTAGAGCCAGTTGCTTATTATTCCTCTGTTAACTTTTGCATCCTGACTGAGAGGAACAATACCAAACAAGAGTAAAAGAGCGCTTGGAATTAAACACGACCTCCAGTAAGTACTGCCCCCTAGTGTGAGACTGTATAAATCACAAGGCTCAGTGTTTTTATTTTATTTTTATTTTTTTATTATTATTATTGAACAAGGATTACAGGGGATACATACATCACAAAAAAGCACTTAATAAAACAAGAAACTAGAGGTAGAGCAAAGCAATAATTAAACATACAATAAATTAATAAAAATAAATAGGCTCTGTGGTGGTTACACATTGAGATAATAAGATTTTTAGCCTACATTTTTCATTCAGCAGACACTTTTATCCAAAGTGACTTACAAATGAGAACAATAGAAGCAGTAAAACTAACAATAGGACAACAATATGCAAGTGCTATGACCCTTCCCGGTTTAATCTAACGCAGTAGCCTAGGCTACGTGGCTACTACTGGTTAGGCTACTTTTTTTTTTTTTTAAAGATAATAGATATAGAATAATTAATTAATTACTGTCCGTCGTAAAATGCCATTACATTTAGCAATCAATAAAACCATAATGATGTTGTCAATTTCCTCCTTTATTTGTTATTTGCTAGTTCTGCCTGTACGCCTCTCACTTTTAAGAGTATTAATGTGTCTTTTGGACTACTTATACTAAAAAGAAAAAGAAAAGTTTCTTTAACATCTTATGTAACAGAACTAAATGACATCCCTGTTGAAGATCTTCTTCAAAAGTAGTATTTAATGAGGATCAGGATAATAAAATCTTCAATGGTTTTAATGGTTTTACAGCAGAATTTTGCTTTTATTTTTTCCTTTGTGCAATAAGTAAAGAAAGACAATTCACTGAATGTAAGAGAAAAATAGAGATTTACATATAGAGCTTTACATATAGATACATATCTTTAATTTTTAAAATGCAGTAAGGAATCAAACCTTTATTTTATTTTTTCATTGTTTTCAAATGCATTTAGGAATCTAACGTTACATTTGTTCAAAAGCGATTCTCATTACAGCTGGGTAGCAGTTGGGAACTGTAGTTTATCATTGTTGACATTAATATAGACTACATCTATCAAGTTCGTCTAAAAACGTAGACCTCTGCAGTGATTGGCTCACTCACTCACGCCCTCTTAGCTAACCGAGTAGTAATTGGCTCTGAAAAGTAAGCAATTGTTGCTGATTGGCTGAAGAGACCGATAGGGGTTTCCGACCGCTTCTGTGTCCTCAGTGTAGCAGTGATGGCGACCTACACGTTAATGCGATGTAGTCTTGGACTATTACATGGCCTAAAATGTTCTTTTAAAAGTGTAGGTCAGATTCCTTACGGCGCATTTGCTGGGGCAATTACTCAATCGAAAGTACTGCAAAATGCAAGATGCTATTCTGTCAGTCATCTGTCTGTGCAGGAGAGAATTGAGAAGAAGCGAAATGCAGCGCTTATAGGAGGAGGGCAGCTGAGGATAGCCGCACAGCACAAAAGGGTAAGTTATGAAAACCTACTGCAGAATGAATGCAGTTGACATAAGTGAAAGCACAACAATCCGAGCAGAGCTGCGTAATGCCTGTGCGCAGGGTAAACTGACAGCGAGAGAGAGAGTGGAGCTCTTGCTGGACCAGGACTCGTTCGTGGAGTATGACATGTTTGTGGAGCATCGCTGTTCTGACTTCGGCATGGAGGCAGATCATAATAAGGTATGTCTCCTCCACCTCGCAGGTCAAAGAAACTACATACTGAATGCAGAAATATTCCCATTTTTCCATGTCATAAGTTATGAAATAACAACAGCGTTCAATGTCTGTACTCTCGAATGAGTGCACTTGCAACATTGTGTGTATTGCGGTTTTTGGTCATTCTATGAAACGGACACTTTTACAGTTTGACATATTTTAAAATACTTTAAACAACCTTTTAACCAAGTATAAAGAGTTTTAAGTCAGTGTTTCTCAGCCATGAATTGTTTACATTTAGTTAAATTAATATTATTACTTAAAATACTACTCTAAAATGAAAATGCTACACTGAAAACACAAAAAAAGATGTCAACAAAATATTTTATTCATATTTGTACCAGATATGCCAGCTGAGATATGAGGGCCTTTATTATTGTCTTTAAATAAAAGGGGTTTAAGTGTTAATACATTTCTAATAAATATACCTGTAATAAAAAAGGCCAGCTTTTATTGTTATATATTTCAAATGTTTTAAAATATGCATATTTACTAATACAGTAAGGAGAAGAAATTTGGTGACTGCTCAAATTTCATGAAGTAAGAAAATAAAGCAGATACTGATTTTTTTGTTATTTGAAGTCTATAACAGCACAGTATATGTTAGCATCACCCATTGTTTTTTTTAACACTTGTAGATGAGGGACACTAATGACACATGATTTGCCTCACCCTGTCTTTGTTTTCAGTACCCTGGAGACAGTGTAGTGACCGGACAGGGAAGAATCAATGGAAGACTGGTCTATGTTTTCAGCCAGGTATGATACTAGCTTTTGACCATAGGTTTGCCACATTAAAATGTTTTATTTGAATATCTCTATTCTCTTGTCATGAGTGAAATGCTCCTCTGTCCACAGGACTTCACCGTGTTCGGAGGTAGTTTATCAGGGGCTCATGCTCAGAAGATCTGCAAGGTGAGACTGATCAGGTTTGGATCTGACTAAAGTCTTAAAAAACGCATTGGCACAATTCTGTCAAACAGTTAATTCACTGCAATTTAATTCTTAGATCATGGACCAAGCTATGATGGTTGGAGCCCCAGTAATCGGTCTCAATGACTCTGGTGGAGCCCGTATTCAGGAAGGCGTTGAGTCCCTTGCAGGATATGCTGACATATTCTTGGTAAACTGAATAGCTGAACACTATGAACTGCTATATATTTTATACACACACTACCATTCAAAAATTTGGGCTTGATAATATCTTTTAAATGTTCTCTTATGCTCACTTAGGCTGCATTTATTTGATCAGCAATGCAGTAAAACAGTAACATTTTAAAATGTAATATATTCCTGTGAAGGCAAAGCTGAATTTTCAGCATCAATACTCCAGTCTTCAGTATCACATGATCCTTCAGAAATCATTATAATATGCAGATTTTGCTGCTCAAGAAACACTTCTTATTATTATCAGTCAAATACAGCTGCTTAACATTTTACTTTTTTAGGTTTCTTTGATGAATAGAAAGTTCAAAAGAACAGTGTTTATTTAAAAAAAATTTGTAGCATATATGTCTTTACTGGCACTTTTGATCAATTTAATACATCCTTGCAGAATAAAAGTATTAATAATGAAAAAAAAAAATCATACTGACCCCAAACGTTTGAATGGTAGTGGACATATATCCCAGGACTAACTGTGCACAATGGTATTTGTTCTTTAGCGGAATGTGATGGCCTCAGGTGTAGTTCCTCAGATCTCTCTCATCATGGGCCCGTGTGCAGGTGGTGCCGTGTACTCGCCTGCTCTGACAGACTTTACCTTCATGGTAAAGGTAAGAAAAGAAAAGTTTAGAGTATAAATGCATATTGCATTTGTATTGAGATTTATTGTGTATATTTTAATTTCAGAATCAGGTCCCTGCTGGCACAACAATTTTTCATGAAAAACTTTAACCTGTGTTTGCAGGACACCTCGTACCTTTTTATCACAGGCCCAGATGTGGTGAAATCTGTAACAAACGAGGATGTTACCCAGGAGGAGCTAGGTGGAGCAAAAACCCACACCGCTGTGTCAGGTAGGTCTATTGATTTAGTCTGTGCATACATCAGAATCTGTTTTATCAAGTTGTTTTTGGCATTTGAACAGTTTCAAAGTCTTTGTCCTCTAATCTGACTAAAGATTATCTTGGCTTTCTTGTAATATAAAGAGCTTTTTGTTTTCTTTCAGGTGTTGCTCATCGGGCCTTTGAGAATGACGTTGATGCCCTTCTGAACTTGCGAGACTTTTTCAACTTTCTCCCACTGAGCAACAAAGATCCAGCTCCAGTCATCGAGTGCCATGATCCTCGGTGAGAAACTGTTTTTGTAAAAAAAAAAAAAAAAATCAGTCACCATATCTTGACCAGATTTTTCAGTCACATGGAGTCTGCTGCTATCATGTCAATTTATTTTCTTCAGCGACCGGCTGGTTCCTGGTTTGGACACTGTCGTTCCTTTTGAAACCACAAAAGCTTATGACATGCTGGACATCGTTTGTGGTGTATGTGCATCTTTAGTGAACAAACGATTCAAAAAGTCACGCAAAAACTCATCAGATAGTGCTTATGACTGTCGTTTCACTCTTACAGATAGTAGATGAGAGAGAATTCTTTGAGATTATGCCCAACTACGCCAAAAATATTGTGGTGGGATTTGCCCGGATGAATGGTCGGACTGTAGGCATAGTGGGAAACCAGCCAAAAGTGGCATCTGGTGGGTGATTATTTTATTTTGTACTTTTGTTTTATTTTATACTTTTATTCACTCATTAAATTGATCAAAAGTAAAGACTTTTACATTGTTACAAAAATTATATTTGAAACAAATGCTGTTCTTTTTAACTTTTCAATTCATCAAAGAAAATGTTTTTTTAAGCAGCAAATCAGCATATTAGAATGATTTCTGAATGATCATGTGACACTGAAAACTGAAGTAATGACGCTGAAAATTCACAGGAATAAATTACTTTTTAAATGATATGGCAAGAGAAAGCAGTAATTGAAGTTGTAATAATATTTCACAATATTACTGTTTTACTACATTTCCGATCAAATAAATGCAGGCTTGGTGAGCGTAAGAGACTTCTTTTAAAACTCCTGAACAGTAGTGGATATTACATGTAAAATATTCTTACATATTATATTATACATTTCAAATTATTTGTTATGTCCTTTTTTCTTGTATATCTTAGGCTGCTTGGACATAAATTCATCTGTTAAAGGGGCTCGCTTTGTTCGTTTCTGTGACGCCTTCAACATTCCCATCATCACATTTGTGGATGTGCCTGGATTCCTGCCAGGTGTGTTGAGACTTTTTATTATCCTAACCTTAACTTTGCTGAAATCATTTTAGCCTAAATTGCCAACATGCATTTCCCTTTTTAAATAAAATACTGACAGAAACGTTCTGTTTCTCCACAGGCACAGCTCAAGAGTACGGAGGCATCATCAGACACGGAGCCAAACTGCTGTATGCTTTTGCCGAGGCCACAGTTCCAAAAATCACTGTCATCACTAGGAAGGTAGGAGGCAGAATGATGAGTGTGCGTGTGGATGGTTCTAACTAGCTTGTCTGCTGAATCCTGTGTGTCCTGTCTTCAGGCATATGGAGGTGCTTATGATGTGATGAGTTCCAAACATTTGAGAGGAGACGTCAACTATGCCTGGCCATCTGCTGAGGTTGCAGTGATGGGTGCAAAGGTAAAACTGAAGACTAACGAGCTGAAACAAGTGACATGGCCAGTGCACTTGCATAATAAGTGTTACGTATTGCATTATGGGTGAATTATGAGGCCTTCTAGTGCATTAATGTGCTTAAAGCCAAACCTACCATTGAGCTGCATTTAAATCTCAGGATGGCTAAATATTTTGTGGGCTAAATACATTATATATATATATATATATATGAATACGCCCCATATAAATAGATTTGTCCTAGAAGCCAGATTTAAGAAATTCTTTAACCTTGTTACCAGTGCAGAGGAGTATTAGATGGACATGAGAGGGTTCAGAGAGCTTCAGCCCAGATATACACTTACTGCAGCAATGATCACTATGCTTGGCTCTCTTTAGTGATTAAGCTGCTTGTGAATGTCCCTTCTACTCATTTCATTTCTCAGATGGAGACTCAAGCTGTGAGTTGAGTAACAGGTGCTGCTGACTCAGAGTTTGGATAGCACAGATCATATCACATGTTGACTGTTTAAAGTACAAACTAACAAACTATAAATATTTCTGCTGGGTGTCCATTAGTGACGCTAAAGCAACACTGATGCTCATTGATATTCCTCTAATGAATTAGCCATATAATGTATATATAGATATAGTTTGGGGCCAATAAGAGTTTAAGGATGTATTAAACTGATCAAAAGTGACAGTAAAGACATGTATGTTACAACATATTTGTGTTTCAAATGAACTGAAAATAATAATGAATTGAAACATAATTGAGACATTATCAGTGGTATCTCCACAATATTTTGCTCACAGAATCTATACTACTAGTCAAAAGTTTCGAATAATTAAGATTGTATATGCTTTTAAAAATGATGCTCAACTGCATTTATTTTATCAAAATTCAGTAATTGTGAAATATTAATTTCTATTCCTCAAAGAATCCACAAAAACTATTTTTAGCATTGATAAATGTTTTTGTGCAGCAAATCAGCATATTATAATAGAATTAGAATCTGAGGATCATGTGACACTGACAAATTCAGCTTTGAATAAATTATTTTTTTACAACAGAAAACAGTTTAAAGCATTTACTGTTTTTACTGCATTAAAGCATAAAAGACAAAAAAAAAACTTCCTGATGTGGTGTATACCATTTTTTATATATAAGACAATTTTGAAAGTGATTTTGGTCATGAAATGAGACAAACAAACAAAACAAAAAAATCGCAATCAGTCAGTATAAATTTGGGTATTTCTTCGGCTCCAAATTAGACAATTACATTTTTTTTAAGATTTGCAATAACTGGACAAATCATGAAAATAGATTGAAAGTGTGAAACCCTATATTTATGTAATGTGCTACATAATACATCACTTAATTTTTAAGGGTGCAGTTCAGATCATCTTCAGAGGAAAGGAGAATCAAGCCAAGGCTGAAGCTGAATATGTGGAGAAGTTTGCCAATCCCTTCCCCGCTGCTGTCAGAGGTGCACAGAACATTTCTATTATCAACAGACACAATATACATTCATCTTCACAGTGCCAGTGAGGCTTGTCATCACAGCTCTTACCCTACACTGCAAGTCAGATGTGCTCGGTTCTGCTGCTACGTGTGTATAACATTGAATGTGTTTCACAGGCTTTGTGGATGATATCATTCAGCCCTCAACCACACGCAAGAGGATCTGTAGAGATCTGGAGGTGCTCGCCAGCAAGAAACAGACCAACCCCTGGAAAAAACATGCTAACATTCCCTTATAAATCTCCTCAACACTAATTTTATAGCATTTCACAACTGTGGTTAGACTGGAGAGAATATCATGTTTTTACACATGGTTCCTTGTGCCTTATTCCCACTCGTATGCATTGTCGTTATTTAAACATTCTCAAGTCAATAAAACACTCCCACGGTTCCTGATTACATATTTATTCATTTTCTGAAAAAGTGAGTTTTCCATAAGTTCACTGAAGAAAAGTTTTAGAACAGTTTTCCATTAAAAGGGAAAGTGGTACATCATTTCTAGGTTGTACAAAAGAAAACCATTTTATATTGAAAATGTACAATTTACAAGTACACTAGCAAAACTAACCAGGGCTCAGGGTGGGGAGTAATGACGATCATGGGAAACTCGTGTTCTTGACAGTAACATTTCACTTTATGAGAGCACAGGACCATAGAGCACTTAAACGGAGGCAATACTTGAATGGGCCTCGCTCAACACACGGCACAGCAGCATCTGCTGTTTGATCCGGACAAGAGTAACTGATGAAAACCCTGCCGTATAGACATTTCACACAAATAAACCTCACCTAAATCTACTGGAAATAAAATACTGACCATTCAAATGTTTCTGAAAGCCAAAATACTCAACATGTAACGCCCCCTTCAGGACAACTGTGTGTAACAGATTTTTTTGGCTCTGACAATATTAACTGCATTTTTAACACTCTTTTTTCACCTTCCTTTGTCATTTATCATAATTATGACTATTGAAAACTGTTAATTGTTATTTATTTATATGTAAATTAGACCGATTGAAGATTGATCAATGTTTAATACTGCTTTTTTGTGTGTGGAAGAATCTGTTCGTTGACCTGATATTAAAAGCGACTTCATAATCTAACTGTACAGGGCATCTACATAGTAGGATGAATAAACACAAATATGTACATCTTCAACATATGGGACCGTACATTCTTACATGATAGATCTGTACCATGATGTAAATCCCATCCAGTGCGATTCAGATGAGCTGATGAAGAACCTGTTTGACAGAACAATTCACCATATGTGACCTGATTGGACTGTTAAAATAATCTGGATGAATAAAAGCTTCTCTGTGGCATCTGATAAAAGAGGGTTTGTGGAGAGTTCGCTTCAGAATCACTCAACCTCAACACCAGTTCTTCCGCTCCTTTGTGAACATCTCTTCAGCCCGTGCTTAAATCAATTCAGAAGCTCTTATTTCCAGCTGTTGTGTCACCTCAGAACATGGGCATCGTGAAACCCTGAGAAAAAAAAAAAATTAAAATAATAATCAGGTGATAATTGGGACTGCATGATTTAGGGAAAATTTTCATTGTGCTTTTTCTGACATAAATTGTGATTTAAAAAGTTGTGTCTGTAGATTATATATCAGTATGACTATATTACAATTCTAATAAATAATATTACTAAATAATATTAAAATAAACATTACCATTGTAATATTTTGCTGCAAAATATATTTAAGTTCAGCTGTAAAACTGCAACACTAGTATTTATGGCTGTCTTGATTTCTTTGCTTTCAAATGTTAAACCTTAAAGCTTCTCTTTAGCTGACAACATATTTTTAAAAAAGACTCTCAATAGAAATTTGGGGAAATGGATGGTTCGCTGCGTTTTCAAATGCACGTTACTGTGACGTGGCACTCGCAGAGAAAGCATTTGTGTGGAGCAGCATTTACTGCGAACGGAGTCATTCCGAGACACTGAAAACATCGGATCATGGGAAACATGCTGAAACATGCATCATATACATTTATTTAATTGAATTAAAGCCTTTGCGATTTGATAATCACACTAAGCCATAATGCAATGTTTGGTTTTATCTTTAATAGTAATATATTTATATAATGATTTGAAAGCTTTAGCGAATAGCGGCTCATTCTTACCGACTCGTCCTCAATCATGGCTGCAGAGTCAAAGAAGTCCGGTCTCAGCTCTGCTCTCTCCCGCCTGTTCCTGGATGGAGGCTGCACAGGATTTAAGACAATGTGATTAAGAATTTTGTTTCTATATTTAATTACACAAGTATTCTAAAACACTTAGTAGTATCATCTATAAGTGCTGGGCAATGTAACTACACCATTATGGTGGAAAGAGTCTTTATCCACTGACGGTCATTTGCCAGCAAAATACAAATTGCTAATTTCTCATGGTAAAGAAGATTTACCAGTGCCTAATTTTGAGGGCTCTTAGAAGTGTGACTTAAAAATGTCCCTCAGGATAGTCTGTGTGTCATTGTGGTGTCATCAGCTTGAACCTTACCAGATCAATGACCATGGTGTCCTCAAATTCCTCACTCATGTCTTCCAGCTGTCCTCGAGACGACATCATGACATCCTCAAAGATGGGCTCTGCGTCGTCCTCCATGAGACCACGTCTAGAGTAGAGAAATCAAAGTAACATTTACTACAGCACTTTCCTCCTTTGTCTAACATCCCACACACGTTTCTCCACGTACACAGTCTGTCGTACTCCTCCGCTACGGGCCTTCATGTAGTTCATGGCTGTGCGTTCCTTCCTGTTGACCTCCTCCATCTTCTGCTGGCCAAGCCAGGACATCTGCATCTGAGGACTAATCGAGGGGAAAAAACACATAATACTGTGCACAGACTAGTTGACATAAATCAACCATTGTTTGTAAGCTAAAACTATTATTAAAAATGTTCATTTGAAATAAAATACAAATATTAGAGGAAAAACAAACAAAAATGAGAAACATTGCTTTGGCAGCTAACTGAATTAGAATAAGTTGAAGTACTAAAATGACTAAAACTTGAATTAAAAATTAAGCTAAATAGAAATATTAATAAAATAATGAAAATGAAAAAGCACATAACAAAATTATAAACTCTTAAAACTAAAAAATCTAAAAAGTTAATCAAAAAATATAATACATAGTATATAAATACTAAAATAACACTAAAAACAACATTAAATTCACAGCATGGCCAAAATGGTGCTCATGGTTCTGAAATGAAACGGATGCGTTTCTTAAGTGTCTGCAATCTTTTAACCACGTAGTGTATTTTTAAGAATGGTCACTCACTTATGAATATAGTCGGATTCAGACCCGGGCTCAGAGTCCTGGTCAGGGAGGAGCTCAGCAGCTTGCCGAGGGTTTTCTCGGAGCACGGTGGAGGTGAGCTGGGGTGTCTGCAGGGCTCCAGGGGTCTGTAGGGTGTCATTCCTCATCATCCAAGAGCCCTCCACACTCTCCTCTGCAGAACCACGACAACACACACAAAACAGCCCATGACTGCTTACTTTTAGGCATCTTAGTCAACTGAACCAACCCACTGTTCTCCCGTCTTATATTAGTATGGTTACATCTACTGGCATCCTCACCCTCGATGCGTTTCTTGTGCAGGGGCAGACGGCCCTTCTTGCTTCGCATGGATCCAGCTTTGCTGCTGCTGCTGCCGCTGGTGATGGACATGCGATCTTCATCTCCGCCCGTCAACAGAGAGTTCCTGTAGGAGATGAGCGGCAGCCAGATGTCCTCCCGTCTCTCCATCATCTGCTCTGTCATGAACTTTTCAAGATACGAGTGCCTGTAGAGTCAAAGAGAAAACACAACGGCACAAACATATATACTATATCAGTGGCACGGGAAGTGGGGGTGCTGCAACTCCACCATCAGTGTTGTGTAAGGAAGGCACTAGGCAGGTTTTTTGTGTTCATTTCTATTTCCTGTCGCTGTGCAGGCTCTTTTATTGTATATAACAGTGTAAACAGCCCAATAATCCTTTTATTTAAAGGCTTAATTTATATCCCATAGCATGACGGTTGAAAGTATTATCAATAATGTCAAAAATGTGACGTGCAGTCAAGTTCGGGTGCGTGTATGCTGTTTAAATGAGTGTTCTCACTGATATGCTTCTTGTGATTCGTGGAGTTTTGACGAGTTTTATAGACTTGATATTGTTTCTTATTCAAAAGTTATTCTTTTTTGCGTTTTATCGCACTTGAATGAATGATCAGTGTGATCATATACTGTAGCGCAGCCAAATATACACAAACTCACATATTTCTCTCTTATTATTTATATAATTAATGAGTGCCAGTACAGGCAAAGAGAGAACACAAAAAAACAACATATAATAAAATAAAAACTATTATCTTTTATAGTTATATACGTTCTTCTTTTTTAATACATTATAACACAATGTTTCTATTCAGGTTCTCAAAGGTTCCATCCAATGAAAACAAATTTTATTCAGTGAAAGATTATGTGTTTTAATGCACAGTCAGTCTCTATTACTAAACCAAGGCAGCGCTCAAGCATATAAGAACAAAAAAAAACATTAAACAAAGTGCTCTTTAAACCAACTTACACTGTTTTCTTGTCTTGTCGAAGTAGTTTGGAAGAAAATTCACAGAGAACCTCAAGGAAGGCCAGATTCGGAGGGGGATACTCCAGTCCTTTAGGATTCTGATACTTAAAGGCGAACTCAATCCCATCTCTGAATACAGCAAAAACATTTGTGAGAGGTCAAATAAAGAAGAGGCCCGTTTGATGAGTAATAACTCAAACATGAAACAGAAGTTACTTGTGCAGTGTGGCCACAGCTTCTCTGGTTTTGATCTGGTCCAAGCCAAAGGTGAGGGCAAAGCGACGAGCCAATTCCTTTATGCCGCTCACATGAGATGAGGTCCTGTCTAAGTTAGGCCCCTGATCCTGGATCAGCTCATTAAAGAGCTGAAGAACAGAAATAACAACAGGATTATTACAATTATCATATTACTAAAATGATAATACGAATATCATGTTCATCTTATGCCAGAATATCCCCCAAAATGGAGGCTTGTCATCTCACCTGCTGTAAGCTCAGGATGAGGGTCTTGGCACACAGTATTTTGTCAGTCTGTCTGGTCTTACTTAGAGTCTCCTTGATGATGTCTCCATAATCGTTGTAGTACTGCAAGTAGTTTACAAGTAGTAAAAGTAGAATGTTTGTTGGCGTAACAGTTTAAGTAATATATCTGTTCGCTGTAGTGAAGAACAGCAGGCACTTTCACTTCCTTTTCTATAGGAGGTGAGCAGTGTGGGGGGGATTGTGGTTAACAGAACAGAATTTTAACAGATGTTCAACTTAAAGCTACAATATGTATTTTTTTCACCTCTAGGGGTCGCTAACCTCTTACAATAACAAAGGCGTAGGTTTATGACGCAGTGACGAGCGCTGAATGATGGGACTTGCTGCCAAGCTGATGGATCTAATAATGTTTATGGATGAGTGAAAACATTCATGTTTTTTAACATTACAGTCGTATGAAGCAGGTCGCGATTGCTAATAAGAGAGTCACACGCGAGTCCCGCGGATGTCTAGCTCTGTCAAGTCTAAGGTAGTCACGGACGTGGAGCTCTCGGCATCTCGAAAATGGCGCGCCGATATTGATCCTCATTTTAGTTCTCCTTTTTTGTCCCAAAGTCTGCTTACCATGGTCTATAATGTTTGAACGAAACAAGAACAGCGCGCCGCTAAACGTTACGCACTACGCAGTTGTCCACGTCTGTCGCCATGGTTACATCATGGCTATGGCAGTACGAGCGGAAACTGGCGGAAACCGAGGATAGCGCGGATATTGCGTCATTGCCGCCAATTGTTTAAAATTGGAATTTCTCTGAAACAAAAAATCTTTGGAGACTTTTGGGATATTGTAAGTACACAACTGCAGGAAATGTATCACACTCTGCAAGTGATTTTTGGATATTTTATTACAAAATTCTTACATATTGTACCTTTAACACTAGACCGCTGAAAATCAGTACATTCAGTTTAATTCAAATTTTTAATGCTTTCATTGTGGTAGGACAAAAGTATATGTATACTTTGGCGATGCAGTAATAAAAGACAACCCCACAAGTTTTCTTCCACTCCCGTGGACACGTCAGGTAAGGTGATGACTGGCTGTCTTACCTTCATGTAGTGTTTGAAGATATCGGCAGCAGCTGGCATGTCTACGATATCATAAATGATGAGCTTGCTGAAGGCAGCTAGAAGGTTCCTTCTCTTGTGTAAGGCCTCAATCTTGTTAGCTTCATCCTCCTCGTCACCCTCTATGTAAAAAACATGAAAACACATGAAAATCAGCTAGACTTTTTAGACAATTAAAAAGACTCTTACAGACTCTTACGAATATCCCATTGGATACATCCATCTCATTTCCTGGGTCTCATGCACAAACTGTAAGCATGCACGTGCAAATGTTTTCCAACACACACACACAGACACACACACACACACACACACACACACACACACACACACACACACACACACACACACACACACACACACACACACACACACACACACACACACACACACACACACACACACACACACACACACACACACACACACACACACACACACACACACACACACACACACACACACAGACACACACACACAGTGTGTGTGTGTGTGTGTGTGTTTGTGTGCGTGTATAGATTATAATTTTAATTTATTAATATTGTCTGTAGGCTCACCTATGCTCTGATTCTCATCATCCTGGTCAATAAACACATGGTCTAGGATGAAGTTGAGCAGCTCGTTCTGTAGGGTGCTGTCTGGATTGAAGACCAGAGGTTGCAGACCCTCTCTGGCCCCTGTGGTGAGCTGGTGACTGAAGATCATCAGCAGGTCGCATAACAGCATGAACGCCTGGGAGGAAGAAAGGGGCAGGTGAATGACTCTTGGACAGGCACATCGCTCCTGAATGAAAGGATGAATGTCTTTAGCTTACCTGCTCTTTAACCGGTGTGTTAACATTTGATAAACACTGCTGACACACAGCTAGAAAAGATTTAACAACCCTCCGTAATGCTAGAAGATCATCCTGAAATCGAACAGAAAAATGGTCTTTTGGTTGAAAGTTGCAATAATCCGTTTGTATTTTAAACCACCTGCTAAATAATAAGGCATTAAATAGATCCCTCACAGACCTTGGATGGAGATCCCTCTGTGATTTTCACCAGCTGCCACAGCATAGAGTAATGAGAACACTGAAGAGCCTGCACTGCTATCTACAAACCACACAATGAAACACACTCAGCTTCAGGACATAACATGATCTACAGGAAATCTGCATTAGTCACCTGAAAATCTTCAATAACTGGGTGAATATCTCGGACAGAGAGAACAAATAAATCTAAAATCAAGTGGGAAAAAAATCAGAAAATAGATGATAGATAGATGGATAGATCTATCTTATGAAAAATCAATATTTAATGTGCAATTCTCCATACTCTAATAAAAGCATCCATTTTTAAGATTGTTTTGTAAAATTACAGACAACAAAAACTTCCACAATGTATAAATACTAAACATGATGTATAGATACTTAATTTAAATAAAATAATGCTGCTTTTTTTATTACAGAGCTGAGAACTGTTATGAAACTAATTTCATAATGCAATTAATTGTGTTGAAATGTAACATGTTCTTGACAGGCTTTATGAGATTCCTCCATCTCATATCTGCAACAGACGCACCTGCTCTGGCATTGAGCCCTGCTCTATTCCCGTCCTTAGCAACCTGTAGCAGTTCCCAAACAAATCCCATCTGGTCAGGTCATGAGCACTGATGGAGAGATGAGAAGGACACATTCCTTGTTTATTAGCACTCAATGACTCCAAGTAGACAGAAGTAACTTTCTTTTGCACAGTAATTTATCAAGACAGCAGCGTACTTGTGAAAGGCTGTGAGTCTCTTAAGAGTGGAGAGAACGTTGTAGATGTCGTCGTCATCCGCCTCTTCCCCCTGTAATGAGGCAGATATTCAGGAATGTTTGATCAGCGACCCTGACAAAAATCTCAGAATCATACACGATCGTTCACCAACTCTACTTCAGCTAATAACAGCCTCAGAGTTTTTAAAAAAGGGAATAATTTAATTTTTTTTTTTTAAACAAACACCAAAACTGTGCTGTTAAAGTGTTAGTTCACCCAAAAATGACAATTCTGTCATTAATTACTCACCCTCGTGTCACTTCAAACCCGTAAGACCTTGTTCATCTTCGGAGCACAAATTAAGATATTTTTGATGAGATCCGAGAGCTTTCTGAGAAAAGGCCTTGAAAGGAGGTAATAATGTTGCAGTCTATGGAGGGACCGAACCTTAAAATCTTAATTTGTGTTCCGAAGATGCACGAAGGTCTCACGGGTTTGGAATGACCTGAGGATGAGTAATTAATGACAGAAATTTCATTTTTGGGTGAACTAATCCTTTAACCACCAAAATAATAATCGGTGAATAATGAAAAAAATTCAGTCCGTTCCTCACACAAGCTATCATATTATTTTTGACACGTTTTTGATGCACTTTTCAGCTGTCGTCATTACACAATGAACCACTGTTGTGTGGAAAAGAGCTGCAATTTAAAAAAAAAATAACAGCATAAACGTTTGGGATGACATGAAGCTGATTAAATAACGTCAGATTTGTCATTTTTCTAATTATCTTTTGTACTTGAATTAATACTTTAACAATCTCTCTAAATCTGTCCATCACCTCCACAGAGCCCTCACCGCCTGCAGCAGCTCCTCCACCGAGTGGTTGAAGCGGTCGGTTAGTTCATCGATGAGCTGACTGCGGGCGATGTCAATGCGGTTCATGATGGTGTACTCCTCACTGCACAGGATACTGTAGGTCTTACTGCAGGCCTCCAGCACCTCTGTGTCCGTGTGCTTCTCCACCACAAACTTGATCTGCTTGAGCAATGCGTCCAAGTGCTGGAACGTTCAAATTCAGTCTATCAGCTAATGGGGAATTCCAGCGTTCATTGAGATCCAGCTGGAGAAACTGCTTACCTTCTCCATTCTACCAGCACTGTACACATCCAGGTCAAAGTATTGCGGGATCTGTAGGAGGTTGGCTACTTTCTCTGCATCTGTCTGGTACTGTGAGTGGAAAACGTGTTTATCAGCATATGAATGGTCCATTTATGATGTATAAGAGCATGAAAACAGAAGACTTTTCATCCTACTTTTGAGAGTAACATGGGAAGAGCCATGATGAAGTGCTCCGTTAATTTGTTTTTGTCATCAATCTGCATCTTCCTTTCCTTCGCAGTCAGGACCTATACAACAAGACAGACTAAACTAAACACTGATGGCAAAAATGGTTTTATAATAAAATGCTTGTGAGGTAAAGGTCTTACCCTTTTCCCAGTCCCTCTCCCCACAGGAGGATGGGCCTCAGCAGCCTGACGAATCGTACAGACAGTAAGCTCGATCAGAGAACCCTCCTGCCTGTCTGACAACACTGAAGACAAACAGATAATCAGAGAGATAGAGCCGTGCTTATGGTGCACATGCACATATTTGGCCATTTAGGAGAATATAAGGGTAGATATGTGCATTTTACACAGACACGAAATATGGCTCTGAAATAGGAGAGATAATATGGATGATGGGCACCTTTAACTCCAGTGAATATTTCTCAGGGTGAGTGAGTTTTGTGAAAGTGATATTTTGCATCAACATACACTACCATTCAAATGATTGGGGTCTGTAAAATGTTTTAATATTTTTAAAAGAAGTCTCTTTTGCTCATTGCTCACCAAGGATAAAATACAGTAAAAACATTGTGGTTAATAGTGTTAAAATAGTTAAAATAACTTTTTTATATTTGATTATATTTCAAAATATTGTGATGGCAAAGCTGAATTTTCAGCATCAATACTCCAGTCTTCAGTGTCACATGATCCTTCAGAAATCAATCTAATATATTGATTTGGTGTTCAAGAAACATTTATTATTACCATCAATGTCAAAAACAGATGTGCTGCTATAATATTTTTGACACTTTTTTAAGGATTCTTTGATGAGTAGTTCAATTTAATGCATCCTTGCTGAATAAAAGCATTCATTTATTTAAAAAAATAGGTAGTGTATATCATCCAATTTCAGCTTCAAAAAAGCCGAGCAGAGAACATTTATTGCCTAGTTAAAAAAGATACAGTACATGAAACGTGTAGCGTAGCATGTTTTCACACTAAATAGTGTAATAATAATAAATATAAATAATCATTTGTTACATTTATATAGCGCTTTTCTGGGTACTCAAAGCGCTTTACATGGAAGGGGGAATCTCCTCAACCACCACCAATGTGCAGCATCCACCTGGATGATGCGACGGCAGCCATATTGCACGAGAAGGCCCACCACACACCAGCTTACTGGTGGAGAGGAGACAGTGAAGAAGCCAATCAGTATATGGGGATGATTAGGATGCCATGATGGACAGAGGCCAATGGGCAAATTTGGCCAGGATGCCGGGGTTACACCCCTACTCTTTTTCCGAAGGACATCCTGGGATTTTTAATGACCATAGAGTCAGGACCTCGGTTTAACGTCTCATCCGAAGGACGGTGTAAGTTGTCACAATGGAACGTGTCATTATCTGTAAAGCCAATAATTAATAGGATGTTTAAATTTAAACAGTGAACCAATTAAGTAACATTAAACAAATAATGACAAGAGTTTTGAACTGTCTTTAAAACTGACATAAACAGTTAGACTTTCATCTGAAAACACCAAGGTTTTTGGGATGAAGCCTTTTATGACAACTAGCCCCACTCTCTACTATGCTTTCAATCTACTATGATCTACTACTGTCTGTGCGGCAGTGAAACCCCTCTCAGGGTGACTGTACCCTCCTCGCCCTGCACTGGCTCCTCCAGCAGCAGTTCAGTCATGCACTCCCAGTCCTTCAACAGCTCCTGAGAGCTCTCCCACAAACTGTCCACTAGATAGGCAGCATGTTCATGCAGCTGGAAACATAAAACACACGTACACTGTGTGAGCTCTGACACAAACACAAGAGATTCTGACCAATATAAACTAAACTAGCTGGATTCTAGTGACACCTCAGGAGACAGATATTGTGTTAACCTATCATAATTCATCATAAGCAGCTGATCATCAGGTGCGGCCTTACCTCACTCTCCAGAAAGAAGAGCACTAGCATGCGAATGAGGTTTCCGTTTGGGCTGCTCCTGCCCCTGCGTTTGGCCAGAGCCTCCTCCGCCTGAGGATCATGTCTGCTGAACAACCTACACATGACGCAGCATAGAAAGTGGACACAACATGTTTTATTAAATTAGTTTAAAAATAAAATAAAACATTAAATAAATAATCAGACAAAAGCCAAGTTTATTTTACAGAGAAAGTATGCAAGCTAGCTCACTTTCGATGTAGAAAATCCCCAGCAGCCACTGCCACAGGCCTGTGAGCGGAGTACACCAGATGATAAACATTCTCACAGTCTTCATTAGACAGCGCGTCCTCGCTACCCCTGAACAAATGAAGAACATTGGATGGAGGAAAGCATCCAGACTGCAGTTATGTTCAGCATTTGATATCATCTTGAGCTTCACTCACTGAAGGATTAGTGTGACCAGTCTAATGGCTTCCACAGCCACATCATACTCTTTATCCAGCGTCATAGACACGATACGATCCTGGGAAGAGATTGTATCGTCATAAAGACATTCAGGGTATTGAAAAAAACTCTCCTGAACTGCGTTGTTACCTTGAAGCGGTTTGTGAAGAGCTCGAGTTTTGGAAACAGTTCACGGTTTGTGTAGAGGTTTTGTAAGGCTTTCAAACACTTCAAGCGTACTTCACCTTGCTTGAAATGGAGAATGCTGAAGTTAATACATGGAAAATAAAGTATTACAGGGGCAAAAGTGCTGCTCTTGGTGTATTCGGATATGGCGTACCCGGTCGTGTAACGTCCAGCCCACGTACTTCAGGTAGCTGTCGTTCAGGAAGGCATCGCTGTACATTTTCATCCACACACCGATCTCCTCTATACAAATCGCTCTGATTTCAGCTATTGCATCTCTGCCAGTCACACAAAAGATGAGATCAGACACTCACAGCTACATGAACACTATTATAGTGAGAAGATACAACTTTGATCACCTATAACGATGAACAAAGATTCCCTTGAAGATTGAGTTCATCATGTTTTCAATTTCATCTTGGTTTTCTTGAAGCTGGTGAGAAAGTTTGTTCATACGAGTAAATGATCAGCAGTGACCGTATATTGACAATCTGACTTTTCACATTTTCTGTCTTCATTTTGTGGGAAAATCTGGTGACAGCCAGGTATTTAAATTCTGTGGAAGATCTTTGAAGTTCTGTGCATTGGATTTTATGTGGACCTGGTTATAATCTAACAGTCTACAAAAAATAATAAGGGTTTATAGAGCTTAAGGTGTAATACCTCTTTCCTCTTATGGAGTAGGAGTTCAAGCTTCTCGGTGGCTCTCTTTCCCGCCATTTTGTTGCGTTCAGCTTCGTACTGTCTCTGTGTGTTGTCCTGGTTAATGCTCAGGTTCAGAGCCACGTTCACCAGAGCTGTCATGAGCTTCATGGCTGAGGACAGGTATGCAAACGCATTTTTTAACAGAGTTTTAAAATATTTCTCTCTACTTCAGTTGTCTCAGGCCACTTTCACACTGTTGTTTTTATGGAACCCATTAAATATGACTAGACCTATTTAACATTTATTATTATTAAAATATCTTTATTTCATTACATTACAAAAATTAAACCAATTAAGAAATATATACCTATAGTATTAATACTGTTAAACTAAAATAAAAAAAGTAGTATTTAATAATAATAACAATAATTATAATGTCATCTATCTTTCAGAGCAACAATAAAATGAGTAAAATACTAATATTCATGGCTGTCTTCAATTCCTTGTTTATAGATTCTTAAATCATTGAACTTTTCGTTTGGCAGAACTTTGTTGAAAACAGATTTATAATTGCTTCTAATTACAAGTTTGGGTTTACCTGCTAGAGTGCTTGTGTGTCTGAAGGCTCGGACCTGTGAGTCCGACAGACCCGTGAGCAAAGAAATGACCGTGTCCATCATGTACTCGTCGTAGATGATGCTGTACTGGCACTGACGGATCAGGACGCAGATGAACTCACAGAAGTTGTAGCGAAACTTCTTCCACAAAGGGCCAGATATGGTCAAGGGGTAATCGCCACTGTCCTGCATTAAAACACAAACAATAACCTACTCAGACTGGAGTTCAAAGGTCGTTCGACTACACTAGCTTCTGCAAATCCAGCAGAAAGGGTACCTCGTCAAACTCTTCTGTCATTTTGCGGATGATTTCAGCATTCTGCATGTTGCGAAACATTTCGATTCTAACAGTGCCTGAAATGAAGGATGATCAGTAATCACTATTACGAATGAATAATATATCATTATAATATAACATAATATAACATAAGTTATTCGTACCTTTACAACCAGAGCACTGGATGAAGAAGTTGATGAGGTCCAAAAGTGCTATATCTCTGTCCTGCTTGTACGACTCGATCCAGTCATCAACGACTGACTGAAAGATTTAGGGACAGCTGTGTCACGATTTACATAAACACAGCGGACGAGTTGCTAAACACTTGCTTATTTGGCAGAACAATCTGGCTTAAGTGAGTTCTTAAGTGAGTCTGACATGGAGGTTGTAATAACTGCACACCTCCAGCTGTAACATATCCAGCATCTGCTCCTGATCTGAAACATTTGGAGACCAGCTATACATTTCACACTGAGAAATTACAGTGTTTAATATTTTATAGTTATAGTTGTTAAATGAATGTGCTAATGTATGCAATTAATTATACACTACTGTTCGAAGGTTTGGGTATTTTATGCTCATTTAAATAATTACAACTTCAAATAACTGTTTTTTATTTAAATATACTATAAAATGTAATTTATTCCTGTGATGAAAGGCTGAATTTTCACCAGACATTATTTCAGTCTTTGGTGTCACATGATCCTTCATAAACCATTCTAATATGCTGATTCGGTAATAAAAACATTTATTATTATTACAAATGTTTAAAACCGTTGTGCTGCTTAATATTTTGTGGAAATTATAATACATTTGTTTTTGGATGAATAGAAAATACAAAAGAACAGCATTTATTTGAACAAGAAAACTTGTAACATTCCAAATGTCTTTACTGTAACTTTTCATCAATTAAATTTAGCTTTGCTGAATAAAAAAAGTAATATCTCTTAAAAAATAACTATTCAATGGTAGTGTACAAATTTAACACAATTACATTATTTAACACTGTAAACAAAAGTATCTAATTGGACAGTATAATGTTCTGTGTGATTTCTATAAACTGACTAAAACCGATCAAATCTCGAGTACGGATCATGCTATTCTCAGAAAAAAATAATAAAAGACATTTATTATGAATAATTTATTTATAACTCAAACCCAGATGGGATATTTAATAAAAATAATTTGCATTCTTTGTGTGGTTAAATGTAATTATAACTCTTAAAAATGAACTATAAAAATTAAAACACGAGGCAGCTAAAACCAGTTTAAGCTTATTTGTATGTTTTCTCATATAATTATATATTTGAGTTTTATACCTGCATAGCACTCTTTCCCTGTTTGACCACTTCAAACAAAGTGACAGGATCCCCCTCTCCATTCTGCGGAGCCATTCCATTGGCCTTCCGCCCCCGCGGGGCTCCCATTAAGCCCTTTTCTGATGGTGACTTCCGAGGTTTCTTGTTGGGAGCCTGGAGTCAGGGGGAATAAAAAATGCTAAGTTGCATAAAATGCTAAATACATTTATTTTTCTGTGGTAAGTCAAGAAAATAGCTTTTGTGTGAGGCATACAGGTGGTCTGGCAGGCCTTCCTCTCTTCTTCTTGGTCTTTCCATCTCCAGGGTCATCCAGCTCACTCATGCTCATACTGAGACTCACTGTGTCCTGACCCGACTCACCGGAGTCCCTGTGAGAAAAACACCATGAACTCTGAACATCTGAGTCATGAAATTAAATAGCTTTTGTCCACATCTGATGAAGTAAATCAAACACAACATTCTGCTATTAAGTGTTTTGTAAGCTTAATTCTAATGATTAATTCAATATAAATCAATTATATTTTTAGAGTATAAATGCATTTTTACATTTCAGTACAACCAATCAGCAAAATTATATTGAAAATATTTTTATAAATAAATTGAAATCAATTCAAAAATAAATTGTGATTATTTTGAATTAAATCCGGGTAATGAATTAAAGTCTGTGAGTTGTGATCCTGTCACACCACTTATTTACCTTCATAACAATAGTGAACTGTCACTGTAAACGACATAATGAAGATGAAATTACATAATTTGTGTCTTTAGAGGTGCCAAGTTCAAAAGTTAACCAGTTCTACTCTGATTTTACTCTCATACCCCCTGACTAGACTAGAATGGATGTTTGAGCTGTTTTATATGAAAACAAATTGCACTGACATGTCATAAAATATGTCAGTGTCATTGTTTTGTCTCAAGATGCACACCAGTAATGGTTTTTCATTAGGCACGTTTATAAAAGCTAATTAAATGCCCTAACTGAACTAAGGCTTAATTCTGGCTTAATCTAAACCCTGACTATGAAACCGGGCCATTATATTTTGTTTTTAAGCTTAAAAAGATTAGTCAAGCATAAAATATTCACTGAATCACATTAAATAAACAGAAAAAAATATATTTTACTGTGCTCATTACATTATATATGTTTATAGAGTTTTAGATGGCACATCACAATTTATTAACAATTAAAACGTTGTTGGTCAAACACAATGTTTTAGGCTAAATGTTTCAGAAATGTACTATAATCACATTTGAGAAAGAGAAATCATGACATTGCAGTTTAAAATACTTTAGTTGTAGCTGAAGTGAACCCCAGTGTATGAGTGTAAATGAAGTGGGGACTTACTGTAGCATTGGCAGCTCTGAGGTGATCATGATGATGGAGGGGCAGGTCTGGTGTGTTACAGGTCTGGTGAGTGAGAGTGTGAGTGTGTGTGTGTGTGTGTGTGTGTGTGTGTGTGTGTGTGTGTGTGTGTGTGTGTGTGTGTGTGTGTGTGTGTGTGTGTGTGTGTGTGTGTGTGTTGCTCTGCTGAGATGAGCTCTTTCAGTGTGCTTTAGGTGCTGATGACAGTATTAACACTGCAACTCTGAGCCTGCAGGAGACAGAAGGAAAAAAAGCCTCAAACATTTGTTCGTTAAAGCAGGTTTTTAGGCACTAGAAAAACAAGCACTTCATTTATAAAATATTTCACCAACAAGATCTATAGATTCCATAATTCATGACGTTATACAAAGCAAATATTTCTCATTTAAAAATGAGTGATTGATTTATATTCCATAAAAAACTAAAATGCAGCGAATAATGCTACTTAAGCACATTTGTATTACTGTAAAGGCCATGAACTTGATACATTGTTCATGGTTTGTAACCTTGCAGAACTTCTGAAACATTGTAATATGGACATGAAGTAAAATCAAGGCTAAACAGCTACACCAACTGGTGATTTGATGAACTGCAGCAGCAAATCATTAACAGAGGTGTCAATCTACATAGTCTCATGGAAGAGCTATACAGATCCACATACATGTATCATGCTTCAAATAAATAAAATTTAAAAATTCAAATCCATATTTGATATAATTAAGAAAAATATCTGGGTGATCTATTTTGTCAAGTTCAGATAATTCTATTTTCTAATAAAATTAACAGTTTGATCTTTTTAAAGGGTTAAATATTAAATTAATTGGTCACTGACTGGCCAAAAGTGAATTAAATCGATTTATTTAGCATGAAGCTTTTGCCTCACAAAAGCAACAGAAGACTAAAAGGGTCTGCTTGATTGTAAATACAACACAGGGGCAAAATAATAAGCATTTCATTTAAAACATCAGTTAAACAGTAAAATATTACATTTTTGTGTGAGTGTGCATGTTGTTCTGACTAAAGTTAACTATCACCACTAGGGGCAGTATGAACCATAAAGTACTTGACCTTTAATGATTCTTTGATGGCATAACAAAATGTGTTTCTGGAGAATTTTCAAACATACAAAATTTTTAATTAATGTTCAGTTGGCTCTAAGAGACAGTACTGATCATAAACACACTTTTAGACTGAGTTTTCTCTCACTAACAGAATGCTGAACTCCAGAGGATGTAAAGCACTTCTTGGGCAACAGTAGGGGGCAGGCTAAGAAAGTTTTCATTAAAATGTTCTTCACTAATGCTCAGATGAGGAAATGCACACGAGTTTGATTCACACATTAATACTCTCTTTAGTTTGCCATAACTCTCTCCCTTTAATGCAGAAAACTCTCACAGTGATGCAAAGGGAAAACCAGGCCGTCCCAATGATTTCCAGAGAAATATGTACACTAACAAAGGTGAAATAGAAAGGTCACAATGGAAAAGAAAGTGAAATTGCATAAATCAAGTTATTCATCCCGACCATCACTATATGATGAGTTTAAACAAACATCATTGAAACATGCACTACAAGATAGGGATGTGAGTGTAAAGTGGTGTAAAGATGAGGTGAATATTATCCTCTTTTGACTTCCACTAGATGGCTGTACGCTGTAGGTGTCCTTGAGAACTCGGTTTTACAGGTGCAAGTCTGCAGTGAAGTTAAACTGAGTAACTGTCAGGACAAAAACTCTTGTGTAGAAAGGCAAAGCTATGCATTATGTGAGCTTTAACAAGAAATAAGCAGTAGATGTAGGTAAAAGAGTGTAGAAAAACTATCTGGTTGATATTTGACCCTGTAAACTCGTCCTCAGTGGCGTCGTGAACACATGAGAGCGCTCTAAATATGACCTCCCCTCCCCCACTACAGCCACACAGCCACATTACACCTCGCTGACACCACTGCAACACTGAGACAACTACAACACACACGCGTCTGAAAATAATCAGGGGTTGACGTGAAAATGCCACTGTTTTTTTTAAACCCTGTAATTAATTCCCGTATTCTTCATAATTTCCGTTATGTAACATTAGATTTCACTGTATTCAATTATAGGCCAATCTAATGGGTTTTATAGATTTTTTATAGGCTGTAGAAGAACAAATGCCACCATAAAGGTGAAAGTATATTGCATATTGTAATTGAGAGGGACAGCAATGATTCATCATGAAAACTGACTTTTTTCTCAACTTGTACATGGAACACTGATCGTAATCCAGTAACTAAACAAAAAAAACTCAATTTTAAATGTTCACATTTTAATTTCATTGGTTATTTTTCAGAGATGATTAAAAAGACAATAGCTTGTCTGTGGTAATAAAAATAAACAAACTCAAAAGTATGATGTCGGTTTACTGTTGTACAGCTTTATTTTTAGTGTTTTTTTTAGCATTTAAATTAAGATTATGTTAATAGAACTAAATTTCTATAGTTTTAAGAATGACAGCAGCCCTTCTCAGAAGTTTGGGCTCCTGGTTAAAATCCACTGTTTCAGGGACTGTTTACACGACACTGTTTTCGACAAAAAACAGAAAACTTTGTATGCATTTTGGCGTTTCATTTACACAACAATGGCATGTTAGGGGCCTGAAAATGTGAACTTTTGATAATGGGTTTCGAAGTGCAAATTTTTGAAAACAATACCGTTATTGTCTCTGTGTAAACTACAAAATGCAAATTTGTATTTGGATAAATTGAATGCCAATACAACCAATAAAGGCCTTTAAGTTCAGAGAAAACTGGGCAACAGGGCAAAAATGTACATTTTAAAGACCTGATTAATGTTTATATGTTGTTGGATTAAGCATAATTGGTGTGAGATTATAAATGTATGCACTCAACTAGGATGATTTATCTGTATACTCAAGTAGACAAATTGACCAAAACAGCCATCATTACTCCCTAATTAAAACTATAGTTCATCCAAAAATGAAAATACTATCTTCACTCTACTATCACAAGATCTTTTGAAAAATGTTTGGAACCAAATAATATTGGAGCCCATTGATTTCAATTGTATAGACAAAAAAGAAAAATACTTTTCATCTGTGTTCCGAAGAAAGTAAGTTGATTTCTTACACTGAAATGCACGTTCTTATCAACATGTTTCAAGTCTTTCATTATACCGGAATTACTCTTAATTTTCAGTGTGTTAACAGGGTGTATCACCTAACAAACAATGTCCATAATACAATAATTCCCCCAAAAAAGGAGAAATGCACCAGCCAGATCAAACCAGCTATTTTCCAGATTGTGGCTTTGGTTCGAGTCCACTGTGCGGAGGAATGAGTGATCAAAGTCTAAATAAAGGTGTTGGAGAGCTTATCAGTGTTGTTTCTGGAAGTGATTCAGTGAGTATGTGGCTGTATTTTATTTGGTGTTACTGAATTCAAACATGAGTCAATACACATCACCCAGTCCTACAAATATATATATATTTAATATAACATCATCTAAAATGAGAGGCTGTCAGAGTGTTTGGGCTAAAATAAAATATTTACACCTACACCATGAGAATTTCTTGAAGGGAAAAAAGAAAAAACAACTGGCAAAAAGTAACAGTATGAAAACATTAGGAACGTGGGTGTAAACAGACGACCTTCATCTGTTCCTCATTGGAACAGAATTGAAACAGCTAATGCAGTCAAGACCGACCTTCATTCTCTCCTTCGCTCAAGTGTTTTATTGGCATTACAAGATTGCTTCCTATTGCCAAAACAACAGAAAAAAGAACAACAGGGCAAGAGAAGCAGAGAACACAAATGAGTATAGTTATGGACAAAATAAATATATCACAAATAAATATATAGCGATTAACGGATGAAAATCTGAATCTCTAAATGTACTGTACATGAACAATGCCTTTCTTAAAGGGACAGTTCACCCAAAAATGAGCATTGTGTCCTTATTTATTTACTGCAATGTGTTTCAGTGGAATTTTTTTAAAGGGTTTTCGAGAATTAGCCTAATGCCTTTTTGGCATAAAGCGTGAAGATTCTTCAAAAACCTAAAAAAAAGATTTAGCAGGTAATGTCGTTTGCTTTACAGTTTCTCTTTCTCTTATTCTCCAGTGGTGTGGAGATATGATTAATGAGCACTACAGTGAGGAAAAATCGTGCTTTTTTTTTTTTTTTACATGGGATCTGTCTACTCTGATATAAATCACCTTCGTTTCACAGCTCTCACAGACCTTCCGAGCAATCCTTCCCTTCCTCCCTCAACCTAATAAACCATAAAATACATTTTAAAAAATCTCTCAACCCTCTTCCCCGTTAGTTTAGAAGAGTGGTAAACTTAAGCTGCAGGCTTTGATGAAACAGACTGATAAATAGGTTGAATGTACGGACACTGAATTAACCGAAAACAAACAGCGCAGCGGGATGCCCCAATCCTATTTCTTTTCATCATGATCGGCCGATACCGATCCTGATCATTCAAGCTTTATAATAAGTGGATATAAGGGACTCTCTGTGGCTGCCACTTTCAACCCCTTATGCCCTAAAGTATTTTTAATGATTGGCATCCTTAAAAATAATGGCTTAATTTTAGTAACGAAAAAAACAAGGTATCATGAAGTACATAGTCTCAAATAGATAATGTTTGGAGGTTCGTATGTTACAACACTTCTGAGAAAACCCCAGAAAACAGGGATGCAATTTATTGATTTATTTTGTTGTTATTCATGCTTGACATAATGGCTATTAGAAAGTATATATGACAGGTCATAAAATCAAGTTTGGGTTAATTTTGTATGATCTCCTATGGTGCACAGTAAATCAGCACCTTAAATTCTGAGCGATCAATCCAATCATAGCATGCTTCAGTTGTAAAACAATGTCCGATTGGTCTAGACCCTGTAAAAAAAAATATGGACGTAGTGTCCGTGACGTCACCCGTAGGTTTCTGAATAGCATTTTGAAGCCCAAAGTGGGCGGAGCTGGCGTCGCCATCTTGACAGCGCATCAGCGCGTGCCACTCCCGGGTAAACGAAAATGGGCAGAGGTGTGACGTGATAGCTAACAGACAGCAGACAAACGGCTAGTAGTGACAGCAGCGGCAATCCGCCTGTCACTCAAGTGGCCACGCCCTTAATTATGCAGAACTTTAAGGCTTAATTTAAACGGATGAGTTATAAAACAGTTCACCCCTCTCACAGTTGTCATAAAGGGCAAAATTGTGATTCTCGGCCGATGGTTTGCAGCTGATCGATTGGAGCATCCCTAAGTGCAGGTCATTGTGTCATTCACAGTATCATATACATGAGCCACAGTCAGTCTCAGTACTCACGGTACCTGTAACAAAAACAGGACAACCCATTGTGACTTTGGTCCTATTTTGATGGCTTAATTTAAGGAATAGTTCAGATATGTTCCACATAATGACGTACATTTTCAAATTTACTATTTGAAAGGTAGGTAAAACCCAATAAAATAAAAGATTAAAGAAAAAAATCCTTAAGATCAATTACCTTGAGACAAAAATATCATTCCAGAGAAAATATTCTAAATTAAAGTTGATTTGGCTTAAGCTGAGGTCACATTTACTATTGTTTGGTGAATTTTTGTGGGAGAAAAACATGAGTGTAAAATAGTTCCACACAGATTTTGCAGAAGGTTTCGAATCTGGTCACGTAAATTTGACAGACAACAGAGAGCTGCTTGGATTGCTGCACTTTTGACAATAAACAATGGACCTTTTCACCAAAATTTCAATAATGTGACCGAGCCTTTACCCTGTTGGCAATGCGGAAAGAAAAATGTAAGATATATTGTCTGCAAACTAGTTTATTAAGCACTTCTCAGTATGTTGTTTTAAGAATGTCTGACATTTTTAGTGGAAACCCAGACAATATACAGGTCCTTCTCAAAAAATTAGCATATTGTGATACAGTTCATTATTTTCCATAATGTAATGATACAAATTAAACTTTCATATACTTTAGATTCATTGCACACCAACTGAAATATTTCAGGTCTTTTATTGTTTTAATACTGATGATTTTGGCATACAGCTCATGAAAACCCAAAATTCCTATCTCAAAAAATTAGCATATTTCATCCGACCAATAAAAGAGGTGTTTTTAATACAAAAAAGTCAACCTTCAAATAATTATGTTCGGTTATGCACTCAATACTTGGTCGGGAATCCTTTTGCAGAAATGACTGCTTCAATTCGGCGTGGCATGGAGGCAATCAGCCTGTGGCACTGCTGAGGTGTTATGGAGGCCCAGGATGCTTCGATAGCGGGCTTAAGCTCATCCAGAGTGTTGGGTCTTGCGTCTCTCAACTTTCTCTTCCACAGATATCCCACAGATTCTCTATGGGGTTCAGGTCAGGAGAGTTGGCAGGCCAATTGAGCACAGTAATACCATGGTCGGTAAACCATTTACCAGTGGTTTTGGCACTGTGAGCAGGTGCCAGGTCGTGCTGAAAAATTAAATCTTCATCTCCATAAAGCTTTTCAGCTGGTGGAAGCATGAAGTGCTCCAAAATCTCCTGATAGCTAGCTGCATTGACCCTGCCCTTGATAAAACACAGTGGACCAACACCAGTAGCTGACATGGCACCCCAGACCATCACTGACTGTGGGTACTTGACACTGGACTTCAGGCATTTTGGCATTTCCTTCTCCCCAGTCTTCCTCCAGACTCTGGCACCTTGATTTCCGAATGACATGCAAAATTTGCTTTCATCCGAAAAAAGTACTTTGGACCACTGAGCAACAGTCCAGTGCTGCTTCTCTGTAGCCCAGGTCAGGCGCTTCTGCCGCTGTTTCTGGTTCAAAAGTGGCTTGACCTGGGGAATGCGGCACCTGTAGCCCATTTCCTGCACACGCCTGTGCACGGTGGCTCTGGATGTTTCTACTCCAGACTCAGTCCACTGCTTCCGCAGGTCCCCCAAGGTCTGGAATCGGTCCTTCTCCACAATCTTCCTATGGGTCCGGTCACCTCTTCTCGTTGTGCACCGTTTTTTGCCACACTTTTTCCTTCCCACAGACTTCCCACTGAAGTGCCTTGATACAGCACTCTGGGAACAGCCTATTTGTTCAGAAATTTCTTTCTGTGTCTTACCCTCTTGCTTGAGGGTGTCAATGATGGCCTTCTGGACAGCAGTCAGGTCGGCAGTCTTACCCATGATTGCGGTTTTGAGTAATGAAAGAGGCTGGGAGTTTGTAAAAGCCTCAGGAATCTTTTGCAGGTGTTTATAGTTAATTAGTTGATTCAGATGATTAGGTTAATAGGTCGTTTAGAGAACCTTTTCATGATATGCTAATTTTTTGAGATAGGAATTTTGGGTTTTCATGAGCTGTATGCCAAAATCATCAGTATTAAAACAATAAAAGACCTGAAATATTTCAGTTGGTGTGCAATGAATCTAAAATATATGAAAGTTTAATTTTTATCATTACATTATGGAAAATAATGAACTATCACAATATGCTAATTTTTTGAGAAGGACCTGTACTTGTCAAGAAAAAAAAATGTTGGTAGTGAAACTAGCGAGTCTCTCTTCAGTGCTATTTTTGATCTGTAAGCATTTGAACCATTAAGTAAGTCTTGCCAGGGCACATCATAATTGCGTATTACTCACACAGATTATTATTAAATTACACTGGTGGTTTGAGGGCAGAGCAGAAATTGTGCAACATTCTCAAAGGGAGGCAAATAAACTATGTCAGAGTTTTGCAGTGTATTACTGTTTGCTCTTCAGTCACCGGCTGCCAACCCAGGATGGCTGCCAAGCTGAGCCGAGACAATATTATTGACCATCGGCTGCGTTTTAATCCATAATGGGCTGTAACAAATGCACTGGCCCAAAACAAGCCTCTAAAGACACATCGAGCTGTAAAACAGTGTGTTTTGAGTGAAACAACTGTTTCGGGCTGGTCTGGTCTCCAATAAAGCTGCACAACCTGAGAACGTCCCTAGAGTAATACGGCTCCAGGAAAAGGATCTGTTTAAAAATGTCTGACAATCCTGCAGGTGGCATAACAAAGCAGTAATTAGAGCTAGAACATTTTAAGATTTAAATAAAATCATCTGATCATTTTCTCCTTTCAGATGGTTTTGAATGAAAAAGATTTGAAAACCAGTGCAAAAATAACAGTGGACACATTAAGCAGCATGTTTAGTCCAACATTACAAAAACAAATGCAAAACAAAAAAACAGTTTCAAATATTACATTAAGCACCAACCGTAACACAATGACAATTATTAAATATAATGACATTATGTAATAACCACTAACACCAATGCATTCCTAGCGGTCTGATTTTAGGAGGTGGGAACATGTTCGCTGTTCACAGATGCTGTTTTTTCAAGATGCTAAGTTTCCACAAGATATTCCAATATCAGTTCTTTCCAAGCCACACACTTGTTTCATTAACAGGCACCATCCAGCTGAGAAGTCAAGCAGCACTTGAAATGACTTTTTATCACTGTCAGAGTTCAGCTGAAGCCATCAAAATAATGCATACACATTCAGACAACTGAAAGCTGTGAGCATCAGCATTAAAACATACACCTCCATTAATTTACATTAAACAGAGTAAACAAATATTGTACAGGGATAGTATGGACCATATTTAAAATATTTTATTAAAATTTAATTTAATAAATTAATACAAAAAATAACATTTCAAATAATTATTGATTTTGATCCTCTTTTTTAGTCCATTTCTATTCAAAACAATATTATATAATATTACATTATATTATATAATATCTGTGATAAATATTATGCAATAATGTTTTTTGTCCAACATTATTCACTTCCATGCAGCCCAACCCTGTAACGGTCAAAAATATATCAATGTTAAAATAAAGTGAGACTAGAGTACTTTGCATTAAGCCATGTTTAAACAGCATGAATGTGGAGTGAAGCATTTATACTTAACCACAAGTTCTTCATAAATTCTTTTGGAGATCAATTAACAGCCCATTTATGACTGTTACAGGACCCAACAATGATACTTTCCTGTATACATTTTAACCTAATATCTTGATGGTGATAAAAAAAAGTACATTATGCATCAACTACCCACATGCCCTGTCATCACCCCTGAGGCTGACGGCTCCATCGAGTCTAAAGCCCCACAGAAAACTATAGAGCAAATGATGACGTTAATACTGAGATACGGCATGTCACATGAGAGTGTAAGTATGTGATGGGAGGAAAAGACACAGGTGTGAAGTGTGAACTCAAACAGATCAGATCAGCTGGGCATTGACATAAATTGCATGATTCAACTCACAAGCTTACAAATCCATTTGATATCAATTCATTCATTTAGGTGTCAGGTCCACAGAAAATTACTAATGCTGTAAACAACAGAAGTCAGTTGCTACTATACTATAAAATTGAAGGTTAAAATTAACTGATTTGTATACAAACACAAATTACACACAATTATGTTTTTATAAAATATAATACTAATGTACATAATTATGGTTCTACTCCACTTCATTTTTTGAAATATCAATGTAATCAAACATACATTAAACATTGAAGAACAGAAAAAAATATATACCTATATAATGAATATGTAAAAGTGCATATATTTAGCAAAATGCCCCACTCTAAAGTAATTTTTCTAGCTAACAAGTTTAAAGGGGTATTATGATGCGATTTCAAGTTTTCCTTTTTCTTCAGTGTGTTATGTAGCTGTTAGTGCAAGTATAAGATCTGCAGAGTTACAAAGCTCAAAGTGTCAAACCTAAAGAGATATTCTTTGTAAAGTTAAGGCTCAGCCACACCTTCCTAAAACGCTTCGTTCAAACACCACCCCACAAATCTACGTCAGTGTCTGGGGGCAGAGTTTCATAACACCGCCTAACTGTATACGCAAAGAAAAGGCGATTTTATTCTCGATGTATTTTTGTTGCGCCGGCGCCGCCATGTCGTGGAGACACTGTGTTTTTCGTTGCGAAAGCCAAATTACTTTGTGTGGCCTTCCAAAAGAGGACAAAGTTAGAAAACAGTGCTTAAGCTTTATTTACAACACTGTTCCTAAACAGTACAACTAAAATGTTCGACTGTGTGCTGCGCATTTTTTGGAGGACTGTTTCCAGAACCTGGGAGAGTACAAGGCCGGCTGTGCACAAAGCTGATTCTAAAAAGCAATTCCATATTTGCATGTACATTCTAGCGCTTCTGACTCACGCTTAAGGTTTTTGGGCCAATCACAATGCACTGTATCGCTGGCCAATCAAAGCACACCACACTTTTCAGAATGATAAGCTTTGTTAAAATAGACGCGTTTCAGAACGGCGGGGCATAGAGGGGCAACAATAATGTACAGTATGTGTAAAATAATTACTTTTTTTAATCCTAAAACCGCGTAAAAACATTGCATTAAACCAAATACACAAAATAATGTTCTTTTTAGAGCCATGATATGACCCCTTTGAGGTCATTAATTGCTTTTCTGACCTAAATGTTACGGTGGCACATTTCTGCCACACACATATTTTTTCCACTCAATGTTGTGATAATGAGATGCTATTTCGTTAAAGCATCATTTTTCTCATTAGAAAGTCATTTTTCTTGTTAAAACACCATATTTTTCGTAATAACGAGATTTTATGTCATTAAAACAATTTATTTTATAGTAATAATATGTCATAAAAACTTTATGATTTCCCCTTATGACGAGATATTATATCATTAAAACGCCATATTTTGTACGAGGCGTGACAACTTGGGAAATAGGCCCTTATCAAAGTCCACATTCTTCAATTAGTAAAATGAATTCTGTTGTAGCCTGAATCAATGGCAGCACAGAAAGCACTGGTGTGTCGTGATTTATTGATGTACTGTTCATCAAAACACACCAACCAGTTTCATTAGTCGGGTATAATGAAAGAAAAGAAAATCCTGACCTGTTATTCCGACACATTCTTCATTATTTAAATGGGCGTGCACAAGCCTGTGTGTGCACAATACTTCAGAGCCTGACCATCTGTTTTTATTAAAGAAATGCAGGTTACACAAGGTTATGCATTCCATAAAACATCAATTATGAATAAAGACTCTACAAATTTAACAATGATAATGTTACTTACTTGAAGTGTTTTGAATAAAGAAGCATTTCCAGCCCTCGATTATTCAAAAATAACTGGTTTGATCATCTTAAATGATTCCAAACCTCAGGCTTTGAGTGCAATGATTGGATAGCTTTATATTGTAGTCAGATTGGGGATTAATCATAATAAAACCAAAACATTTAAAATAAAACTATTAGAGTGTTTTTCAATTATTCCCCTGGCAGTGTGTAGATCCTCATTTATCTTATGACTTTGGCAACACCGGCAGCGCTGGTAATCGCCTCTTTCGCACTGTACGATAAAAATGGAAGATTACACACATGGTAGGGTATTTTGTAAAGCTAAAGAAACCTTTTGAAATACTAATGTTTATTGTCAAGTTCAACCAAGTTAGTTTCCTTTTCTTTTCAAAATTGGCAACCATCCATTGACAGTAGGCTAGTGCAGGCGAAAATTCGGTTACGCTATCGAAGCCGCAAGTGACGACAAGCGCACGGACTGTCAAAGTCGTATTCTCCGCATTGTCACGTCACGTACATATATATAGTTTTAACTATATAATATATCATTATAACGACAAAAATTATGTTTTAACGACATAGCATCGGGTTATTACAAGAAAATATATTGTTTTAATGACATACCATCTCTCCTTATTGTGACATAATGAAGTAGCTTAACTGTCTTTTTTAGTAACTCAATTAGTGTTTTCTGCACCAGTGTTCTAGGCCATCACTGCTGAATCTGCAGCACAAAAGAAATCATATTTTAAGTTGTAAAATATTAAATGTGAAGTCTAAGTTTCTATTGAGTTGTCCTTCTGGGCTGTAAGCAAAAAAAAAAAAAAAAAAAAGCATTCAGTGTCAAAGGCACATCTGCAAGAGTCTGCTGGCAAAGTATAATATTTTAATATATTAATAAAAAATACAGTACGATTTTTTTGTATGTTTTTGAAAGACCCTCACCATGGCTACAGTTATTTGAGCAACAATACACTAAACCAGTAATATTGTTAAATAGTATTACACGACAATTTCAAATAACTGTTTTCTATTTGTTTTAAAATGTAATTTAGTCCTGTGTGATGCAACGCTGAATTTTCAGCATCATTACTCCAGTCTTCAGTGTAACATGATCCTTCAAAAATAATTCTAATATGCTGATCTGGTGCCCAAGAAACATTTCTTATCATTGTTATAAATGTTGAAAACATGTTCTTTGTGTTTAGAAAACATTCATTTGTAAGAGAAATCTTTTGTGACAATTTAAAATAATGTACACTTTTATGCATCCATTCCTTGCTGAATAAAAGTCTTAATTTAATAATAATCTAAACATAAAAAGAAAGTAGGCTACTTGAATTATCATAAATAAATTAAACAAACAAACAAACAGTGATATTGTCATATACCGTTACTGTGAAATAAATGACTCATACAGTGATATAACATATTGGTCATGGCTCCCGCCCCTATTGTGATTAAAACTGCAAGTGACACACATATGAAAAATCGGAAGATGATCTCATCTGACTTTACACAAACTAAAACCGCATCCAGTACTGAAGTTCAGACATATCAAAGCCAATCACAATTCTCAAAATAAATATGAAACTTGGAGCATGTTTTAATACGGAAAGCCAGAACAATTCTTATTGCTTCTCAAGATAAAATAGCCGAAGAGAGAAATCAGATTGGTAGAGTAGATCCAAAAGGACATCCTGTAGATAAACAGTCCTTGCCACTGACTGATCTCTCCCGTGTGCGCTTGCTTCATTCAGCCAATCAAATCAAACCTGCAGCTTATGACCTACAAGGGTTGCCATGGTAATGCCTGCCTTCTGGAATACATGTCATGCATGTTAAGTGTTTTACAGTAAAAGCAACACGCGCATGCATGGAGCACGTTCACATCGCTGGACACTACTACTACTAAATCTTTCACTCTCGCACGTGTGTGTGCACAGGCGCGCACACACACAGCAGCCACAAACGACACACACGTGAGAGACACTGTGTGCTTTCACAAATATAGACCGATTCAAGAAGAATTACTTTAAGATTACACAAGGAGGAGTTTTTTAATTAAATAACATCCACTTACAGTCAACTTAAATGTAATGGGATGCACCCAGAGAGAGAAGTTCATTCAGTCACTCCGGGCAAACACTCTTACAGTCTTTGATGAGGTGGATCGCACTAGGACGCGAGTTCTAGGGCTTTTCACAGTGAATCCATGAAATGTATCCATTATACAGCTGTACAAGAAGACTGGCCTAACACCTAATCCAGTTTCAAAAGACAACAGCAAAACACTAGTTAATGTGGTTAAACTATACAGCACTGAGACAACATTACAAATCTGGGATAAACAAGTTAAAGAATTTTGAAAAATGCATAAACAAATTTTTTTTTTAGCTAAAATGAAAAAGAGCGATTCAGGACAATTTCAAGGTCACTAATCAAATAAAATTTGTAGGGATGCACAACAATACAGTATAAGAACAACGTCGGAATTGGCCGATAAAGGCTTAAAATGTAATCATCGGACCGAGCGCATCCTGCGTGTGACACCAAACAAAGAAAGTGTACTCTGTTTATAAATGGGAGAAAGTGCAATGCCCAACATGGTGGATTAAGTCCCACCCACAAAATAAAAGGGCCAATCGCTGATTGATAAGGTCTTTGCATCGCTGCAGCTGCTGTTAGAAGCTCCGGTTGTCAGTGTGTGGAGATGCGCACTAAGGAGAGCATGCATACTGGTGGATCTAGCCTGAAAAACAAGCTTTGTAACGCGATTTGAGCATAAGAAAAAACATTTATGGGGTAGTTCATGTCAGATGTTGTTGCTAATTTAAAATATGTTATTCTATTGTGAGTTCTGCAAGCAGTTTTTGAGATTTAAGGATTTCCCTATTCAAATAGATAGGACTTAGTCTTTGATGCCCGAAATGGTCCAGAGGCTTGCAAACATGACTGCCGAGTGAACAGACTTTATTTGAAAGGGGCGATACACCCTTCAACATTCACTAGTGCAAGCAGTGTCTCTGCAGCAGCGGTCTCCCCCAGGTCCTAGTGCCCGCACTGTATGGAGTTTTATTTATTTACGGACAAAAGTATAATACAAAAATAACATTAAGTTATACTTCTGTTTCTGAATAAAGCAAGTAGTAATTGATGTCATAAATGCATGAGTCTGGTTTGATTTAATTGTCAAATGCTACAGCCTACATGACGAATAAAAATCTTTAAATATAAAAAATATTTTTTAGTAATCTGTATTTATTCTTTTTAAACGGATGATGAAAAATAACCTGAATCCAAAGAGCTCTAAAATAATTTTAAAGCTTGAAGGCGCCATTCCTCAACTGAAGTCATGCCATCCGCGCTTCACGTGTTGACTCAGCTATAATGTCAAATAGACAAATAAAATGTTTAGGTTACAACTGCATCAGTTTCTAAAGAATAACTTTCTTAACATTTAAGGAGACCTTAGAAAAAAAATACACTTTTTGATCAATACTAACTGAAATGAAAAATAATTCAGAATTCCTGCATAGGACAGAGGAAAAAAAGATACGTATAATGGTATCGGCATCAGCCAAAATGAGTTGAAAAATATCGGTATGTCAGATAATGGCAAAAATCCAATATCATGCATCCCTAAAAAATTGTGACACTGATGATGTGACTGTACAGATGTTCCTGCTTTCTTTGAGACACAAGATGCTGAAAAACATGATCTTCAGGTTTGACACAAACTTGTGGAGTTCATGCAGTTTCAATTCTGATGCAATTAAAGAAAAATGGGGACATAAAGACATTTTGAAAATGTTCACTTAAATTGTTAAAATAAAATGATTAAAATGATGTATCATTAGAAAATCTAGAGACCTGCACATGTTTATATTATACAGTTAGAAAAGAAAAAGACAACATATTTACCTATTCATGTATTGCTTGATTTATTGAGCAGCTTTTTTGTGCAGTATCAGACAGCAGTAAAATGATCAAGAAGCTGTACTTGTCAGATGTAGAAAGAATGTACAGGAATAAAAACATCAGCTCTTAAAGAAAACATATAGGGATGAAACCCAACAGTACATCAGCGGAGCTATAGAACAGGGTGGATGACCTACTGTGACATGTGCCCCAAAAAACATAAGGTTTAATAATCCATATGGACCCTTTCAAACTGTGATGACACATTTCCACAGTTATCAACCTTGCAATTCCAGTAAAGTTTTTTATATTTTCATTTTTGAAAAATGTAGTATACATTTATAATGCTATACTTTGTTATATTACCTTGGCAGTTAATTACAAAGACTAATAAATGGTGCTGAGAGGGTGCTTCAAATTTAACGGCTGAGGGAGTGATGGCAAATTTCACATCATTCTCTCTTGACTGCTGTAATCAATCTCTCGATATTTTCCCTCTTTTAGAGAGTAATGGAAATGCAAATGGATTTTTTATTTTGCCATACACTCTTAAAAATAAAGGTTCCAAAATAGGGGTCATAGAAGAACCATTTTGGTTCCCAAAAAAACTTTTAGTGAATCGTTCTAAAAAATAACCCTTTTTTGAGATGATTTGCCCGCTCATTCCACCTAGTGTCAGTTCAAAAATCCAAAAGTCATTTTTTTATTAACTTTGAGAAAGGTTTGTGTAAGATAAATAATCATTCTGTTAAATTTAATGTCATGGTTCTTTATCTGCATCAATGACTCCATAAAGAACCTTTTTGTTCCACAAAAGTTTATTTATAGTGGAAAAAGGTTCTTTAGATTATTATTAATATGTTCAAAATGTTTTATTTTTAGAACGATTCAATAAAAGGTTTTTTGGGAACCAAAATTGTTCTTCTATGACCCCTATTTAGGAACCTTTATTTTTAAGAGTGTAGGAGCAAATGGGAATACAAAAATGTAATTTGCGGTCATCTCCCGTTCACCACTATAGACGTTTACACAACTATGATCGCTTCTGATAACCCTGGAAATGTGCATAAGGGTCCATTAGGTTTGTAGGTTTAATCACTGTGAGATTTTATTGTTTAAGGGATGCACCAAATTCTGACCGCCGAAAAAAGGCATTTTCTGGTTTTTGGCCGAAAGAGAAAAACAGCTGAAAATGAGCCGAAAATGCCAACCCCGCCCCTCAGTGTTCAGCGCTTAGTTTTCACTCTTACTTTAGCTGTTATCACTGAGCTGTGTGACGCTTCACTCAATATTGGTAGGGGTTAAACGGATCATAGATGATCCATGATCCGTACGGACCAGGGGCCTCATTTATAACCGTTGCGTACGCACAAAACAGGCCCTGAAAGAGGCGTACGCCACTTCCGACGCACAAGTTGTGATTTATAAAAACAAACTTGACGGGAAAATGTGCGCACCTGTACGCAAACTCTGACCCATGCGTACGAACATTTTGGAGACGGAGCAGTTTGGCGACACCGATGGTGAGCTGAGGGATTGATGGTAGATGAATGAAATTAAACATATTGAACTTGAAAAGTTGCGCATATAGCCTATCCATATTGCCATTTACATACAAATCACTTTCAATCCTCATTATGCGTCCTAATCATAAATGCATGCTTGTTCACAGTACCAATTTAAATAAATAAATGCCAATAAAAGATCCAATAAAAGTGCATCAATTGAATTTCCTTAAATTTCATTTTGTTATGATCTAAGTGTGGGCGTATAGGTTTACCACTCATTGTCTGATTGGTATGACAAGGTGTAAAGGATTGAATGTGATCGCTGTTTACATAAATACTACGGAGACACTTCTGCATGTAGTAGCCTTTTGCATGATGGATGCACTGGCATTGCTGGAGGACTATGCCAATGGCAGACTTAGGAGAGAAAGAGTGTTTAGAGACCATGAAGATTTCCTGGCCCACGATGATGAGTGGCTAATAAGCCGATTTAGGTTACCTAGAGCCATGCTCTTGGACCTGTGTGCTGAATTGGGGCCAACATTACAAAGGCCAACTACACGAAACCACGCCATCCCGGTACCAACCCAAGTCCTTTCAGTTTTAGGATTTTTGGCAACCGGGAGTTACCAGCGGGAGTTAGCCGATAGGTAAGTTTACAAATATGATAATGCAATTTTTTTTTCTGCATAAAGCTTCTTGTGGAAACTTATAATTCTGTTAATTTGACATAGGTCTGGGATTTCACAGCCATCCCTGAGCTCCTTAATGCCTGCAGTTTTGAAAGGGATTATTAGAATGATCAATAGATGCATACAGTTTCCTTACACTATTTGGGAACAGGCCAATATCAAAAGGCAATTTGCAGCAATGTCCGGATTCCCAAATGTAATCGGCGCGATGGCCTGGTTCAACACATGACTCTTTTATTGTAATGCACGGCAGTGTAGGGAATAGACTTGAGGCAGGTGCCGTGCGTGATGGGTGGCTTCTTGGTAAGTTAAAATGACATATAATGGTTTCTAACAGTTCAAGCCTACTGTAAAATTAATCTGTTATACTGGCAGGTGACAGTGGTTACCCTCTGAGACGTTGGCTCCTCACCCCATTTCCAAACCCTCAGAGTACAGAGAAAATGCATTACAATGATGCCCACGCTCGTGCGCGCTCGGTAGTTGAGAGAGCCATTGGCCTTCTCAAGGGTAGATGGCGTTGCCTTGATGTTTCGGGTGGTAGACTTTTATATCAACCAAAAAAAGTCTGCCAGATCATCATGGCATGCGCCATTCTACACAACATGGCACAGAGGAATGGTGTCCCTCTCCCCGCTGACCTCCCTCGCCTCCAGCATGAGGAGCCTGACCCACACCCCCCTCCCCAACATGAACGGCATCATCAGGGCGCAAGGCTCCGCGAGGAAGTAATGCGGCATTTGTGAAGGGACAACAACACACAGGTTCATTTTTTAACAAGATCTTTTAATGTAGAAGCAATGTCACCCAACACAACCTTTATTTGTTTAAGCTCATCTGCTATAACTGTAATTGCCTCAATTGTGTCCCTCTGTGTCTGAAGGACAGCCTCAGTCAACACCCGGCCACTTCCAACCGTGCCATGGGGTCTGGACGCGCTCCTGCTGGGGACCTCCAGACACTCCACAGCTGCTGCAGACTCAGCGCTGGGAGTCTCCTCACCACCCTGTGCTCCCATACCCTCTGGAACAACAAGGCCACAATAACCTATTGTGCTATTTCTATTTTATTTAATTGTGCTCATGTAATAAAATGATTTACCTGTTTCCACCATGTCTGTGTCTCCCTCCCTGTCAGACAGAATGCCGCGCACACTGGTTTCTCCTATAATAGAAGCCAGCCGAGTCTCCATGGGGGACAGATCGGGCGTCCCAGGACCCCCACCAGTCCCAGACACACTCTGTCGGTGACTGGCGAGCCTTTTTTTTGCCCCCACCTTTATGTCGGACCACTTCTTTTTAATTTCGGGAACCGTCCTGTTAGCCGAACCAACTGCATTCACCGCTGCAGTCACATGTTGCCATTCCACACTTTTTTTTTTGTTAGTGATGCCAATGCTATGGCTACCAAACAAAATATTTTTTCTTTCCTCCACCTCCGTCACAAGAACCTCTATCTCAGTATCTGCGAAATTTCGTTTTTTCCCCTTGTTCTCAATTGCTGCCATTTTTTAGCATAAAGTAGGCTACCTTTTGCTGGCTCATTAATATGCACGGCCATTCACGAGGTGATTTGCATGGCCTATATATGGTTGAATGTGGGCGGGTAAAGGGCGGGATGTCGATTTTTTTTCACGTGCGCAAATTATCAGGTAGACTGTGATTTATAAATGGAAAATTGCGTGCAGGTGTGCGTACGCACGGTTTTATAAGTCTCAATTTTAGTTTGCGTACGCTATTTTTGGCTTTCGGGCGCACGCACACTTTTAGTAAGGATCCTACGCAGAGTTTTATAAATGAGGCCCCAGGCCCCACGGTTCGGCACGCATGTGTTTTGCAAAGTAATAGCTACGTTTCACCATCAATTTGGTACTCGCGCGCTGTTATCTGTGCCACACACACACACACACACACACACACACACACAAACGAGTTTTGGATTGAAATCAGAATAGATTCCTCTTTTGATTCTCTGTGCGCTTGGACGGACACATACACACACAATAATAATTGTCAAAATAACAGTCTCGTAACAAAAAAAGAGTTGAGAAAGAAATCGGATGTGTATTCGGTCTTAAAGTGACAGCAGCCTATAAATACCTGCTGCCAACTCATTTAAGTCAATCAAACAACACAAAACAGCTTTAACAAAGACTAATCTATTTCATTTATACAGTGAACACTATAGTGTTACATGTCTGAACCTAAATACACTACAGTTAGACCTTACTTTATTTGTAACTTTGTTATACTGTAACTTTGTTATATATTGTATTTATCTATGCTTGTAATTAGCTTATAATACAAGGCATTATATATTGGCTTGTTTTTGTTTTTAAATCAGTATCATTAAGAATGTTTTTAAAAAGTCTAATATTAATACAATCATACAAAAATAAGCTAATTTAAAATAAGACATAAAACATTTCTTTAAAGCATTTTCAGTTTTGATTTTCGACCAAGAGCATCCAGAAGTTTCGGTTTCGGCCCAGAATTTTAATTTCGGTGGATGCATATTTACAAAGTTGATTCATTTTCCCTTGAAATATGTGTTGTTTAACAACTTAACCATATATCTGCCTTTAAAGCCAAGAAAATTACTTTCCTTTTTGGTTTCCGTAATTTTTGTGATCTTTAATGAAAATTAAAAATACAGTAGAAATGGAAGAATACATTTACAGCATTCACAGTTACATCACAGTAAAATGGGGTTTCACGTTAACTTTAATAAACATCAATTTTTCACGAAAGAACAAATGCTTTAGCAGGCACTTTGAAATCTTGACATCACAGCCACGTTTAAAATGTGAAGGCAATAGCTGAATGACTCTCCCTCCATTCGGTCAAGGGCAGAAACCCTATTAAGAGTAAATCAATGGAGGCTGATGGGAGACTGGTGAACGGGCTAAACTGATCGCCTCTTAATGTGACACAGGCCAGAATAAGTGAAATGACATTCTAGGTTACAGAAACGGATGTCTCTGAAGAGAAATGAGGATTTCTTCAAAGCTGTACGATCACACATTAAGGCTTTTTAGTTTCCCTCATCTGTGACATACATAAACTACATGAAAGACTCTCTTTCAGATTGTTGGTCCACCATTACCAGACATAATAATGAAAATTAAATGAAGGCTAATATGGCCATTTTAAAAAATATATACTAAAACAGATTATTTGCAATGCTGTTTGTTAGTGGCACAGAAATTACACTCATTATCATGATTACTAAAATTCCCATCTGTCCTTCAGAGGGAGAAAAACAAGATAATGACAGTGCATGATATCCAGGTTATACACATAAAAAGGTACAGTTGCAAAAAGCACTAGTATATTCCGTTTGACTGGATAAGTGGTGACTTTCTGCCTTACAGAGCAGGAAAACTACATTACATGACAAAACACAATAATGAAACCGAATCTGTGTAAGGCAGCAGCTTGAGTTCACTGTTGATTTGTTCACCAGTCTGTAATTCCATCTGCTCTCTTTAAACACATATTTCAAGATCCCGTCTCGTCCGTAGGAAAGAGCCCAGAGCATACAAAACATAGGGTACATGATTAAGTAAAAGCCTTAGTCTGCACATAATCAGCCGAGTGCAGTCAGTGTTAACCAAAGGGCTTTGTTGAGACAAGCTATTGTCACGACCGCGGCTCTGAGACATACGCAACAAAGAGCCCATTCACCTGCGGGAGAGGAATGTCAGGTGAGGGGATGATGGCTGAGCACAGAGACTTTTTAAGAATTGCAATATTAAGCACACAGACAGACAGAAACAGAGAAGCTAAGGACGAAAATAGAAACCAGCTAGAGTTGAAATAGCCTGCTTGCTCAATATCAGTGTTATTTTAGTATTGAGATATTATTATAGTCTTTTCTCCATTTTATTTCAGTGAATGATATTTTTATTTCAAGTAAGAAAAATCTTATGGTTTTACTCAACTATTATAATAACCATGCTCAATATGTCAGTCTGACAATATATTACAAGACAAAACCAATCCAGACTAACTGTATTACAGACAATCATATCTTCATACAGTTGCCCCCCAAAATGGCCACAATTGAAAAAATGCATTCATTTAATTTTGTACAGATACACATTCTTGTCATTTTTTCATATTTAATAGTTTTATAGTAATGAAATGTATTACAAACACATTTTTCAGAACAAAAGTTACATCTAAATGTAAATGTGAAATATTGACTTCTTGGCTCAACAAAAAGTTTCATGGAAGTAGATATTACATTTGAACAATTTGATACTTTGATAATAATGAAATGCAATTTGCTCAATAAAGGTAAAGTTAGTTGCTGAGAAAAGGTCTAGCATCATGTGTTTGCATTAGACTTGAAACCAAGTGGCTTCTGCAATAACATTCATACATTTTTAAGTATTTAACTACACTACGGAACTATGAAGGAGCACTGTCTGCAGCAGCAATTCTGGGTAACATCTAAATCTCACAGACACAATACTGCACAGTAATGACATAAGGTGCTTAAAACAGCAGATGACTGACCCAGGGGACGTGAGAAGCCCTTAATCATAAGGGATCTTACTCCACTGATGGGAAGTCTAGAGGATTAACCCTGAATGCTGGGCTCGCTATAATCTTCCTTCATCACTGTCTGCTAAACAATACTACAGAGCAGCAGGAGGAAAAGCTCACAGGCAGAAAAACTGCTCGTGTGTCCTATGGGTTCTCCTAAATCTGAATTGCTGCAGGATAAAGTAAAAACAATAGTGTACAAACATGGGTCAATCAACCAAATTTCGGAAAACTTCCCAGAATTTCTGCTCAAATGTTTGAATTTTAAAAAAAGACAAAAATAAATAGTTTACTCAATAAATATTCATCCATGGCATTTAAAGGATTAGTTCACCTCAAAATGATAATTTACTCACCCAAATGCCACGCTGGACGTAGGCGGAAGTACCGCCCCATTGTTTACAATGTGTGGAGGAGGATCGTTCAAATTTTATTGTATGTTGAATGACATATTTATGTCTTTGTGTCAGTTTATTGTTTAAAATGGTCCTTTCGTGTGCATATCCTGGATGTTTAAAACAATGGGGTGGTACTTCCACCTACGTCCAGTGTGACCTTTCCAACATGACAATGTAATGCCTAGCCCGTCGCAGACCAGCACAAGACGAACAGTTGTGGTTAAAAAGAATATAAATTTGTATTTTATTTTAGAAAATGACAGATCGATTCGCTAGATAAGACCCTGTTCCTCAGCTGGGATCGTGCAGAGCCCTTTGAAGCACTTCAAAGCCCTTTGAAACTGCATTGATTTGGACTTCAACAATTTGGTTACCGTTGAAGTCCATTGTGTGGAGAAAAATCCTGAAATGTTTTCCTCAAAAAAATGAATTTCTTTTCCACTGAAGAAAGAAAGACATGAACATCTTGGATGGCATTGGGGTGAGCAAATTATCAGGAAATTTTCATTTTGATGGGGATGGGATGAATGGGGGTAAAAATAATTACCTCAGCATCATTTTATTTTTAGTGTCTAGTTGTATTTGTAAAATCTGTTGACTTTAGCCATGTTTGTTGCATTATATGCTAATCGTAACGGTTCAAGAATGATTTTCCCTAAAGTTTGTACAGTATGTCTGTAACTCAAGAAGTATTAACTATATCATTTTAGATGTTGGTTCTTAAACTTTTCTTTTGGTATCTATATTTTGAAGGTTCTATGATTTAATCCCAGAGATATTAGAATCTCAATAGGGCTCAAAGAATAAATGGTTAAATTGTACGTGCATTAGCAATGGTCAAAAACAAAATGTGCTCAACTTTGCACACATATCCTCCTGGGACCCAGGAATAGACTTTTGTCTACTGCAGTGGACATTATATTTTAAGTGTATTTCTCTGACACCATGCATGTCACAATTTTATTCTGGATGTCGTGTAAAGAGCACATTCAGGGCTTTACAGAGATACCAAATGTTTGGAGGTTTCACCATGAAAACAACTTATCCTTGGTCTTTAAAAATGTCTGACATTAATTTAGCGATCAAATGTAGCAAAATGTCTGACATTAATTTAGTGATCAAATGTAGCACTCTTATGGAAATTTGATAATATATTGTAATTATAATTTAAAACGAACTACTTTTCAAATTGTATTTCAGCAACCAACATCTCACGAAAACGTTGTGGCGTTAAACGTTAATTGTTTTAACAACTTAGTCCTGGTGTCCACTACAGAGGATGAATAAAATATAATTTTTCAAAAATATATATATATATTTTTTTTTTTTTACCATTTGTTTCATATGCTCATATGCTTCAAAGACAATGTCAATGTCAATGACAATGTGATGACAAACTAAAAAAAAAGTTTTTTTTCTGGGTCTCAGGAGGATATGATAGTTTTTAAGAAAATCTCAACTTAAAGAACAAATAATGTTGAAACTAGAAATTGTTCATGTTTCCCTTTCTTTTTTTTAAATACAATTGCATAAAACATACCTGTCTCAGTACCATAATAACTTTCCAATGTTTGCATGCTTGTAACTCAACACTCAAAAAAATGAACTTGGTTGGTGTCAATTTTACTAAATAATTTATTGTTCACTTTACTTAACAAACACAAGTAACTGCATAGAATTAATTTAACTTAGTAATTTCAACAAAAGACCTCATCTTTACTTTAGAATTTTTTGTTCAGTCAACAAATCATTGTTCAGTGAAACGCACAAATACAAGAAAACCAAAACGGTATGTCCCTTTGCACACACCATATGCAAATGCAGCAGCGCCAAAGACAGACAAACGTTGTTGTGAGAGGAGATGAAGACATTGGCGACTTAATTTGTGAGGTATGAATATTTTGCTTAAATCATGTTCCATCCTGAAAAATACTGCCAATAAAAGTTTTATTACTTCGAGATGTCAGTTTGTGTCAGATAATATACCTGTTTTTCATTGTAGATGAGATGAGATGAGCTGTGAAAGGCAGACAAACCAGATCGAATGTTTTGGCAACTTTGTAAGGTAATGTATTCATATTTTGAAATAATTTGACATCTCGATAAATGCTGTCAAAAAATAATAAACTGATGTAGCAAATAGTATTTGCACTTTACGTTATGGGTTTTTGTAGAAGTCTGGAAATGCAGGTTGAGTTTTCATTTTTCTTTCAGTGCATAAAATTATTATTATTATTATTATTATTATTATTATTATTTTACTGTTTTGTCATTTCTTTCAGTGGATAAAATATGTTTAACTAGTTATCTATATATTTTTTAAATAATTGGCCGTGTCTTGTCATTTTAACTTTAGGTGTTTTTGTTCAGTCAACAAATCATAATTCAGTGAAACGCACAAGCACGAAAAACAAAACAAAACAGGTTGTCCCTTTGTTGACGCCGTAAGCAAATGCAGCAGCGCCAAAGCCAGACAGACGGACGTTGAGGAGACGATGACATTGGCGACTTGTGAGTTATGAATATTTTGTTTAAATCATTTGCCATCCTGAAAAATAATGCCCAAATAAAAGTAATATGTAGTTCACTATATAAATATATTACTTTAAAATGTCAGTTTATGTCATAAGCTGCGGTTACACGAAATTAATTCATTCCGATCGATCGTTCCATGTTTGCATGAACGCAAAATAAAGTAACGTTAAGTTAATCTGATTGATGTGCGCGTTTATGTTGCATGTATCACATTGAAATGTATCTTTTCACATGCGTATAGGCCGCACAAACAGTTAAGTTACTCAGTCAGTGTTTGTTTTAGGACAATGACTTGGAGAAAGCTGAGAGAGACATGGCTAATACAGTCATTGGAATTTTCATTGTCAGAGCTGAAGGTGCAGGACCTGAACAACCACCATTGGATGTTGGGATCCTTGTTGAAAGAGTGAAAGTGCTTCAGCAGCTTGGAGATGTCACCAAGGCTTGTGCTCTCCTCTTGGGAGTATTATATAGCTTGAATCTGAGCTATCCATGTGATCTCAAGTACACATTTGAGTTTCTTCAAAAGGTGGTAATGGAACTTGATGCAAGCAAACCTTCCCACAAAATTCAGGTACTGAAAAACAAACTTATGGAATTAAACTTGTTTAGTTTAATTCCAGTACAATGATGCTTTTTGAAAAACAATATTGTTTTTTTGCTTATTTTTTTGTATAAAAAACATGGCAGAATATTCCTTTTGATAAGAGTTAAGTTCTGTAGCACGACACGAATTGTCATGCTCACTTGTAGAATTTGTTGGGAGAAAAACAAGTTCGAGACTCGTTTGTATTGCAAATAAAAAAAACGATTTGTTTCTGAAAAATAGTTGTCTGATTATTTAATGTTTTTCTTGAACACTTGTATGGCTTGTAATTACAAAGCAACTTAAATCCTTAAATGTTTATTGCGAAGTAAATGTTCGTAAATTTAGCATAACATTAAGTATATTTAATAGTGACTTTAATAGGATCTCTTTAGTTCATACAACATAACATTATGTATATGTAATATTGACTTTACTAGGATTTCTTTAGTTCATACAACATAACATGTATATGTAATAGTGACTCTACTAGGATTTCTTTTGTTCATACAACATAACATGTATATGTAATTGTCACTTTACTAGGATTCCTTTAGTTCATACAACGTAACATGTATATGTAATAGTGACTTTACTAGGATTCCTTTAGTTCATTCAACATTTAAATTGTCAACTTTACACAGACTTTTTTAGTAAATCCAACTTACATTTTGTTTGTTGAGATTACTTAACAAAGCTATGTGGAACCCACTTGACGAAGTTTTTTTAAGTAAATCCAACGTTTTATTTTTTTGAGTGAAGGAGCATTAAAGATATAGCAATATGATTACATTCTGGTTCTTAGCAAATGTTTCTTGTGAGGTGTTCATGTTTAGGGTCCTAGTTCAATCCAGAGCATCTGGGCATCTCAATGCGCCTCCATGTCCAAATTGTTTTTCAATGATCAAAACCCAAATGTGGGTCACTTTGCATACAGCTGATACTTGTTATTGTAATTAAAGGCGAATGTCTGAAGAATAAATAATCTTGAAACTAAAAATGTAGCTTGTTTCCTTTCATCAAAACAATAGGATAGAACATACCGTCTGAGTGCCAAAAATCACTGAAATGGTTGTGGCACATTAACTTGCAGTAGTCTTTTCATATAATTCTAGATTTGATTCAATTTCAGAGATATTTGGATGAATAGATTTTTTTTTGTAACAGCTTCTGAAGCTAGCAAGATTTCAAATATGCACTCATAACTACATGTTTAGAACAAGGAAAGTGTGTTTGATCTCACCACATATTGTATTCACATCAATAAACCAAGATTGTTTAAGTATTATAATTAGGGCCCAAGCACAGATGGTGTGAGGACCCTTTTGGAATTGCTCCGTTTATTTCCTATTGTTATTATGTGAAGCATTAGTCATAGATCGAGTATCCACTGCTAAGGGGCATATTTGGTGGAAAAAGTGATAATACCTCAAACTTTTAAACATTTAAGGGCTTCACCCTGGGTAATTCTAAACCCTGGTTAAATGGGAATTCAGGGTTATCTAATTTTATGTTTTGCACTGCTCATACATTACCCGCAGTTTGCAGATTCCAAATTACCACATTTGTTAAGTCATTGGACATTGAGTCTGAAATTTTTGCTTGTTAAAAAATGAATACGATCTCACGTTGTGTCAATCACGTTTACACACTGCCTCTGAAACTTTCGCCCGGCATAAAAAATTTCGGATCGGATTCGATTTTCTGCGTTTTTCACATCTGTAGCAAGCATTTGGAGAGGTGTTTTGACAATTCAGAGCCACCGAATGACGAATACAAAAAAACTAGTGCTGAGCAACTACGTGCTATTTACATATAAAATATTCATATTTATGTATTATATAAATTAAAGGTACAATGTGTAGTTTAAGTATTTTATTAGCTAAAATCAATATCTTTATTCATAAATATGTCCTCATTGGTGTACAATTACCTCTTCCAATGATCGGACTTACTCTTGTAAATGAAGAATTTCTTATCTTTAATTACATGGGACGGGTAAGCCCATGGAAGCTTCCATGTCGTTCCGCCATCTTGAAAAACTATAATAGCAGAGAGGGACAAAAAGCACTAGCCTACCTAAACGCGTTTCCACAATGGGTTTTCATTCAGAGCCAGCGTCACGTGACTGAACCCAGCTGAAACGGACAAGGAGATTAGTGAGAGGCGCTTGTCACTGCCCGGGCAAATTTGAAAGGCTGCACTGCACGGTACTTCATAATGTGTGCTATTGGAAGACATGTTGTCATAGCTTCTTGGCAGCCTTCATTACGGCTACGGTAGTTGCAACACGGATTTGAAAAAGCGAGGCGCTAGAGAGCACTATTTGTTTGAATGCAAAATACAATTTCACAGCTAAATGGGAGAAATACGTACATAGTGTACCTTTAAGTATAAATATATATACACGCAAATATTTATTAAATATATACATGCCTGTGGCGAACGGGACGGCTGAGGGACGTGAGAGAACGGCGCGAGGCCGGTGGTGCGATTGCTAATGAGCAACACATGTGAGGCACACCGGTCTCGCATCTCTCACGGAGGAGCGGAAGCATAAAGGAGGAGCGACGACGTTGATGATCGAGAGAGGAACAGGCCTGTATTTTAGTTGTGTTTTGTTTTTGTATTTTATTTTAGCCAGCAGTCGTCCGCGAGGGGCTGCTGGCAGTTCCTTATGTTTATTTTCGGTAGCCAGCAGTCGTCCGCGAGGGGCTGCTGGTGGTATTTTGGTTGTTTGTTTTATTTAAATAAATTATATTTTGATTGTTCGCCGGTTCCCGCCTCCTTCTTCCCTGAACATTGCTACACTGGTGCCGAAACCCGGGAAGAGAGAGGAACAGGCCTGTATTTTAGTTGTTTTGTTTTTGGTATTTTACTTTAGCCAGCAGTCGTCCGCGAGGGGCTGCTGGTGGTATTTTCGTTTGTTTGTTTTATTTAAATAAACTATATTTTAATTGTTCGCCGGTTCCCGCCTCCTTCTTCCCTGAACATTGCTACAATGCCTAATTGTGTATTTATACATACACAAACATATATTACACAAATTTTTATTTTGAATGTGATTAATAGCGTTGCCCAGCACTAGAAAAAACGCATACGAACATTTTGGACTCAGTGTGCAAGGACCTTTAGAAACCAGAATATAAAAGGATATTAAGATATCTTTAATACTTTTACCTAGGGCTGGGCGATAAAACGATAACGATAGTTATCGCGATATAATTTTTCTCGATAAAACGATATCAAGAGTTCGATAAATGTTCGATAATGTTTATGCACCAAAAGCGGAACGAAACTCATTTGAACCGCGCGCGCCTCACGGACCGTTTATCCGCTCGGCTCAAAGTCCAAACGGCAGCGCAGCGCCAGCTCACTAGAGCAGATGCGTTTACTCTGATCGGCCTCGTCACGAGATCCAGTGAGAAGCGCTTGAATTCAGCGAAGAACACGAATGTCTCAGTGATTTAAACCAGTTTAAAGGCAGATGAACTCGCGCTGACGAACAGGAGAAACACTGTGCGCAACGATACAGTCAGAAGCTTTTCCGGCTACAAATTCCCATCATTTACCACGGATTTACTGTAACGTTAGCCTACTAATATTAACTGCACTATGAAATGTGGGATATACATATTGAATTGAATTATATTATTAATGTAGACAATGTATTAAAGGACTAATGGAATATAATTACATTATTTAATAATGTTTAAGCTACTGTTTTTCATACGAATACCATAGAAACCATAAAGTAACATTTTGCCATGATAGTGAGGTGCTGTGGGCTGTGCCTGGTTTTATCTGTGGTTATGATCTAAATGCATGATGCTGGATGACCAATGGTTAATTTGAATAAAACTCAAACAGTCAAAATATTACGTTTTACCAAATAAAAATTAGCACATGCAGAAACGAAGAAATATTTTTTTTCTATTAAGATATTTATTTTGTTAAGGAAAAATTACATGTTTGAATGTTCTAACTCAGATTTGGCAAATGTTCTCCTGTTTGGCAAGTGTTAGTCATGATATGTTCTGACAATAAAGAGTAGTTTAAAACCACAATTAACGCTCTGGATTCTACAACTTTCACTCAGGAGCAAAAATCTGCCTTTAAACTTGAAAGAAATAAAGATTTGACATTTATCGTGATAATTATCGATATCGACTGATATAAAAAAATTATCGTGATTTTTTTTTTTTGGCCATATCGCCCAGCCCTACTTTTACCCCCGTTTTTACAGACAAGGCTTAAGAATAGTCTCAGACTAAAATGCAGGTTTGAGCTGTTTTAACTGAAAGCAACTTGCACTGATATATCTTAAAATATTTCAGTGTCATTTTTTTGTCTCAAGATGCACACCTTCCACACCCGTATTATTTTTTTTCCTTAGGCACGTTTATAAAATCTACTTAGATGTCCTAATTGAACTAAGGTCTAATCCTGGCTTAATCTAAGCCTTGTCTGTGAAACTAGGCCCTAGAGTAACAGGTATGTTTTATGCAATTATTTTCAGAGGAAAACAAGCTACATTACTAGTTTCAACAATTTGTTCTTCAGACATTCCTCTTTAAAAAAAAAAAAAAAAAAAAAAAAAAGTATCAGCTGTTTGCAAAGTGACCTACATTTGGTTTTTGACCCCTTAAAATGTGTACAATTTACTCATGGAGCCACATTGAAATCCCTCTATCTCTACAAATGAACCATATACAACTTTTAAAAATAAGATACTAACAGAAACGTTTGTAAAGATTAAAATTTAAAAGGATATAAAGATATCTTTAAGACTTCTTGAGTTACAGGTATGCAAATTGTCACCAATTGCAAATAATATAATAAAGATTGCTAATTTGCTAAAGTCAACATATTTTACTAATATACCTATAAATCTCTGTGTAAAATCATTATAAAATCATTTTTTGATTTGGTTCCAAATCTCAGGTGAACATTTCCATAGAAACATAGAAAAGTAATTTAATTTGCCTGTTGGGCAACAATGTAGACTGTGTCGCTCAGCATGAGCATACCGTGGTGTTATTCCAAACCACATTTTTGGATGCTATTTTGAGCGGATATTGGGACAAGGGAGAAGTACAAAGCCTTCTATACATAATAGTTTAGCAACTAACGACTCATTCATTGAAGCAATTCATGACGAATGAGAGACATATTTCAGTTTCACCTTAAAGCCCATGTTGCAGGTTAACCACCACTGTCAATTAATGGGTACATAAATCACTCAAGATATATGTAGACCAGTTAAAGACCAACTTTTTACGTTTTTGGTATTAACTTTTTTATTTTTACACAATTCGGTGACGAAGTCACGTTGGGGAGAAGTGGAGGAAAGGTAGCCTCAGCCTAGTATTAGAACTATGGCGACTGACTGGGATGAGGAAGAGGTGGCAAGAGCCAACTTGTATGATGGCCCGCAACCGTATAATTTTGAACCTGCCAGACGTGAGAGGGCAGATGAGGCCAATTAAATACATGGTCCGAGGAGAATGAGTGGAGAGCTGGTGAAGTGTCCTGGTGAGTTGCTATCATTTAGCAACGCAGCAATGAGCACTGGAGCTAGTCTATGAGCAGCAGTGCACAATAACGACACGTTTTTTGGGGGGGTTTTTTGGTGTCATTGAACAGCACAGAGTGAAAAATCAACGTTTTCTTTATATCTAGTGGCAGTGATCATGACGTTCTGATAAGTACCGGTAACCTTTGTCATAGTGTCGTAGTACTGGTAAACTTTGTCTTTGTCATCTAGAAATAGAAGGCATCATGCTAGCTATGGACGTTTCTAAGCGTTTATCTCTTACTCCGGTGAAAATGTTGTTGCAAACTTAGTCGCTGCGTGTCTATCGCTGTGTTTGGCAGGTGCTTGTGTGGGCGGTGCCGTCCCATGGAAACTGTGTTGGAAAGCTCTCTCTATACTAGCCTATCTATCTATATCTATCTACGTATCTGTCTGTCTGTCTATCCATCTACATATCTAATCTATCTATCTATCTATTTATCTATAATCTGCGCTATCTGAACACTCGTCTACTACTCGTCTCTCTAGTTGCTCTCAAGGCGGGCTTTGCTAAATTCTCTCCCAAAGGTGACGTAATGCAATGCATTGTGGGGGACAGGAGAATCATTGCAAACCGCTGTAAGATAGTACTACTTTTTCGTATTATATTCCGTTTTCTGATACCCAACAACATAAAATACAATGGATAACAGTTTAAATGTTTATTACCAACAAGCAAATTGGACAAATTTGTTGAAATATTCACCCTGCAACACGGCCTTTAAATCAGTCTGTTAGTCTTGGTAAAAGGTTTAAAAGCCATTCAATTTAAAGGATTTAGAGTGAGAAGTAAAATACATGTTTATCAGTGTTTAGAGTTTGTTAACGTTTCGTTTTATTTTTGAATCTAATAATAAAATGCGACTTCCACCGATGCAACTATTTTATGGAAAATATGGTAAATAATAAAATTGAGCTGTAGCCTATTATTAAAAAGTACATTTATTACAGGGACTGTTTGCACCAATAAATCAAGCTTTTTCAGAGGGATTTTCAAAAAAATCAAGCATTTTCATTACTCCCTCTCACCCACATTAACTTTGGGTTTAATCACTGTTATAGTTATGTGGGGGTCCTTGGGAAAATAATTCTACCCTATAAGGGGTCCCTGACTCCAAAAAGAAAACCCCGGACACAAAACTTTTCCGTTATCTTCTAACCACTGGTACTAAGAATATAGTTAGGCCTGTTTATACTTTATTTAATTAGGTGGGTAATTCATTTTGTGATGGCAGTTTCTTTATAAAGGTGTGTGCATGTATAGTTTTTACGTGCGTTTAGGCTACTTAATCATAATACAATTTTACAGTGATAGAGTGATTATCCAGCATGGTTTTACCATTTAAGCCTATAATTAATAATATGATATGTAGTGATCTAGATATCCTTGCTGATACCATCCATATACCAAACCCTGGTACAACTAATAAAATGAATAAAATACATAATAATGCACCTCAAACCTGATAAACAAATGCAGACAGTTGACTCTAGTGTAAAATCACTTTATATGTGGGGTGTGTGAATGCAGCTGTGGCTTAGTTTGAGACATGACATTGTGCTGACTTCCTGCTTTTATTCTGGAGGGTTTGTTCAGCAGAGACACCAAACACACATTAACTGTGAAAAAGAGATGGTCCTAAAGACTGAGAAAGACATTTCGCATTCTCTAAGGTTACACGCACACATACACACCAGCAGCTCGTGCTGAATGTGTGAGAAACTGCAGTAATAACTGATGAGACAGATCCACTGGGAGCTTCACTAGAGGCTAGCAAATGTGTTTCACCAGAAGACAATACCATTAAATCCCTCACAGACAGCAACCTAAACAACAACAAAAGCACTTTCATCCCCAATGGTCTCATCCAGATGAATGGGACAGGCAGAGTGCTTTTGTGTTGGTGTCACTGCAGCAGTCATGGCCGCCCCGCTACAGGCGCTCTCAAAATGGAGACTGAAGGAGAGGGAGGAGAGACTCAGCATGGAGCCGTCTTACTCTCAGAACTGCTGCACATTAACAAGCTTCTATCACATTCTTTCACTGAACGCAAAGGACCATTCACGTCTGTTTTGAGGGTAACATCAGCAGAGAAGATAATCACATATCTGTACTGTAGACATATCGGAGGAGTGTGTTGACAAACTGAAGATGTCAGGTGATATAATTGGTAATCTCACAGATCTGCTACAAACTCCCGGCTGACGGGAGGAGCACAGTTACTGCACACGAGGGTGGTTCTTCGACTATGGCCAATTTTATGACTCATTAAAACTATTATTCAGTTTTCCTCTTTTGCTATATGATTTCCTTATTAAAAGTATCATTGAAAATGTTACCATGCCTTCATCATAATTTTAACTTTTTAATTACTTTTATGTCAATATTTTACCCTGGCAACTTTTTATCTTCATTATAAAAGCCATTATGACAATAACATATTATAGTAATCTAAATAAAGTGTAAGCCCATCTAAATCACCCCAATGGATGTGTCCAATAGAAAGGGTGAAGGTCTCTGCGCGTTACTGTCTTTCCGCGTGGCAAAGTAATTTAATTCCATTTAAGCTTTTATCTGACTCCATTTTATCACGACCTCGAATTCAGGTTAGATTGCCAATTTGTTATTGGTCAATTATATAATAGTTTAGCAATACATTTGATTGTTCTATTTAACTCTTTACTTATATTTTACCCGTTAATATTAAGGTATGTCGCTCAGAGGTCCTCACGCCTTCTGTTCGACGTCTCACGATCACAAGCGGTCACTTAACAGGTCACTAAACAGAGGTAATTGCTATATACCTGAGATCAGTCGCATTCACGCTTACACAATCAAACTTTGGTATAGCCCCCGTGATTGCATACACTTGAAATTAAAGTAACGTTTACTTAAGTAGAGGTATGGCCACTACAACAGATATAAGTCAACCAACTTTACTTGTCTTATAATAGCTTAGGATTGGCCATGGCGTGGCTTCCCACGTACACTTATCTAAAGAAACATTAAATGAAAAGGTAAGACACACATATTTAGGTTGGTCAAGCACTTTTGCTGCCCTAAACTGAAATTCACTTCTTGTCTTTGCAAAACACATACACTTGAATTAGTGCCAAATATTAGTTGTCACTAATCTGACGCAAAACTTGCGGAAACATACAAATGCGTTTAATCCATTTGGGAAAACAATTTCAGAGTCAGTCGGAAAAAATAAAATGTAACAATTTATTATGTCAGGTAAATGTATCATGCTTGAGATGGAAATGGTGGAAATGACTGGTGAAAATGTTCATGACTGAAAACAGCAGAATTCTCCTGTGATGCATCATGTGTGTTCACTGTTGGACAATGTTATTAGACAAAATAAAGAGTGTAAAAAGTGTTTATTAAGAGAGTTTATTTTATAAAAGTTCAGAAAAAAATTATATACATTTCAAAAAGTAGCATTAGCAACAATATAGCATTATTGTCACATGACCTCACTATGTTGCATATTTATTTATTTGTATTAAAAAATGTATTATTGATTATTCTTTTGACAGTCCAACCACATGAGCCGATGTTAAAATTCGAGATTGATTAAGTTCAATGATGGAAACTAATGTCAGAATTATTAGAGCAGTAGAAATTTGACTTAATTTGAGTTTCGCTATGTCTGTTTAAACACCTACTCTACCGACCTACTCTAGCCCAATCTACCAACTACGATTGACTTTGCCCCAAGCTGACAAAAACCTAAAGCCCCTTTCACACAGAGATTCCGGAAAATACACTGATAATGTGTTCGTTTGGATTTCGGTTCATTCACACTGCCAGTGATTTTCCGGTGCGTGCATTCCCAAGCGTGTCTCTTCATCTTTAACTTCTACATGTTCATAACTGTTTATTTCACACAGTAAACTGTGCAGTACCCGTTTCTGCAGGAGTGAGACACTTCATCCTCACTACTGTGCAGACTCGAGTCCCACGTTCACTACTGCGCAGAATCAGGTCCCAAACCTGCGCAAGATGTCAGCGCCATATAAGGACTTTTCACCAATGGGAGAGATTGAAGGGGCGTCGTCCATCTTTTTTTACAGTCTATGGTGCGTTCAGACCAGTAATGTCTCTACAGCGTCTAAGTTTGCTTATGATCTGCGATTTCTCTCTCAAGAAATCACGCTCGTGCATTTCTTTTTTTCTGATTTTTCTGACAATTTTTACATTGAGTACCGTTCCACTAAGCTGACGAACTATCTCTGCTTCAGTGTCATCACTACAACACGCTCCTTCCAGCTTTGGTCCTGCCTTTTGTTCACACAGGGCGCGCTGCGGGACTGATCCCGGCAATGTTACTAGGTCCCCATCCCGGGATGTGTTTGCATTCACTCTGAAAGCACTATAGCAATTATATGGCAATTATTTGGGATCCACTCTATGTGTGAAAGGGGTATACAAGTTAATCAAAGTAGATAGTACTTCATGGTAAAACAGCCTCTTTCGCATGTTAATATGATTTTAGCATCAACAGACTGAACCTTCCAACTCATTCACCCTTTTCATTAGACAGTCTTTGGCCTCAAGCCTGACAAAGACACTTGATTAACTGTAGCAAACAATCTGCTCCACCGTGCCAAGTGAATTAAAAAAGCCATTAAAAATAAACCCAGGTAAAGCTAATTTTGTGTTTATCAGATTGTGTTGTCAGATTTTAACCCTCCAAAAGTAGAGGGTATGACATTATTAATTTTGTATCAAGACTAGTAGGCTATATTGTGTATAAATGAGCTAAAGATCAGAAATGGGAACCAACACAAAATGTCCACTTAGATCATAACAGTAAGCATGATTTATAAATGAGTTATGTACATGCACTAATGTCAGATTTAGATCTGGTTTTATGGAATAGAATAGATAACATACAGACAGTGTTGGCCTTTTCCTAAATGAAATGCTTTTTTTCTTCATGTCTGGCATGACACTAAAGTAAACCCTGTTGACATCAAACAGATAATTCTGAACAAGCACAATTGCAATTATAAGAAAGAGATGTATTACACACATGCCTTCTAATACTCTTAAAAAGGAAGATATCATAATGATTGTGTTGAGGAGTAGTAAACAAATGGAGATTTGGACAGAACAGGTTTTGGCTGCTAAAGGACTTGGTGAGCCACAGTTAAACGCTTCTAAACTACATCACAGATCTTGTTCTCATTAATGCGCCCTGAGATCACTGACTGAACGTAACGTCAACACCTTTCAGCTTTGCATAGCAGGATTTTATACTTTCATCCATTAGGAAAAGTAGGAAAGCAAGTACATGGTTGGCTTGTTTTAAAAGTTTCTTGTCAGTCAGGTAGGCTACACATTCCACAAACTGAACTGGAGTCAGTTTTCTCCAGATGTTTTGTTAATGCCCACACTTTCAACCACAGGATGTGATACATGCTCGTGCTGATTTCCTTTGGGTATCTCTGCATAAAAAAAAGGGTTACATTATTTGCACATCACAGAAAAAGTCAGCGAGTGGTTTTACTGACCGCTGTGTGTCCCGAAGTGCAACGCTATGCGGGACACACTTCAAAATTACAGCAATATTACAATATGGACCTTTAAGACTGAAAAGAGGCCATAGCATAAGGTCTTAACATTGCAGTCCAGTTAATATTGCATGAAATCATAAAATTTACGCTTGAAAAAGTAAGAATGTGAAGTTGTTGTTTTGATGATCACAGGACAAAAATTACCAGACAATGAGGTTTTCAAGCTAAATATAGGCTTAGGCTACTTTTCAATCCCTTGTACTTTCAGAATAACACTCAGGGTTCCCATGCCTTTTAACAAACAATATTTCAGCCTTTCTATATATCAAATGTGAAAAAAACTCATATTTAAAGTTAAACATAATAAACAAAAGTAGAAAATAAAATTCCAAAACATGTTTTATGATTTTTTTTATTATTATTGTTATTTTATGTATTCAATTACTTTTCTGTTCATATTTAAATCTGTGTAACTTCTGTGAATTTTCAGTGGATTTTTAAGATTTTATTAATTTCCATATTTTTTCCATGTTAATCTAGTATTATATAGCCTATATATATATATATATATATATATATATATACATACATATGGTGCAATTGCAATATATATATATGTTATAACTATAAATATAGTATTTATTATTATTTTTAATTAGCTTTCATTTATATATTTTCAACTTAGATTAAATTTAAGTTTTAGAAGTTGACATCTTTTTTTTATTTCGCTTCTATTTAGTTCAATTTTATTTTATTTGAGTTTTAGTAACTTTAATACTGCAACTTAGTTAGTTCCCAAGACACCATTTCTAATTAATGTCTAATTAATGTTTTTATTGTAATATTTTCATCTAAAATGTATGTATTATTTTGGATTTATTTGAATGAAACTATTTTGAGTTTTAGTTACCAATAAAACACTGCATTACACTACAAAATATTTCTCCCAGGAAAGCCAATAAACCTTTCTCAGAAAATAAAATAATCAACAATAAAAATAAATCTTGGAATTGCTATGCATGTATAACAAGGACACAAACATGTTGAACAGATTTGGGGAGTGTTTCTGAGATGAAGCTGAACTTTACTGAGAGTAACTGCTCCCAAATATTATATTTCAGCCACAACACATTTACCAAAGGGCCTTTAAAATAATTTAGAAGTAATTTCCTCACTAGCCAAGTTGACATGCTGAAAACCTGCCTGAGTCAAACAGAGAAATAACTGTAACAACGAAGGTGATGTGTGGGCTGACTGTGAAGTTTCACTACTAGTGTGATCTTCCTTCAATACAGACGAAAAAAACAAATGTGAAAACTCAACCCCTCCCCCCTCACACATATACACACACACACACACATTTACCCACTAAAGTCTCTCACGTTATATTCCTCTATAATAGCAACAGTATTACACCTGTCCTTCTCTCCTCACACCATCTCTTACACTGGGATTAATCTTATTATCATGACTCAAGCACACCCGATTACATTTTAAGCCTGCTGTTGACAAGTCTGTAATAATTTCTTGGCTTTGACAGATCAAATAACGGGACCTTTATTATATCCCAAGAAGGAAAACAACTTGAGAGACAAACCAGCATCTACTCAAGCACGCAGCAATCAGTGCCATAAACTGATCATTGTGTAATGAGCTCTCTGTCGGCGAAAAACCCGAGACAGCTCTGCAGACACATATGAGCTCAATTACACTTAAGAAAATAAGCCCGTGTCTTCCTGACCGAGCCGTGTGTGCTAACAGAGCCGCAGACGAGCAGCCAGAGCTCGGCTGCGGGTGTGTGGATCTGGCCTGAGGAGATGCATTCAGTGTGAGAGCAGAGGAGAAGCCGCCCATCCCCCACCAGCCTCGCTGTCCTCCATCTTTAATCTCCAGACCCGCTACCCTTCACACGCCACTAACGGCACAAAAACGCATACAACTCACCTGGGGTGCTCATTGTCGTAAAGGTCGGCGTTCCCGTTTTCAGGAATTCGATAAAAGTTTTGCTAAATATGGATTTTTTTATTGAAAATTGGACCAGGAGAAGGAACCGCGCCTTTCAGAAGAGCAGCAATCCTAAACCGCCATCTGGTGGCATTTTCCACAATCGAATGGCGCGTGTTGACACCGGAGCCCGAGCGCCCTCTGGCGGACACAGCTGACACTAGTCGAGACTTGGCGGGCGGCAGGGGGAGGAGGAGAGACCCTCATATAAACAAGGACAAACATGTCTGCTGTTTACACGATACATTAGCACAATTCTGTGACTCTGAATAATGTGTTTCTTCTCATGAAAGACGAGTTATTCGTTACTATTGGCGTTTGCACAATAGAATGATCAAACACAATTGGTCAGCATTAGCCTATAAGATTTATTGATATAGCCTATAAAAATAACCATATCGTTGTGTGATTGATGTTTCAGGAGCTCTACGGATGGAAGAATGATTGAATGAATTGTAAAACCTCTTCAATGGATGTATGACTGAAATGCCCTGAAACTTCTTTCAGCTTTGGACTTGTTTGTGCTAGACTATTAGACTAAGACCCTCTCCCCCTCCTATTTTTTTCTTTTCTTTGATATGGTTCTCTTTTGTTCTTTCTTGTGCTGTATGAACACAAAAACATGTATGAATTTTTGATTATACCATTATTGTTTGTACTTGAATTCTGTATAATAAATAATAAAATAGCTCTATAAATTGTAAACTCCTGCTATCATTTCTTTGGACGTAATAAAACAATTCTAATAATGATTTGTATTCCTTTTAACTTTTAAAATAAATGTGTTCAATAGCATAGCATTTCCCAGTGAATGATCAGTTGGTTTTATCATTAAGTATGATCATGTTTTAGCCTACTTTCTTTTTTAGGCCTATTTCTCTCTTTATTTATTATTATACAACTCTCTGGTTGTATTTAAGTGTATACTAAATAAAGTTATTGTCCCCCAAAAGAAAGAACCGCCTTTACGGTGTTTTTTATTCAAATCCTACTTTACGGTTCTACGTCACTAGAAGATATATTTGCGTAATGCACAATGTGGTGATGTGATTGTGCACTGTATATTATGAGAAAATAAAAGTGTTTTTTGACTACTAATGCATGTAAACCTGTTGAGACCTCCAAAACTAGATTAGGAACCTTTAAAATATTATAATAGGGACACTTTATTTGAATCTCGTCGGCTGGCTTTTCTTTGCTCTTCTACGCATTTGCATTTATTAGAAAAAACAACAAAATAATAAAGCTCTCATGTCTTCAGTAATTGACTAATCTGTATGACCTTTGTGTAATTGCACTCAGGGGATTGGAGTGTACTGTATGTGGGTGGTCTTCACACTGAGATGGCCTAGAGTTGTGGTCTGGTCCACACTGGCCTCTCGTCTTGTTGCAGGGCTGATGAGTCATTCAAAATTAAGAGAAAAGCCTGAATCACAATGAAAACAACCTGTCAGACCACCACAGATGCTGTACCAAACAAAATAGAATAACATGGTATTTTCTTGATTTGCTGTTTCTGTGCTATTTGCCTACACAAAATTGAGACATCATATATCATAATGTGTGTGAAACAATAAAAAAAAACATTTCTAGTGTATTCACATTTTGTTTGATAATGCAATATACTCTCATTTTAAAAAGTTCTCGTTTTAAAAACATTTAATGTGGTTCTTTTGAATCATTTTAAGTTTGTACTAGTAGTTGTCATAAAAATATTAATATTAAACCATTATTTAAATGTAGGCTACTTAATTATTGTTTAAATTGTTTATTCATGTTTCCAGGGTTGGAAGTATCATTAAAATCCTCTCCTTATCCTCTCCCTTTTTAGAGATGTTATGTATTTGTATGTAGGCTATGTAGCCTACTACATCTAGTAACATGTTTTAAGGGTAAGCAGGGCTGGTATTTTTCTTTTCTTTTTTAGGGACCTGAGATGCAAATTAGCATATGCTATCGTCTTTATGAAATGCACATTTTTCAGCTTGGAACCATGTTTTTTTTTTGGGGGAGGGGGGGGGGGGGGGGGGTTAGAGTCCCTATATTTATCCCTATGTCCCCCATTTTTATAATATTAAAACAGTATAACTAAATAAAATTAATCATTTTAAATACTACCAGCCAATTTAGGCATCAAAACATTGTAACGTGCACTATAAAAAATAGATAAAATTGATCACATTTGAATGTGTCATTAAACCATTGGAGTTTTTGTACTTTGTTAGAAGATGACAGAGGTGTTTTAAATGTTATTTAAATGTTTAAGTATTTGAAATGAGCATATCCAATATTAACTGATACCAATAAATAATATATATATATATTATATATATACCTGATAACTGTCACGTTGGTTTGGGTTTTGGCTCACTTTTATAGTTTGTCTTTTATTTAGTAATTTCTCAAAAAAGTCCTGTGTGTATAAAGAGCCCTCATTTTGCCATTGTCTCTGGTCTAGTATTGCTCGTGTAACCACTGTTTGGTGAGTGTAAGTTTATGTCAAGTCAAGTCAAGTCATGCTTAGACAAGTCTTTGTTTATTTTGTACACATTTATGTTAAGTAAATACTGCACTTGGGTTCATCAAACTCTCCTCCAGTGGAATCATGACAGAAGCCCCCAAAAATGAACCCAGCAGTCCCCAGTTTGCCTCCGTCTAGGTAACAGTCTTGAGGATTATGTTGAAGAATTTTGTGAGCTTTGCCATGTGGAGGACTTTAATGAGGTTGCCATAAAGGACATTTTTCGCCATGGACTTGATGGCTTTCTAAATTACTTTATGCTTGAGAGCAATTTCCCAGGGACTTTGGCTCAATATAGACAATGCTTTAACGTTGACTTGCTCATCATTTACTGTGGATTTTGCAATTTCAAAGTACCCTATAGCCTATTCAAGTCGCCTGCCACACCAGAGCCTGTTAACGTCACAGCCGCCACGCCAGAGCGTCCAGCGGTCACGGTCGGCTCACCTAAGCCCCTTCACATCATGACTGCCAGTTTTCCCTGGAGATTTTTTTTTTGGGAGAGCTATAGCTACCAAGCTCCAGCGGATGCGGAGCTTGGCCTGTCAGTGGTCCACGGCTCATGCCTGCCACCTCTCCAGAGTCCAGCCCATTATCCAGATTCTCTTCCCCTACATGGGCCGGGCCTGGCCCTCCATCCCTCCATCTCTCCATCCCTCCATCCCTCATTTGTCTTGTGTGTATAAAGAGCCCTCATTTTCCCATTGTTTCTGGTATAGTATTGTTTGTGTAACCACTGTTTGGTGATTGTTAGTTTATGTCATGTCAAGTTTAGCTTAGTCAATTTTGTTTGTTTATTTTGCACACATTTTTGTTAAATAAATACTGCACTTGGGTTCATCAATCTCACCAGTGGAATCATTACAATAACCAATTCAGTAGTGGTATATTGCAGATGGATGGACGGACAGATAGATAGAGTATGACAGATGGTGTCTACTGGTTTAATGATTTCTTTGAATCACTTAAAGTCAGTGAGAGCTCGCCTGGGAACGGTGCTAACATGCTTAAGGAGCGTACAGTGTATGTCTCCTTCATGCCTCATCTCCCTGCCTTTCCCCTGCTCAGGCATTAAAAGGTAATGTGTTTCACCTCGCCTGGTCGCCGGTGAGCGCAGCAGTTTCCCTTAGGAGCTGTTAAAGGCTGCAGCAGAGTCACAAGCTATGTGGGGACAGATTCTAATCGAAGAGATAAATCCCACAATGCAGACCTCACACTGCATTGATATCCGACACCGGGCTAAAGCTGCTACTCTGTTTGTCTATTTGCACTGCAGATGATAAAGACTACCTGGAGACAGAACAAGATATGACATTCATTTGTGAGGCTGATGAAAATCAGGCCAGCTCATTATTCTCCTCACAAACACTCCAGACCAAAGAGCGCTTTTTTTACCCATCTATATGCACAGTCTTTACACTTGTATTTCCTGTTCAAGGCCTCCTGTTCCATCCCTCAACTGGTTTTATCATCAAATTAGACCCAGTGTTGTTTCTGTACATTTATCTCTTCCCAGTGGTGGCTTTTGTTAGTATGCTGATGGATTGGAGATGCTCTAACCCAATTAGCTGACTCTAGATTTATGAGCAGGACAAAAGAGAATTCAGGCCTCATTCTTCTCCCAAGAGAAGAATGATGGAAATGGAAATGAGACCAGGGGTGGAAAGAATGACTCAGTGATAAGAACAGAGCTGCTGACACACATGGCTTCTGTCGCTGAACACACACTCCCGAACAACCATATCCAAAGATCTCATGCTTCGTAGTTTTGAGTGTATTTTTAAATCTTGCTAACAACAATATTTTGCCTAATAGACACGACATGGAGTAAAAGCAAAAAAAATGTTGTATAATTTTTATATCATGCCATCTTCAAAGATGACAAGCTATTTAGTGATGACTCATTCATTGGGCTCTGCTCCCTCTTCTGTCATAATGTCTATGTCTGTGTAAAGTTCAAACAGCAATCAATGTACTTCTCTATCACAGTGTTTCCACTGAGCACTAACCCTGCAGACATCCCACATGCTCAAGGGAGATAAATATGTCACAGACACCTTCCTCCTTTTGAGAGACAGAGAGGAATAAAGAGACTCTAAGTAGCAGCAAATGCCTTCAATAGGAATCGTCCATGCCAGCACTGGTGTTTAGTGATAATTGTAGAAGTCATAAAAGTTTTCTATTATTTTTATTATTATATTTATTCTTTATTTCGATTTCATTTATATTGCTTATATATAGGCTATATACTGTATATATAAACGTGTGTGTCTCTCTGTGTGTGTGTATGTGTGTGTGTGTGTGTGTGTGTGTGTGTGTGTGTGTGTGTGTGTGTGTGTGTGTGTGTGTGTGTGTGTGTGTGTGTGTGTGTGTGTGTGTGTGTGTGTGTGTGTGTGTGTGTGTGTGTGTGTGTGTGTGTGTGTGTGTGTGTGTGTGAATATATTTAGCAAAAAGTAAATCGTAAAATGGATGTGATTAACTTTACTTTTTGTCTACAAGCTGTAAGTATTTTGTACTCTAATATTATTGAAATAAAATCACAGGAAATTTGAATATTTATAATAATTTGAATTTACCTTTTTTCTAAATCATGAATTAAAATTCGTTGGTGCTTTTTTCTCATCAACAGTCCCCTTCTGACGTAACAACTATGCAAACACAACCACTTGTAAATACAACTCGCTTGGTCATTCATGTGGTCGGAACTCGTAAATACGACATTTCTGACTCCACTTGCAGGCCATAAAAACCTGGATGTTTTCAAGTGAAAAGACAAATTAGGGCCATTACTGTTTAAAGCAATGTATTTGTCTCTCATTTTACATCATGATTTGCAGCTTAAAGAACATTTTACTGATGTAAACGATGCATCCATGCTATGTCATCACACAAGATATTTCACAGCTAAATAATTGTTTCTCAGTTATCAGATGCCAAAGTTCAAACAAAGCCATTCTTAGCAGACACAGTCTGTTTGCACTGATTGCTGCTCTCCTCTTTGTCTCCATAGCAACTTGACATAAGGGATGTAATTACCCTGGCCAAAAGTCCTTGAAGATGGCTTATCCCCTGCTTCCTTTCCTCTAGGACATAATCAGTGGGAGGGAGCAATGGTAGGTGGAATGAAAAGTAACAATTTTACCTGACTCACAGATCAGTGATGAGTTATTAAAATCATATTGTTACATGCTGTCATAAGTGAGTCATATCTCTATGTGATTCAGAATGTAGCACACGTCTATTTAACGATAAAGGAGCACTTTATTTAGAATAGGACTGTCTACACACACACACACACACATAAACACACACACAAAGAGACACACACCCACAGACACACATATATATATATTAAAGTGATGTGACAAGTTTTTCGTTTGCACTTTATTTTACAGTATTATTCTCATGTACAGTGTACTTAAAGGCACAATATGTAGCATTTTCGCTACTAGAGGGCGCAGTTTCCAACAATAACAAAGGCGTAGGTTTATGACGCAGTGACGAGCGCTGAATGATGGGACTTGCTGTCAAGCTGATGGATCTAATAATGTTTATGGATGAGTGCAAACATTCATGTTTTTTAACATTACAGTGGTATGAATCAGGTCACGATTGCTAAAGAGACGCGATATCACATGCGAGTCCCAGATATAAAGGAATAAGGACATTTAATTCTACCGAAGTACCCGCAAGTGCTGGATTACTCACACAGGTCAGTTTATTTGACGAATTAAACTTGTGAGGTAACACAGCGCTGCTTCACTTGGTCTAACGTTACACTATCACACCAAACAGCATTTGTGTGTTGAAAGTTATTATGTTATTCTACGTGTTAGTTTGTTTGCTATACGAAACTAGCAGTAACGTTAAGCTAGATCAACATTAGAATAACATACTGACCATATTCTATTTCTAACATTTCATCATGTTGAGCTAACGTTATATAGGCCTATCATTGATTTGTTTGTTTTTTTGTAGCCTACATTTACTCACCTGTCTGATAAAGCTGTCAAGTCGTGACTTGTGAAGCTCTGTCAAGTCCAATTTAGTCGCGGACGTGGAGCTCTCGGCATCTCAAAAACGCCACGCTGATGATCCTTATTTTAGTTCTCCTTGTTTGTCCCAAAGTCTGATTGCCATGGTCTATGTTTAAACGAAACAAGAACTGCGTGCCGCTAAATGTTACGCACGTAACGTACGCACCTACACTGTAAAACTTAACAGTAATATGTACTAAATTAAATTGAGTTCACTGCACTCAAATACTACAGAAACTTGAAGTGGCTTGAATGACTTAAACAGAACTCAAACTGAATGAGTTATAGAACATTTCTAGACCCCAGAATGATAATTGAATAATAATTGTATAGTTAAGTGATCAATTAAGTGATGATTGATCATTAGTGATGATCACCTGCTGTTAACAAGCAGAATCACTGAAGGAAAGAGAAACACAAGAACTACAAGGTTTAAGGTCACCATGATGGAGATAAGCGCTTGCTTTAGTTGGGCTCTTGACCCTTGACTTTTGAGGACAAGTTTTTCTTCGGCTGCTGTAATTGAGTGTTTATTAAACATTTGTTATGGCACAAAAAACAAGGAAAAGTATGATTGGGAATGGTGGTCAATGATTGTTGATGACAATCATCATTTAATGACTTGATTCACTGCTCTCATTCAGAATCTAGTCTATGATTAAAAGGATAACAAATTATTAGTTTGATTTAAAAACTGAGACTCTAGAGTATAAAAACTAGAAATGTTATGACTATCAGATAATATGAAGGATTTTACAGAAAACGTAATTATTACCAAAACTAACACAGATATGATGATTAAGCATATGAATCTCAACAATGGTGACCATTAAAAAACTATTCATACTGCAAAGCATGCTGGGTACTACCATAATACAAAACTTATCCATGGCTCCCAGCATGCATTGCAACATGAATAGTTTTTTTATGGTCACCATTGTTGAGATTCAAATGCTGATTCTTGATGTCTGTGTAAGTCAAAATTATACTATAGAGGTTTTTAAAATCTGATTGTAATAACACTGGGCCTTGCAGCAGAATCACAGTTCTTTTACAATGAATAATACAAGTTACATATCACCTGTTTAATCAGAGATTATTCTCTGGAAAAAATCAGAGAATCAAGACACCAAATGATGATTCATCATTCCATAAATCATCATCAAAACACAACCACATGCTCATATTTTCTTTTGGCTTTTGTGCCATAACAAATATGTTATAATAACGCTGAGTTACAGCAGCCAGAGGAAAAACTGGTGTTATAAAGTCAAGGGTCCAGAGCCCAACTAAAGCAAACACTGACCACTATCATGGTGTCTTTAAATGAAACTATAAATCACCTTCATCTAAACCTCTGTTCATTCACAATAACACCCTCTGTAGACGCATGATAAAACTCAAACTGGTTAGTAATAAGTGAAGCTGGTAATGCTGTTTGTGGAGTTGTTCAATCCTCCACTGAGATCTTCAGAGATTTAAACACATTTTATCTTCAGTGATTTCATCTAATGTTGTGGCTGGAAGTCAGTTGCAGTTCTTGTGTTTCTCTGTCCTTCAGTGATTCTGCTTGTTAACAGCAGGTGTTCGTCACTAATGCTCAACAATCACTTAATTAATCACTTAATTAATCACTTAATTAATCACTTAATTTCTTGACTGCAATATCTACTTTCAGTGAACTCAACTGAAATAATTTCAGAGTACTCATAACTATTGTTTTTTATAAACTTAAATGAATTGAGGTAATCTGTTTCCTCAAATGAAATGAGTTAGCTTAACTTGTTGGGTTTGACAGTGAGTTGTCCACGTCTGTCGCCATGGTTACATCATAGCTATGGCAGTTCGAGCGGAAACCGAGGATAGCGCTGATATTGCGTCATTGACAGGCGACATTTTTTTTCCGGGACGGCCACTTGTTTAAAATGGGAATTTCTCTGAAATAAAAAATCTTTGGAGACTTTTGGGTTATTGTAAGTACACAACTGCAGGAAATATATCACACTGTGCAAGTAATTTTCGGATAATTTATTACAAAATTCGTACATATTGTGCCCCTAAGGAAGTACTGGATAATATAAGGTAGCTACATGGGTTAAGGTTCAATTTATGGTAGGTTCAGGCTTAGTAGTACACGGTTATTGTCTTTACTATAATAAATATGTATGTACATGGGGAACAGGACTGTAAAATAAAGTGCTAGCAGTTTTTCAGCACAGCCTATTGCCATGATTAACTGCCTGATAGCTCAATCAATTTGAATGCTTTTTAATGGTTAATAATGCATGCTTTCTGCCATCTTGAACAAGCAGAGCAGGACATTTGCACTGAGGCAGAATGATCATAAAGCAGTTAACAGGCACGGTTGTCTGAGTGTTTGATAAATTTAACATCTACAGGTCGCACACGTCTCTGATAAATCTTTAAAGCGTTTTCTCTGAACAGCTAATACCTGAAGACCTATTGTTGCAGTAACAGCCTCTGGAGCAGTTTTTCATCCTGACCACCTCTTTAACAGCTGTATGGATTAGAAATAGTGTGCCTTTTTTGCTATATTGTCATTATATGTCCATAGAACATTTACATAATACAATTTAATGTCAAGGGGAAAAGGACACTGCCTCATAAAGGATTTTTTTTTTTTTTTACAAAGGATCTATTGCTTTAGCGGTCCATAAATTTACATCTGTGATTACAGTTTTTGTGTTTAAAAATTCTGCAGGGCCATCATCAAGATGGCAGCTAACAGCAACCATCCATGTCCAGCAGCTTATCACTATTTTTACAGCATGTAACCTTGCTCTGAGCTCCCGTAGAAGCTCATTCGCTTTTCCTCCCCATTCGTTGGTGTCTGCGCTCTCTTGCATCAATAAAAAATGAATGAGGTTAGGAACACCATACACTCATGATCATGATGGCTAATCATTGGCTGGTCAAACCGAGCACTCACGCTCCATCCCTTATCCTCCAGCCTTACAAGCATGTCGTCAAGGAGCACTTCCCGTTAATTGCTTGGGTCTTGATGTTTGACGTATTTTCCCAAGAGGCAGACGAAAATAGGATCCTTGGAAACGTTCATAGACCCTAAAGCCCTGTTCACATCAAGAGCATTAACAATAATAATATATTAGCTTCCGCAGGTGCGTCACTAGTGGAGGGAAAAGTGAGTGAGTATGGGGGACCCATATCTATTGGGGGGCCCACAATGTCCCACCCCCACCAACCAACGCACAATGATGTTCTGTTTATTATAAGCATGCAATGCAGTTATGTCCTCTGCCGCTTGAAATGCTCGAGTTCTTTAAAGTAGGATAGATATTGATTGTTTTTTCATTCATCATCTAGAGAAGTACTTTCTGAAAGTCTTTCCAATGAGATCACCCCTCTACTTCATCGTTGTTATAGTTATACTATTCTCAAAGAATTAGAACAGTTGTTAAAAAGCATTATGACACTTTTTGAAAAGAACTATTGGATATAAACCATTATTTTACGCAAAATAAACCTAGCATGGAAATTAGTTTTAAAGGGGTGGTATAATGCTCCTTTTCATAAGATGTAAAATAAGTCTCTGATATCCCCAGAGCTTGTATGTGAACTTTAAGATCAAAATACCCCACAGATAATTTTTTACAGCATGTTATAATTGTTCCTTTTTGAGGGTGAGCAAAAACGTGTTTTTGTGTGTGTCCCTTTAAATCCAAATGAGCTCCAGTTCCCGGCACAGAGGGCAGCTCTGATTACCTTGTCAGACAAGCACTAACATGTCAGAAACTGTTCTGCCTTTTATGTTTAAACTGGAGTCGGACAATGATGGAGAGACTTAAGAAGAAGTGACAAGGATGGAGTTCTGAATGGAGTTGATGAATTTCTGTTGCTGATGTGGAGTTAACTATCTTCAAGTCTTTGATTAGCATATTCTGTCATGATAATATATAAAATCGCTTGTGTGGGAACTGTTGTAAGATGCCTACAGAGTGTTACGCACTGTATTGCATGTGAAAAGATGGATGGGACAGCTTGAGCTTGAGCTTGAGCTTGGCGGGAATTTATGTAAATTTTTTGGAGTTAGTGATGTCACTAACCCGGGAGGAATCTCGTAGCCGTTTGTAGTCCTTAAAAATGAATTTTTAAAAGCAAATATCTTCCTTTGCTTGAACTTTGAGCGTTGTAACTTTGAAGATGTTGTTTATACTCAAACAGCAACATTACACATAAACTAAAGTTAGAAAAGTGAAATCATAATCAACCACTCCTTTAAAGTCATGAATTTGTTTTGTCCACTTGGAATTGTTTGGAAAGACATATTAAAATGTTTTGATCGCACATCAAGGTATATAAAATGCATCCCATTAGACAGAATACATTTATCCATTACACTGACATTCTCAGCTCACAGAAAGAGAAGTATTTTCAGATTTTGTTACATATTTATTTTTACATTTTCTTTATATCAATAACAGAACGTCCTGAATGACAGTAGTTTTCCTTAGTTCGTTTTTCTTGGCTCCTGTAGCATTGGGGAAAAGTCTGTGACTGACAAGATAACTAAGTCTGAGATATGTGGCAGTTTCTGTCAAGAGTTGCACAACAGGCTTGTTGAAAAGCCTTAATGCTGGCGCACTACAGAACAGCTGTATTCAAGTACCAGACAGGAGCTCATATTTCAGTATTTGAACTGTGTATGAATACCGCGTTATTTAGCTTGAACTCAACAGTGACAACTACGATTTTATTCAAAAACATCTGCAAAAATCTAAGATGACAACTTATGTTGAAGAATAACATCACTTATCACTGAATAGATATAGCACTCTAAATGATTACAATGACACAGAATGCCAGCTGTATTTCAGCATCCTCGTTCAACAAGACAGCTGGATCCTGCCTGCAGCTTCTGGATTTATAATGACACCTGCTCCTTTGTGCATGAAGAATGGACTTTCATCCTCTTTGTTAGCATGCCAATCTGTATATATCATGAAATAGTATCTGAATATACTGGGAATAACAAGGATATCTAAACTCTTTTAAGTTTATTATATGTAATTTGTTTTCAGTTGTTTAATGATTATACTGTTTGATGATATGACTTGATGACATTAGCTTGATGTTCAATTTATTTTATTTTATGATAGCTTATGATAATAAACATAAAACAGAGAATGATTTTTGCATCAGTGTTGAAAGGACCAAATATAAATGGATAAAAGAAGCAAGTGATATTCTCTTCAGTCAAATGGTATTGTTTCTGCTGCTTCACTTACCTGTATAAATCTATCAATATTTTTCTGTGCATTCTTAAATAGAATAATTTGATGTATTTAATGTTTTTAAATTAACAGTGAGAAGATTCAGTCTATTTATTATGAGCAGCTTTTTATCTCCCCTCTAGCAACCGCCCTAAGTGTATAGGTAATAATTCCCATTTATTTTGACTAACTCTAATATTCTACAGTAATTCCCCGTCAGGGATACACATACCCCATGGGGCTCTTAAAGGGATAGTTAACACGAAAATTGTTATTCTGTAATTTACTTACTCAAGTTGTTCCAAACCTGAATGAATTTCTTTCTGAACACAAAACAAGATATTTTGAAGAATGTCGGTAACCAAACAGTTGATGGCCATTGATTTCTGTACGAGAAAAAAAAATCAAATGTTTGATTACCGACATTCTTCAAAATATCTTATTTTGTGTTCAGCAGAAGAAAGAAATTCACACGGGTTTGGAACAACTTGAGGTTGAGTACATTATTTTCATTTACTTTATTTTCATCTTCAAAACTCCAAGACCTAGAAAAACCTGTTAAATCTATAAAAGAGAAATTACATCTTGAAAAAAGTTGAAAACAAAAAAATGAAACACTTTTTTTAATTAAGAGTAACACATTGTAACATATGGGTGTTGTAAATATCGCACAAAGACGAAGAAAACATGACACAGAATTTACTCAGATAATCCACAGAATACAGGTATACAAATAATAAGGATAACACATCCACATAGTTCACATGTACGACACCAGACAAAGAATAGAACCAAACATGAAGTAAATACACAGGAATTAATGAGATAATTAACAACCAATAATCAGACACATTGGGAAACTGGGTTAAATGACAAGCACAGGGAAAACAGAACCAAAACACATTGAACAAAACATAACCCTGACACACATTCAGTTTAAAGAAAGAAAAATGTAAATAATATGCATAAGTTTTGTAAGTTAATACTAACACAGTCCACGAGAATAAGTCCACATTAAAAGTCCCAGTTAAACAGTCCATGAGAATAAGTAAGACTTGTGAGAGTATTATAGATCTGATCTTGGTATCAGACAAAACTAAAATATCTCAAAGTGGTACTATTACTTACGGTATAAGTGACCATAATATAATTTTTTGTACAAGAAAAATTGGTAAAAAAAAAAACTTTTACTCTCACAAGACTGTTCTATCCAGATCATTTAAACATTACTCCCCGGAAACTTTCAGGATGCTGGTTGATGAGATGGATTGGTCCCCTGTCTTAAATTGTTCATGTGTTAATGTAGCATGGCTACAATTAAAAGATATATTTTTAAAAATCATCAACCAAAAATCAGCGGCCCCTCTTAGACAAACTAGAGTCAAACAGCGTTCTAGAGCATGGTTTAACAAAGTTATTCATGATGCTATAAAAACCAGGGAAAAAGCACTTACAATTTTTCATAGAACCAAAAATAATGCTGACTTTATCTTATATAAACAAGCAAGAAATAAGACGCAGGAACTTATTAGAGATGCTAAATCAACCCACTATAAGAATGATATATCAAATAATAAAGATAACCCAAAAAAGTTATGGAAGACTTTAAAGGAACTGGGGGCTGCTAAGACAAATACTACAAAACCAAGAAGCATAGGATTAATAAATAAGGGCGTCCTAAATTTCAATAAGAAAGAGGTTGCTAATTATTTTAATATTTATTTTACTTTTATAGCAAAACAGCTGGTTTTAAAGCTTCAACTTTCCTATGGGTTTTTTAATATTGATAGGGTGAAATCATTCTTCAATAAACTTGGGGCACTGCCAAATTCATTTTCTTTACGGAAGGTTGAAATAGGGGAGATGGAAAAAAAGCTATTACAGTTAGACTGCTCTAAGGGACCTGGTTTAGATGGTTTATCTCCTCGGTTTTTACGAGATACCACTGTCCAAATAGCCCCATACATCTCACATATTTTTAACCTGTCTGTTGAAAGTGGTGTTTTCCCTTATGACCTCAAGAGGGCCAAGGTAATCCCCCTTTTTAAAAAGGGAAATAGCCACGAGCCCGGTAACTATTGACCAGTCTCTATTTTATGTACAATATCTAAAATATTTGAAAGGTTGGTCAATGAGCAATTTAATGAATACATGAATAAAAACAACTTCATGTTTAAATTCCAATCCGGATTCAGGAAGTCACATTCTACCGAATCATGCCTACTCTATTTATCTGAAATCATTCAGAGGGAAATAGATAATGGAAATCTCTGCGGAATGGTGTTATTGGATCTTCAAAAGGCATTTGATACGGTGAATCATGACAGACTGATTGCCAAACTTGAGGCCTTAGGGGCAGACAGCTCCACCTGTAGATGGTTTAGATCTTACCTATCAGGGAGGGAACAATTGGTAGCCTTAGGGGGAGTATTGTCAGACCCTTGTATAGTTGAATGTGGCGTTCCACAAGGAAGTATTCTCGGACCGTCATTATTTTTAACATATATTAATGATATGGCCGATTCCTGTTCATGTGAACTATTTTTGTACGCAGATGATTCTGCACTTTTAATGTCTCATAAACAACAATCCATTCTAGAGAGTAACCTGAGTGCTGAACTATCTTCTGTAAACAACTGGCTGATTGACAATAGGCTGTCTCTACATTTTGAAAAGACAGAAGCCATTCTGTTTGGCTCAAAATATAAACTAAACAGATGCTCGAAATTTAGGGTCATTTTGAATAATATTGAGGTCAGTACAAAAACGTCAGTAAAATACCTGGGTTGCATCCTAGAAAACAACTTGGATTGCAGGATGATGGCCAATAAGGTTCTGAGTAAAGTCACTGGGCTTATAAAGTTTTTAGCTAGAAATTCTACATTTTTAGATAGGTCAACAATGATCATTTTAGCTAATGCTTTAATTTTAAACCAGTTTGAATATGCATCCACTTCCTGGTTTGAAGGCCTTACAAAACGACTTAAAGGAAGGCTGCAAACAGCACAAAATAATTTAATAAGAGTAATTCTAAACATGGGCCATAGGTCTCATATAGGTAGGTCACAATTTATTGAGCTTAACTGGCTCCCTGTTGAGTCACGCGTTATGTCAAGACTGACCATGACCCATAAAATATTGTATGGTAAATGCCCAAATTATTTGTTGTGTCTTATTACTAAGGTGAAGGACACACACACTGTTTACACTCGTGGCAGTATATCAGACCTCTGTCCTTATGCATTCAAGACAATGTTAGGGAAAAAAACATTTGCCTATATAGGGGCTGTTCAGTGGAACAAGCTAGATCGGCAAACTAAAGTAATTTTAAGCATTAATTCTTTTAAAAAGAGGACCAAGGATTGGTTATTAGAGAGGGTAGCGAAATAGAACCAGGAGCCAGTTATCATCTATAATTTTGCTTATTTAAGAAAATGTCTGTACAGTATGTTGTGTCATTGATTATCACACAATATGTAATTGTCTTGTCTTGACGTTATGTGTAGAGGACCACAATGGAAATAAGTCCTGGACTTTATTGTGTTTTAATCCTCGATTGTATTTTGATGCCTTTTGTTTTTTTATGTTTTAAGGCTTTCTGGATATAATTAAATAAAAAAATCAAAAAAAAAAAAAAAAACACAGTAATGTGTCTTTAAAGGACACCAAAGCCCCTTCACTGTGCTGCAGGGAAAATGGCCCTGATGCCTTGGCTTTGTTCTTCTGTGTCTGAGAATGAGTTTCATCCATCATTCTCCATACCAGCACATCGAGGAAAAGAGTTTCGAGGGGATTATATACTCACTGATCTGTCTTCTTTATGCATTTATAATTCATTATATGTAAAATGAGACTCTAAAGGCAAAAATGTCCTGATCCACTCTGTGAAATCGATAAGAAGTGAATGCTGAGGTGTATGTGATGTAGCTTCCTGTCTGACTCAAGAAAACCTCATTAACCCAGCATGGCAGCAGAAGGAGAGTCTCGATGACTATAGTGTTGATGCATGTAGAAAATTGCCCATGTGTTGTTTATTCAGGGAGCTTCACAGTCAGCCTATTAAAACATGAAAAATAAACACTTTATGATAAATGGTTGGTCCTCTGCATGTTCTTGTGAACTCTCCGGTGTAGTTACTATGGAAACAGGACCTTGCTATTTTCACACACGCTTGTTATATTATAAATATTAAAGCTGAGTCTAATTAGAAACAGAGGAGCAATGCAAACTCACTCAAGACATGATAAAAAAAAGTCAAACTATTTTTATTTTTAAATGCTTCATTAAGATAAAAAAAATCCAACGAAATATAAATTGGTCTTTGACATAATGTTAGACTAAAAGGAAAAGTAAAAATCCCAGCAAGACGTGATAATAACATTGTTCTTTACAAACCTGGTTATAATTGGCTATATGTTTATACACCTTTTATAGATGCGTGAGATAATCAGCCAGCTGATGGGAGGTCAAAACATGCTGAGATCTCCTCTCATTATAGTTACACAAGTCACAGGGGTCATATCATATCATGAAATATGAATGATGCGGTTCTTGCCTCCTGATCACAGTTGGAAAGCAGGTTTTAAATGATGAAAATTATGGTTTTTATTTTCTATACTACAGAAGTGACAACTTTAAAAAGATCCTGTCGCCTTCATGTTGTTTCAAGCGTCTTTCTTTTTTCAATGGAACAAAAAAGGAGAAGAACGGGAAGCAGAGAATCCAATTGCAGACGTTTAATTAAGGGGCAATCCAAAGACACGTAGTAATGCAGGCTAGGGGCAAAATCCAAAAACACAATAACAAAACTAGGAACAAGAACAAGGACGCAGATATTGAAGTGGTGTGACATTAAACAAGGACTCCGTAACAGACACTAACAAAGACAGGGAATATATACACATCTCTAACAAGACTAACACAGAACAGCTGGGAACAATGATTACGGGGAACAGCTGAGTGCAATGAACTGATGAGTGACAGTGACAGACAGAATGCTGGGAATTGAAGTCAAATGTGAAGGACACCGTGAGAACGAGGACCTCTAGTGATAGACAAGGGAACACAACCAGACACTGTGACATAACCCCCCTTCTACGGAGCGGCTACCAGACACTCCACGACAACACTAAAACACGACACAAGAGTTCAGGAGGGAGGTGGAACGTTTGAGGATCAGGGGGATGGATGGTGGGCCAGGTCCATGAAGGGAGACAGGAACAAGGGGTGAGGGCTTAACCGGGCATCCAGGGCGAAACCGGCCCCGGGACAGCAGACACCGGCCCCGGGACAGCAGACACCGGCCCAGGAACAGCCACAAGAACTGTAACAGACACAAACACTGGCTCTGGAACGGGCACTGGCTCAGCCTCCGGCTCTGGAACGGGCACTGGCTCAGCCTCCGGCTCTGGAACGGGCACTGGCTCAGCCTCCGGCTCTGGAACGGGCACTGGCTCTGCCTCCGGCTCTGGAACGGGCACTGGCTCTGCCTCCGGCTCTGGAACAGCAGACACTAGCTCCGGCTCTGGAACAGCATACATGGGCATGTCCAGGATCCAAACCAGACGCTCCAGATCCAAGAAGGCAGACGGCACTGGCTCTGCCTCCGGCTCTGGAACGAGTACTGGCTCTGCCTCCGGCTCTGGAACAGGCATTGGCTCTGCCTCCGGCTCTGGAACCGGCAATGGCTCTGCCTCCGGCTCTGGAACCGGCAATGGCTCTGCCTCCGGCTCTGGAACCGGCAATGGCTCTGCCTCCGGCTCTGGAACCGGCAATGGCTCTGCCTCCGGCTCTGGAACCGGCAATGGCTCTGCCTCCGGCTCTGGAACCGGCAATGGCTCTGCCTCCGGCTCTGGAACCGGCAATGGCTCTGCCTCCGGCTCTGGAACCGGCAATGGCTCTGCCTCCGGCTCTGGAACCGGCAATGGCTCTGCCTCCGGCTCTGGAACCGGCAATGGCTCTGCCTCCGGCTCTGGAACCGGCAATGGCTCTGCCTCCGGCTCTGGAACGGCCATTGGCTCTGCCTCCGGCTCTGGAACGGCCATTGGCTCTGCCTCCGGCTCCGGCTCTGGAACAACAGACACTGGTTCCGGCTCTGGAACAGCAGACACGGGCATGTCCAGGATCCGAGCCAGACGCTTTAGATAGTCCAGGTCCAGGAAGGCGGACGGAACGTGAACAGTCTCTCGCTGGGCAGACGTGAACAGTCTCTCGCTGGGCGGACGTGACGTGAACAGTCTCTCGCTGGGCGGACGTGACGTGAACAGTCTCTCGCTGGGCAGGCGTGACGTGAACAGTCTCCCGCTGGGCAGGCGTGAACAGTCTCCCGCTGGGCAGGCGTGACGTGAACAGTCTCCCGCTGGGCAGGCGTGACGTGAACAGTCTCCCGCTGGGCAGGCGTGACGTGAACAGTCTCCCGCTGGGCAGGCGTGACGTGAACAGTCTCCCGCTGGGCAGGCGTGACGTGAACAGTCTCCCGCTGGGCAGGCGTGACGTGAACAGTCTCCCGCTGGGCAGGCGTGACGTGAACAGTCTCCCGCTGGGCAGGCGTGACGTGAACAGTCTCTCGCTGGGCAGACGTGACGTGAACAGTCTCTCACTGGGCAGACGTGACGTGAACAGTCTCTCACTGGGCAGACGTGACGTGAACAGTTTCTCGCTGGGCAGACGTGACGTGAACAGTCTCTCACTGGGCAGACGTGACGTGAACAGTCTCTCACTGGGCAGACGTGACGTGAACAGTTTCTCGCTGGGCAGACGTGACGTGAACAGTCTCTGACTGGGCAGACGGAACGTGAACAATCTCTGACTGGGCAGACGGAACGTGATACATCTCCCTTTCACCTCCTCTGCGGGGACCTCCACGGGTCCCACGGAACCTTACCAACCGGGTCCCCTTAAACAGCTCCCTTCTCTCCCGCTCGGTGGCTGGGGAAGAGATGTAATAAAACATACCGCTGGATTCAGTGTGACGGAGTCCTTCTGTCACGTAAACCACACGGGAAGCAGAGAATCCAATTGCAGACGTTTAATTAAGGGGCAATCCAAAAACACGTAGTAATGCAGGCAGGGGTCAAAATCCAAAAACACACGAACAAAACTAGGAACAAGGACGCAGATATTGAAGTGGTGTGACATTAAACAAGGACTCCGTAACAGACACTAACAAAGACAGGGAATATATACACATCTCTAACAAGACTAACACAGAACAGCTGGGAACAATGATTACGGGGAACAGCTGAGTGCAATGAACTGATGAGTGACAGTGACAGACAGAATGCTGGGAATTGAAGTCAAATGTGAAGGACACCGTGAGAACGAGGACCTCTAGTGATAGACAAGGGAACACAACCAGACACTGTGACATTCACTGCATCTTTTCTCCATATAAGTGAATGGCTGTCATTCATTCTGAATCTGACTAGCAATGCATACAGAGTTGTTTGCTCTAAATATAGCCTACTGTAGTTAAAGATATGTCATCGAACAGTGTGCGCTACTATTACAGCTTGTTATGGATAATTTATGATTTCTATATGCCAGCTGAGTGATTCTGGATTAAGGATTCGGGCAATCATTGTTTTGTACTCAATGTGATCTGCTACCTCTAAAAAAGTCAGGTTCGTAAATTTAATAAATAATTCACAAATAATTAACCCACTATGGGACTCTTCTGAAATAAACATTGAAATTATATGCTTACATTTCCATTTATTAATTTCGCAGACGCTTTTATCCAAACGACTTACAAATTAGGCCTACAGCAAGCGTTTCCCCATGAAGTAATATACACAAGTGCTCAAAATACAAAAATAGTCATCTAGTAGGCTATAAGCAAGAATAGGGAGGAATTAAAGGAAAGTGAAAGTATAGATTTTTTTTATGATGACGTTAAGTTCTTACGGAAGAGATGAGTTTTTAACCAAATCCACTAATTTTGGCTTTTGCCCTGTTTAACGGATTTAAAAATAATGCCTGTGAGGTTTAGATAAAACCTTAAAAAAAATGATTGGCAATATAGCCATATGCACTTTTGATACGTATTGATAGGACTAGCCTATATGACCGATTGGCTCATGGCAAGCGCCAGCCACAGTTTTACATTTGTCACACTTTTACTCACCTCGCTCTGAAGTTACTTTAATACATTTTCTGCATTTATTAATTTCTGTTAATGCAGTCTAAATGATATTCATGTCATAGGCTAATCAAGAGTGAGGGAGTGATTCAAATGCTGTTAGGTGAAGTTGTACTGCGTCAATGACACGCTCCTCCTGAATGATGACGCACGCTAAGAGCAAATGCTCCTCATCATATTCCATGCATGCAGCTCGACTGAGATCCCAGATCCCAGAATCCAGAAACAAGCCACTGTGAGCCCTACTGCGAGCTGACTGGAGGCGGGGTGCCCTCCTGTTATTCATTTAGACAAATCTATAAACGTTTCCATACGAAAAGATATGGGGGGAAATATACACATTGCCTCAAAAACACAACAATGATCGCTGGATTTAATACGTTAATTCGCGGATCTTCAATTGCGAGAAGCATCTGAGAGACAGGTAAGATTTCGCCGTTTTTCTTTGTCATTGCGCAGGTGCTTTTAAATTGAGATATCCGACTCACCTGCTTATAAACGGGCACATTGATTTATATCAAATGAATATTAGGTATTGAAGGTAAGTCATAATGTATATGTTAGGTAGGCTACCGTATGAATTACAGGAGGAGCGTGAATACATACAGTGTAGTACTAGACACAGCATCCCTTCTGCTCCATTCATAAAATCAGTATCAGGAGTTCGACCGGTTCCTCTCTGTCACTCACATTCGACAGCCTCATCCACTGCTTTCTGCGTCATGTGACATCATCGAAGCAGGCGTCATTATTGACCATGTCCTCAAAATAGATTGTAGGGCATAACGGGGCTAGTTGTCACACTTCTTACTCCAGGGAATATTTCTCAGGTTTATTTCTGGTATGGATGCATACCTTAAAGAATTGACAACAAAATGTAAAAAGTAGCCTAAAACAATTATTGCCAACGATTGACAATTGTTTTGACCAACGAATATTTTTGTTAATAAACTGTTGGCTATACTTACTTAACATTTAGAATATATTTGTAAACTTGCCCAACGAAACAGCATAAGATATAATTTACGGTGGTTATGAACTAGGTGGATGACACATGGAAAATAACTGTTAGAGAAATTTTTGAGAAAAAAGTTGAACATAGCCTAAAATTATAAAAAAAAAAAAAAAACTTTTATTTAGATAAAACATGAAATTGATCAAAGGGATAAAAAAGTCAATGTTACAGAATACTTCTGTTTAAAATAAATGCTGTTCTTTTGAACTTTTAATTATCAATTATTTTAATCTAATTATCAAAGAATCCTGAAAAAATTATCAGTTTCCACAAAAGTATTAATAAGCCTTAGGTTTCACACTGTGGCAATGTTAGATTGATAATCGATCCAGATCCAAAAATACCAGGACGCCATTGATGCCTTTGCTTGAGAAGTCTTTGGGCAATTTCTGTCGATTAAAAAACATAGCTTGAGGTACTGAGCTGTACATCTTGTCTTAGGTTTTAATTATGATGCATTTAATTTGCATTCAATTCTTTCACTTTACATTCAGGAGCTTCACAACAGCTGGTATTGTAAGAAAATGGAGGACTCACAAACAAAGCATCTGCTTGGCTCGAAGAAGCGAGTCAAAATCCACCCGAACACAGTGACGGTCAAATATGCCACTCATTTCCCCCAGCCTGGAGACGAGGGCTATGATGACGCTCCATCTTTTGAAGACTTTGGCTCATTTGTAGAAGAGACCTCAGACAGAAAGAACCTTACTGACAGCAAGTCGGGAAGGACTTTTTTCAGTGCGCTTGACATTCGCTCCAAACCGCTAGGGGACCAAAAAGACAAAGGGGTCGGAGGTCAGCTGCAGAGCTTCGGGGAGGCCTCCGTGTTCGCCTCACGAATGACGTGGGCAGCTCTGTTCGGAGCGGCTCTGGCCCACGGCTGTGTGGCTCTCATCACACGCCTGGCTGCCGACCGCTCTAGGGTGCCGTCGCTGGAGCTTCTCTTCATCCGCTCGGTCATCCAGGTGTTGTCCATTGCGGTGGTGTTTTACTACCAGGAACCTCCCTTCGGGCCCCAAGGCTACAGACTGCGTCTTTTCTTCTATGGCGTGTGCAATGTCATCTCCATCTCGTGTGCGTATACCTCATTTGCCATCGTGCCGCCCAGCAACGGCACCATCATGTGGAGGGCCACCACGACGGTCTTCAGCGCCATGCTGGCGTTTTTACTCATCGATGAGCGACTTGGCATGACAGACGTGGTGACGGTTGTCAGTAGCGTCTTCGGCCTCTGCTTGGTCATGATTCCCAACATCTTAGGTGAGCACAGATCTCTGGGTTTCTGGAAGGAGGCTTTCGGCTACACCATGACGGTGATGGCAGGCTTGATGGCGGCCTTGTCCATGATCATATACCGTGCCATCAAAGAGAAGGTGAGCATGTGGACAGCACTCTTCACTTTCGGCTGGACCGGAACGGTGTGGGGGGTGTCAACTATGTTCATCCTGCAGGAGCCCATCATTCCACTGGATGGAGAGACGTGGGGGTATCTTATCGGCATCTGCGTCTGCTCCACCGTGGCATTCCTGGGGGTATATTACGCCCTCAACAAGTTCCATCCCGCACTGGTTAGCACCGTGCAGCATATGGAAATTGTTGTGGCAATGCTTCTGCAGCTGATTGTGCTCCACATGGTTCCTTCAGTGTATGACATCATCGGGGGCGTCGTCATCATCATCAGTGTTGTCGTGCTGACGGCCGTAAAGCTTTACTGGGTGGGCAAGAGCAAAAGACAGGAGTATGAAGAGATCCTCGATTCACCGATAAAGTGAAACAATTACAAAGTTATTGTTTTATAAATATTTTTGTGGAGTTTGATTTTTCAGGCCTTGAATTAACCTGTGGTTGAGGTTATCGTGAATGTTTGAGAAAAAAAAATCTATGTGAAGTTTGTGTGTATTGATGAAGTGCCATTGTGAAGTTGTCTTTGACTGCTGTATTATGTGAAGCTCAAAGAGATTGTCGGTTTTTATTGCCGATTATTAAGTAATTATCATGTCAAACATGTTTGGTTTTGTGCATCCAAATAAATGTCTGTGCAGAGGAGCTGCAAATGAGAACGTGGGATACTTTCATATTCACTATTTTCCATGTTGACTTGGTCAAGAGTGCCCCCTGTTGGTATATAGTGGTTATTTGACCCTGAGAGGTGGAGCAACACTTTATGGCACAGCCTAAAAGTTGTTGAATGAAATCTGTTTTGGCAACAGTGATTCAGGCTGGTGTCTGCCAGAGCTTTTCTCATGGCATAGGATTTCATCATTTCCAGTTTAAGGAGGAATATTGAAACACCGCTGGACTCAAGCACTTATTCATTCTAGAATTATACTTAAATCTCAAAAGTGTTCACCAATACTAATACAGTGTTTCCCAATTATTTATACATGTTTACTGAATCTTTGCACATTTTCCCAAAACTCTACACAAAACCACAAACACAAAATGCAAAATTCTACAAATATCTAGCAAAAGCAAACTGCATTCAACAGTTTTGTCCCTTTCCAAAATGTTTAAAAAATTATAATAATAATTATACTGTACAATCTGTATATTCTATCCCTTAAACCTACCCATCACAGAAAGCATTCAGCATTTTTAGATTTTTAAAACACGTATGATTTATAAGCTGTTTTCCTCATGGGGATCAAAAAAATTTCCCCATCAGGTCAAAATTTACTAATACACACGTGAGGACATTTGGTGACCATAACGTATGGGAAAACCAGACACACACATCCTATAAAGAGATCTGTCTACCAATCAACAACACACAGATGTGCTCAACAGAAAACACTATGAAATCCCATAATGGAAGGATTGTTACAGTAATATACCTACTCAAGATGAAGGGTTTTCTGTACAAAAGTTACAAATTAACTTCTTCTCAAAACTCTAAACACACACACAAAACATGCAAAATGCAAGAAAAAAGAAACAAGGCTGCATCCTCCCATTTTGGTCTGGTCAAAGTACCTTATCTTCAAGTGATGTTTCTGGCTAAACTAGGGAATGAAAATTCTGGAGTGATGGATCCAGCTGCCAAAAGCCTTCGCAACAACCTCACCACATGCATTCTCAGTCTCTTGAGAGGAGGCATGCATACGAGGCAGGCGCACACTTTCCATCATCATGCCAGAAAAAATAAAAAAACAACACTGTAAAACCCAACAAGTTAAGCTAACTCATTTCATTCGAGGAAACAGATTACCTCAATTCATTTAAGTTTATAAAAAAACAATAGTTATGAGTACTCTGAACTAATTTTATTTGAGTTTACTAAAACAATAATATTTCTTAATACACAATTAAACTTTACACTGCATTTAATACTGTATACAGCTGAAACTTCACTTTATTGAGTAAAAACAGTGAAATGACAAACTTTAAATGAACTCAGAGCACTTGCAGTTACTGCTAGCTCACAATATCACACACAAAGTCCAATCCAACGAGTTAAGCTAACTCATTACATTTGAGGAAACTTATTACCTCAATTCATTTAAGTTTATAACAAACAATAGTTATGAGTACTCTGAAATTATTTCAGTTGAGTTCACTAAAAATAGATATTGCAGTCAAGAAATTAAGTGATTAATTAAGTGATTAATGAAGTGATTGTTGAGCATTAGTGACGAACACCTGCTGTTAACATGCAGGATCACTGAAGGAAAGAGAAACACAAGAACTACAACTGACTTCCAGCCACAACATTAGATGAAATCACTGAAGATAAAATGTGTTTAAATCTCTGAAGATCTCAGTGGAGGATTGAACAACTCCACAAACAGCATTACCAGCTTCACTTATTAACCAGTTTGAGTTATGAGTTATTGAGTTATTTGAGTCATGCGTCTACAGAAGGTTTTATTGTGAATGAACAGAGGTTTAGATGAAGATGATTTATTGGGTTTCATTTAAAGACACCATGATAGTGGTCAGTGTTTGCTTTAGTTGGGCTCTTGACCCTTGACTTTGTAACACCAGTTTTTCCTCTGGCTGCTGTAACTCAGCGTTATTATAACACATTTGTTATGGCACAAAAGCCAAAAGAAAATATGAGCATGTGGTTGTGTTTTGATGATGATTTATGGAAAGATGAATTATCATTCTATGTCTTGATTTTCTGGTCTTTTCCAGAGAATAATCTTTGATTAAACAGGTGATATATAACTTGTATTATTCATTATAAACAAACTGTGATTCTGCTGCAAGGCCCAGTGTTATTACAATCAGATTTTAAAAACCTCTGTGGTATCAAGCTGACTTACACAGACATCAAGAATCAGCATTTGAATCTCAACAATGGTGACCATTAAAAAATTATTCATGCTGCAATGCATGCTGGGAGCCATGGATAAGGTTTGTATTATGGTAGTACCCAGCATGCTTTGCAGTATGAATAGTTTTTTTAATGATCACCATTGTTGAGATTCATATGCTGAATCATGATATCTGTGTTAGTTTTGGTAATTACGTTTTCTGTAAAATCCTTCATATTATCTGATAGTCATAACATTTCTAGTTTTTATACTCTAGAGTCTCAGTTTCAAATCAAACTAATAATTTGTTATCTTTTTAATCATAGACTAGACTCTGAATGAGAGCAGTGAATCAAGTCATTAATTGATGATTGTAATCATCGAACCTTGACCACCATTCCCAATCATACTTTTCATTGAATTTTGTGCCATAACAAATGTTTGATAAACACTCAATTACAGCAGCCGAAGAAAAACTTATATTCAATCGTCAAGAGCCCAACTAAAGCAAGCGCTTATCTCCATCATGGTGACCTTAAACCTTGTAGTTCTTGTGTTTCTCTTTCCTTCAGTGATTCTGCTTGTTAACAGCAGGTGATCATTACTAATGATCAATAATCACTTAATTGATCACTTAACTACAATTATTATTCAATTATCATTCTGGGATCTGAAATGTTCTATAACTCATTCAGTTTGAGTTCTGTTTCAGTCATTCAAGCCACTTCAAGTTTTCAGTATTATTTGAGTGCAGTGAACTCAATTTAATTGAGTAAATATATTGTTAGGTTTTACAGTGTATAGGTTTGGGAATGAGGAGTATGTTATAACAGAACCGTGGGTGGTCAGTTGAAGACCAGAGCGGTCTGGTGGAAATTCATGTTGTCCCAGATCACATCATACCTAGGTTGCTCTGGTCCACCCCAGTCTGAACTTATCAGAGACAACTGTCTTTCCTCATCCTCCTACTCTCACTCCTTCACCTCTAGCTCCTCTATCACCACTGACTTCTGGTTTCCTCTGAAAAAGGAAAAGCTCATCTGTGTCTTTTTATTGCGCCAAAGCTCTGATTTCTAATTGTATAATTCAGCAACTGCTGTTACACCAGTGAAGAACTGTTCTTGCCAATTGGTGCAAAAAGCTTGGCATTGTGATTGGTGTTGCTTTCCAAAGGAACTAAAGATATTTGGAATGTCATGGCAAATATAGAGAACTGTGTGTAGTGTTTTGAAAACAGTGTGATATAGAATTGAGAACTGAGGGTAAAGCAGGGACTTTGCCTGCAATTTTGCAGACTTGATTCAGGGATTTGCTGCATTCAGGGATTGCGTTTTAAGGTCCAGTTTTGATGTGTAAACCATTGGGGAAAACTGTTAGGCTATATGTTTAGGCAAGGAGTTAGAATTATCATATTGGAGGTTAAAGGTTGCAGTCTCTGTAGATCATGTAACATCACAAATCGTGCCTGGGTTGAAAACACTAATTTTCTGCGAATGAAAAAGCCAATGCATAATATATGCAAACATTGTTCATATAATAATCATGTCATCTACAACGTTTCTGAGAATCTGAGAATGTCCCTACTGTGTCTTTAAAAATAAAAGCAAACAGTGAAATACTGCAAACTTAAATATTTTTCAATGATTTTTTTTCTCTTTATTAAAAGCATGTATTGATTTCAGTGTGCGTTTTATGAAAAGCCGTAAAAAGAAAACAAAAGTTCAAGCACTGTTAATCCTTGTTTTGAACGTTTTATAGTAATTCTCCACAGTGTCCACAAGGTGGGAGGAATGGGCCGGATAATTACAATAAAAACCGGATGAAAGTGGTGAATTTATATTTTAATAGATTCAAAAATGATAAAATGCATATATGAAAGTTTTAATAAATATATATATATATATATATTTAATTCAATTACATTTAAGTTTTTAAGTTTCAATTTTAAAAGGTTTTATTTATTGAGGCCAATACATAATGGCAGTACAAAGTATGTCATACACATTATGTAATTTTATCTGTGAACTGTATGACATCATCTAAGTGTGCACCCATATTGTCATAGCAAACACATAAAAATAATGTCAGCACGTTGAAATTTGTAGGCTTAGATTTGTAGCTTTACTATTATCTTCAACACAGAGCTAAATTTCATCCCGTAACATCATGTGCAAGCATTTATTGCCTCCCTTGAGAAATAAACAAGTCTGGATGAAGGATCTATGACAATCAGTGTTCTCACTGCTGCTTCAAAGAGTGTCCGTCTGCTGGCTCACTGAAACCTGAGCGTGTGCTGGAGCTCTCTGACTGTCCAAAGTGATTGCTCAGAGGCCTCATAAGTTGCAGATGTGGTCGCTCGCTCGGTGAACTTCTTCTCACAACATCACTCACAGATGGACTTTCAATTCTTTAGAGTTGCCTGATTTAAAAAAAAAAACCACACACACACACATAGCTAGAGCCATGTGTTTGAACTTATCATTTGCACTACCTGTACTATCTCATGGTATACATTAAAGATAAAATCAAATAAAAATAAATAAATTAAATTAATAAAGTAAAATAGCTTTGCTAGAAATATATTTTCTTCTTCTTCACAAATCAAGGTCTTTGCAGGCTCCAGACGTACCAGATGATTTGTGGGTCTCCTGAAAAGAATCTGAATATGCAACTTTATGATCCGAGGAAGGGAGAACTCAAACAGGATGTGTAAACCTGAAGTGAGAGGGTTTTGCTGTGAAGTCTCTCAGGTCATATATCCCATACAGGCAGTTTTGTCTTTATAGTTTTGGATATCCCCAAACTCTCACGTTCCTCCTGAACTCATTTCAGTCTGGTTTGTCCCATAAACCCATGTCTCTATGTAACCCTGTGTGAGACGTGTCTAACACTGCTTCTGAAAACGGAAGTTCAGTGTTGTGAGGAACGAGGCCTCAGTTGGTTTGGTTTATACTTGGCCAACCGCATTGATTAGATGTTCCTGTTCTTTCTGATAGTTGGTAATTTAGAAACTTTTCACTCTTAAGATTGCTCTCCCTCACCCGTGTCAGAGTTGAATTGATGCAATGACCCAGCCGTGAAATGGGAACATTTGTGGTTATTGAGGTGTAGCCTAAGACATTTATTGCAGCAGCCCTCATCTGCATAATTCATAAATTAGGTTTATTTATCATTTGTACACAATTTCATAAATTATTAGTTATACAACCTGAAACTCCATCGCAGGGACGACTTGAGCAGGGCGTATATCTCAGTCGTACGCTACTCAGTTTGTAATATGATGTTCCTCAACATAATATGAGAATTCCTCAAATGAATCAGCATTAACAAGAGTATGTTCATAAACATAAGCTTCAGTGGGAAACCAGTCTTGGGTTACAGGATTGTAGTTGCAGGCTACTGTTGTGGTATCATTACAATATTAATTTGAACTTAAATCAATTAAGTTTTTTCAATTATTTGCAGCATCATCATTTGGAAGTGAAAATAAAACAAATTTAGTTTCACAATGCGTGCTATATAGACGCATTTACGTGAGAACAGGCTGGACAGCTATATTAAACACTGCAAGAAAGGTAATGATCCAAAAAGAAAGGTAATAATCCAAAAAAATATAGGCTAATAGAGGTAGGCCTACTTAAAAGATTACGTTTTTGGTTAACATTAGAAAAGAGATTACTTATGGGACCGGCATGGCAAAAGAGCTTAAAAGGTGTATTTTGTCACTAAGCCTGTGTTTTTGGAAATGCAAATAGTAATGCAAATGTCAAACAATTTTAAATAAAGGATGTATATTTAACAAATGTTTTGGAATGCTTGGCTGTTTATTTGTTTTTCCGTTATTTATTTGTCTGTTGCAGGAAATCATGAAATGAAGCACAGCATGTTGGCTGCATTTGTAGGTTTTGGATGGGTCACAAGCACTGACGTGTTTGTGCTTTTATGTATGCTCTGTTATTCTTCCTTGATATGAAAAATAAAGTGAAAGTGAGGTTTATTTTCAGGTGCTGCATGTTCAAAATATCTCATCATTGTCTAATCATGACAGAGTGAGTGCTGGTGGATATGAAAGCCCGTTTCCACCACATAAGAAAAAATAAATGCTTTGGTAAATCATAATTATGACATATAACACCTAATTATATTATTAAAAAGTAAAACAATTATGACATAAAAAGTCATAATCATATTGTCAGGGTTAATCTCATATTTATCTCATAATTATTTTTTATCTAATTTAATTTCTTATTTCATAATTTCAACTTTTTATCTCAATTTAAAGTAGCCTATACATAGCATTTCAAAATGTGTAGCCTTTCAAAGTATACTTTAGAAAGAACACATTGTTGAACTCATTTGATAGAACCCAATTGAAAAAAACCATTATATAACCCATTGGATGGAACACATTTAATAAAACCCTTTTGAAGGAACTCATTATAGAACCCATTTGAAAGAACCCATTTGAAAGAACCCATTTGATAGAAAACATTTGATATAACCCATTTGAAAGAACCCATTTGATAGAAAACATTTGATAGAACCCATTTGAAAGAGCCCATTTTATAGAATCCATTTGAAAGAACCCATTTGATAGAACCCATTTGAAAGGACCCATATGATAGAACCCATTTGATGGAACCAATTTGATAGAACCCATTTGAAAGAACCCATTTGATAGAACCCATTTGAAAGGACCCATTTGATAGAATCCATTTGATGGAACCAATTTGATAGAACACTTTTGATAGAACCCATTTGGAAGCACCAATTTGTTAGAACCCATTTTGAAAGAACCCATTATAGAACCCATTTGATAGAAGCTATTTGATATAACACATTTTAAAGAACCCATAGCACCCATTTGATAGAACACATTTGAAAGAACCCATTACAGAACCCATTTGATGTAACCCATTTGGAAGAACCCGTTTGATAGAACCCATTTTAAAAGAACCTTTATTTTCTCTCTCACTTTTATCTGTATCTCTGCTGCTTTATGTCTGTGTTTCATATTATGGATGCTGCTAAAGCTGTGCATATCCCTTTTTCAGTCACCGAACCTTCTCACAACCCTCAGGAAGCAATTCGGCTCCATAACTGTAAACTCATTCCCTTAAATTACAGCTCTGTCCACTGGACCAGGTGCTCCAGAGGTGCATTTGACAGCCTCTCTTTCACAATAGATTGCAGGTTTGTAAACAGATGACAGCACTCGTACAGCTTGAGTTGAGAGAGCTGTGAGAACTTGTTCATGTTCAGTGTGGTTTACTCACAGTACACACATTATTGAACCACTGGGGGACTGACTATTGAATTACCCACGAAGACCCACATACGGTCAATAAACTGAAGTACAACCCATATAAAGCCAATTGGTTTTGACCTTGTGTTAGGTCAACAACACACACACACAAGGGAACAACACTGAGACAAGGGATGACTGGAAGAAGACTGGTGATTGACTTGGATGAGGTAACTACAGTAGCTAGCAAGGTAATCAGGAACATAAAGTGGTAAGTAGCGAGAAAAGTAGCCTGCAGCATCAGACAAGGCCGGCTGAGGGAGTGTGTGCGCGCGTGTGTGTGTGTGTGTGTGTGTGTGTGTGCGCGTGCGTGTGTGTGTGTGTGTGTGTGTGTGTGTGTGTGTGTGTGTGTGTGTGTGTGTGTGTGTGTGTGTGAGCGCGCTTGTTTTTGTGATTTGTGGACACAAATGTGTATAATGACATGGGTATGACACTGGTATTACAACTTGAATGTGATTTATGAGGACATTTCCTGAGTCCTCATATTTCAAATGGCTTTAAAATACAGAATGTCTCCTGTGATGGGTAGGTTTAGGAATAGGGGCAGTGTAAGGGGATAGAATATACAGTTTGTCCAGTATAAAAACCATTAAGCCTATGGAATGTCCTCACAAATCACAAAAACACAGCTGTGTGTGTGTGTGTGTGTGTGTGTGTGTGTGTGTGTGTGTGTGTGTGTGTGTGTGTGTGTGTGTGTGTGTGTGTGTGTGTGTGCGTGCGTGTGTGTGTGTGTGTGTGTGTGTGTGTGACATTGCACGAGTCCTCATATTTCAAATAGCTTTAAAAACATAAAAAACAATGTTTTTTTAAAAATGTAAAAATACAGCATGTCTCCTGTGATGGGTAGGTTTAGGGACAGGGGCAGTAGAGGGGGATAGAATATACAGTTTGTCCAGTATAAAAGTCATTACGCCTATGGAATGTCCTCATATCACAAAAACACAGCTGAGTGTGTGTGTGTGTGTTTATATAATAAAATTGCTGCGTGTTTTGTGGCTCATCAGAGCATGCACTCTCTCCGTAAACTAATTATACGCTGTAAGAAAAGAAAAAATATGATCAAAAAGTCAATGACAACATTATTTTAACTCATCAAAATAATTTAAGCAATTGCAAGTTATACGAGATTCAACTCAATTTAACCAGCTTAATATAATTTAAGATTAAATGACTGAGTAGACAATTTGATTATACTGACAAATTTAATGCAGCAACTGAACTTAAATTTTTAAGTTGAAATAGGTGGAAGTTTTACAGTGTCATGTTAGTTTCCACAGAAGACCCTGTGTTTGAAGCCCATCCAGCCAAGAGTCTACAGAAAGGACCCCTTGACAGCCATTGGTTAAGGACCGTCATGTGTGTGGGGTGGAGAGTTGCTCTGTCAATAACTCTGGACTTTCAGGAAGTTCTCATGGAATAGCTGCTGCTCTGTTACAGAGAGAGAGAAAGAGAGAGCGGTAGTGTGTGAAGAAGGGGGGCTGCTCACAGAGCTGGGAATGGATATGGCTAACCTTTTTAAACACTTCTTTCGTGAGTATCTAAAATCTTTTTCACTGAAGTATATCACTTTTGCTCAACAAAGTTGTTGCCATTGCCCTGCATGTACTGTTGAAAAACTAACTTAATCTCTGAAGAAAGAACAATTTCTGCGAGTTTCTTCATACTTGATGTCCTTTTTAAGTTATATACTTGTGTTGTCAGCCCTTTGTAACTGTCCTTGTGTTTGTCTTGTCTTCTTTGAGGGTAACAATCACCTGAAAGTGGGCTAATAAGGATTTCAAAGACTTCAGAAATATTGTTCAGTTTGTGATTATTTAGAATGTGTTTCTCTTATTTTATATTAAGAATAAGAAAAAGTTATTAGGAGTTTAGAGCTTAATGACGTTTTAGTTTGTGTGTCTCTTGGTTGTAAACCTAGATGAGTCACTCATATAATGTTATACGCACAACTGCAAGCTCATTGACATACATTTTAAAGGGCAGTTAGGCTACACTCAGGTACTTCAAATATTTTCTTTTTTTCTATAAAATTGGCCATAAGAGAGGGAGGAAATAGCAGTAGGCTCTTCAGGGTAGCTTGGACAGTCTTAAAAAACAAAAATCAAAGCAGAAACCCATGCAGGCCCCCTCAACCTCCTCTATACTGTCAACTTAAGCTGCTCTGTGAAGGCGGCCGGAAGCTGTCTAATTCAACGCAGATTTCTAGTGCAGGAAAACAGAAGGATGTGAGGCAATGAATAATTGAGGCCTTTGACTCTGGGTTTCTTTCTCTCTCATTACGTTCTTCTTCCCCTTTGTAACGTTCAGCATTTCGGTGTTTTATTCCCCGCACAAGACAGTGGGGTGTCGTGATTTGGCAGAGTGAAGCAGCAGATCTTGCAGGACAAAAGAACAGTAGCAACTGGACAGAACACTTCAACAAATGAGACTCCTTATTTGCTTTTCTCTTTTTTTTTTTGCACTTGTTTTATTTGCTCACTTTTAAATAGCCGGACTTTTCGGGAAAATTCGAGAGAAGAGGGAAAAAACTGAAGGCTTCTCTGATGGCCTCCTGCCAGCTCTCTTTTTTGCTCTCTGTGTCTGCCTCTCTTTCTCTTTCTGTGCATTAGTATGCCGTGGAAGTTCAGAGAGGCTATTGTATACCAAACGGAGGCTTGACCGATTCCTGCACAAAGGGAAAATGTCTCAAGTGTTATTTGTATAATTTTGCGTTCAAAAGTCTGTTGCGGAAAATTAGTCACAAAACAAAATATATTGTCGGTTGAAATGAGAAAGAAAAGGACAGAGCAGCTGTGAGGTCAAAAGTGAACAGAAACACATGCTGAAGTTCATCACTGGTTTATATTTGTGTGGATGCGTGTATTGCGCCATCTGAGGATTAACGGCGCTACCTTTGCTGACAGTTCTTGGACACTACATCTGTTTGTGAAGAGGCTATTTGTCTTATGATGTCATTAGTGGAGTGAGCTCAGCCCGAACAGAAACAAAGGCAGGGTGATTTGGCTGCGTTCGCTCGGTTCCTGTCGTGGATATGAGAAAGCAGCTTGCCACGGGTCACGTTACATTGATTATCACACTCAGCTTTTTCAAAAACCTGGGCTGAGCGAGATATCTCATTCAATGTTGAGGGGAGATAACAGCAAAATTAGGTCAATTCATGATGTTCAGTTGTGTTTCATGGGGAAAATGATGAAATTGCACAAAAAAGCCACATGGAAACTTTGTCAGACATATACAAACTCGTTACAAACCCATTATACATGAAATCTCTGTTCAGCTTTTGGGTTGAACTCTGAAGAACTGAAGACTTTATGACAGTCTCAATTATGTTTTAATATATACAGTACCTGTGCTGTCAAGGTTTTCTGCCTTATCTCTGCTTTTGAATGTTTTCCCGCATGTGGAAAACTGGGAAATTGACTGGAAAGCTGAGCTGACCTTATTCTGGCTGCCCGAGGAAATGAAACAAAAGCAGACAGGACACAGTGCTTCAAGCTCCATCCTTGAGTCACGTCATAAAGACAGTAATACTTGCATTGCTGTTGCCTGGAATTTCAAATGAAATAAAATGTCAACTTTCCACACATCCACATGGTTTTACTTCTCAAAACGGTTGCATCACATTGATCATGATAGTGGTTTATCACTGACAACTTGTTTCCCTCCAATTTTGTGCCTGTGACTTTTATGTTTCCATGGTTATTTAGAATACAAAGACTGTTACGAATGAGTTTGGAAAGTTTGATTTTGATGGAGCACATGAGCTCTGTAAGTCCACACATATGAACTAGTTAACTGGATCACAAGGCTGTTTTACATTTCAACACTGCCCTTCTTTTTGTTCTGGTATTTATTTTACAGGAAGCTCTTCTATCACTCTTCTGCGTTTTCTTCCTGTTGATGTTCATGGATGGGCAAAAAATAGATTTCCTTTTCATTTGGAGGGGACATATTTTGGTTTCTATAATAATATATATATTTTAAAAGTTGAGTCTATAAACAATCATCTCAGAACAAAGAAACATAATTTACCACATTATTTACAAAGTAGGCTATAACCTCCAACGCGCTTTCACGAGAGCACAACGACGCATGCATGTTGTGTTGACGCAGGAGCAGACTTTATTGCGTGAACGGACGTGTCTTATGGGTTTTGAGTGATAAGGGTGAGTAATAAATGACAGAATTCTCATTTTGGGGTGAACTAACCCTTTAAGGACACTCACATTTTTGTCCAAGTCCAATTTTGGTTTCAACAATGGGGAAAAAAGAAAACAAATTTCTCTAGAAACTCATCCGCCTATTGTTCTTCTGAAGACTTTTCTGTGAACTACTCTCTTGAAAGAAGAGTGAGAGCAAACTGGTTCCAACCAGTACAAAGAGAAGTGGACAGCCCTCCTGCACGACAAGATGAGAAGTCCATCAGTCTTTGAGAAACACTGGTGCTCAGCTGGCAGCTTCATTGAAAAGTACATGTCAAATATCAGTTTCATCAGCAACAGTGAAGAAGAGAAGCCTCTGGGAAGCCACTGGCCTTTAGGCAGAGTTTCACAGATAAAGTTTAATCTGAAACTTAAATAAATAAATAAGAAGGTGTGATGTTGTGGGAACTATTCGATTTCAAGGCCAGTGAGAAATGCCCTAAAAAGCCTATGAGAACACCTGAGGGAGGCGCTAGAGAAAGCAGATGAAACTTCAGCTGAATATGATCATTTAATTTAATGCATCCTTGGTGAACAAGTATCAGTTACTTGAAAAATATAAACAAACAAGCGATTCCGGACTTTTAGTACGTTTGTGTAATTTTTTTTGCTGCAGAGTTCTGTGTCATTTCCCATCTATATTATGATCCACATTTTTTTGAAAGGAGATCAGGAGATGTCGACAGCGCTGGGTGTGTATTTCATTTGTGTAGACACACAGACTCCGTGGATTCAGGCCCATAAATGAGTATGTTAAATTGATCAAACCTGATGTTTCATTGCCAAATCACTAAATTGGGATTTCGCTCTTTTGGGATCAGGGTGTATTTTCCTGATTTGATTTAGTAGTCATGTAAAACAATTTATGTGAGATGGTAAAACTGCCACATGTCAAAAACATGTCAGTTTGTCAATTATTAGTCTAATGATGTGCAGATATGAAGTCTGTAACACTTGGCTGTCAGCTGGTTTGTGATTGTGCAATAGTAACACTGTTATTGTACCACCAAAAGTGGGGAAAACTTTTATGGGTTTATATGAACCTCTGTAATTTTGCTTATGGTTTTTCTCGCCAGTGACTGTTTCGGCCCTTAGTGTGAGATCATCAACTTGAAACCCAAGTGCTGAACTGTTTTGAATTTAGCAATGATTTTAACCATTTAAGAAAATTCACATGGATAATTGGGATTACGCGTAACTGTCAGACTTCACCTATACTCTAATGTACTAAATTACCATTCAAAAATTTGGGCTCAGTAAGATTTTTTTTTGTTTTTGTTAAAGAAATGAATACTTTTATTCTGCAAGGATGCATTAAATACATTTATAATATTACAAAAGTTTTCTACTTGAAAAAAAAAGAAAGTTCTTCTGAACTTTCTATTCATCATAGAATCCTGACATTTTTTTTTACCATGTTTCCAAAAAATAAATAAATAAGCAGTACATTTGTTTCAACATGGATAATAATAAGACATGTTTTGAGCAGCAAATCAGCATATTAGAATGATTTCTGAAGGATCATGTGACACTGAAGACTGGAGTAATGATGCTGAAGATTCAGCTTTGCATTACAGGAATAAATTATATTTTAACATATTCAAATAGAAAATGGTTATTTTAAATTGTAATAATATTTTACAGTATTACTGTATTTTTGATCAAATTAATGAAGCCTTGTTAAGCATAAGATATATATATATTTTTTTTAAAAAACATTAAAAAGTATCTTACCGACTTCAAACTTTTGAATTGTAGAACATTTTTATAACTTTTATGAGTTTGGGGTTTAATTTCAAGTTGTTGAAACAAGAAAAAAGTTTTGTTTAAACGTGATCATATCTATGTGGCACATTATTAAGATAAATAATGTCAGTTTGCAATGGTAAGATACAGTTAAGTTTCATAATAGCACATTTTTTAAAAAACAGTTAAATAAGCATTGCCCATATGCTCATATCAACATTTTCTGTGACTGCAGGGATTGGGAAGGTGAAGCAGAAAGGCTGTGTGCGAGATTTGCCCTCCAGCTCAGAGAAATATGATAGCGATGAGCGACTGTATGACCTCAACCTGCCCGCACTGGTGAAGTTCAACTACTCCGCTGAGCGGGAGGACGAGCTCTCTTTGGTGAAGGGCACAAGGGTCATCGTCATGGAGAAGTGCAGCGACGGTTGGTGGCGAGGAACCTATAATGGCCTTTCTGGGTGGTTTCCCTCCAATTATGTCACAGAGGATGTGGACAGGACAATGAGGGACGATTCCATGAGCTCTCTCAAAGATAAACTGACATCAGTGGGGCACAATAACAACGGCTCTCAGGTTCTGCAGACTGTACAGGCACTTTATCATTTCAGCTCCGGCAATGCCGAGGAGCTGAATTTCAACAAGGATGAACTTATGGATGTGTTGGAGAAACCTGAGAACGACCCTGAATGGTGGAAGTGTAAAAAAGAAAATGGGCAAGTGGGTTTAGTGCCCAAGAACTATGTCACAGTTGTACAGAAAACACATAAAGAACTGGGGAATTCAGGACCACCTACTTCAAACTATGACATTAAGCCCTCTATGGATGGAAAGTTTGGAGGAAAACAATGGTACTATGGGAAACTGACACGGCACCAGGCTGAGATGGTCTTGAACCAGAGGGGTTCGGATGGCGACTTCCTCATCAGAGACAGCGAGTCTACGGTAATTGAATTCAATTTAAACTGTATCCAAACATCTATGTTGTTTTTAGAATTAATATAAATGTAATATAAATATTTACATTTTCTTATTTATATATTACCAGCTTCTGGTGGTAGAAATGAAATTTTGCCTTTTTGCATATTTATTTACTTAAGTACTTTTTTTTTTAATTTAGTGTGTGTGCCTTGTTACGAACAAACATTTCATGTTTTACTTTCCAGCCAAACGACTTCTCCATCTCTCTGAAGGCAGTGTACAAGAACAAACATTTCAAGGTGCAGCTAAAAGATGGACTGTACTGCATTGGTCAGCGCACGTTCAGCTCCATTGAGGATTTGGTGGAACATTACAAAAAGGCCCCCATTTTTACCAGTGAGCAGGGAGATAAACTGTACCTGATTAAAGCATTAAACTGAGCCTACACAAGAGCAACATCTGACTGTCATCCATCAGCAACAACATTAAACTATATTGACTGTGCATTGGGAAAGTGTGAAAACTTCTTTGGTTAAATGTAAATGTTAGTGTATTTACAATTACATTCAGTACTATATGTTTACTTTAGCATTGCTCCAATTTGGGATATTCAGCTATTTTAAATGCAAACTCCAGTTAATATCAGATAAGCTATCTTTTGTACTGTTATTCCACCGCAGCAGTCTAAAACATCACTTCACTTCATCTTTGTACTTGCATAGGCTTCTTGTGATTATTCAAGACACTTAAAAAGTGGAGAATTAATGAAATATCACTGCAGTCAGGTTTTTTCCTTTACATTTAATTTGTTTAATTTAATATCAAGAGCCCCTCAGAGGACAGTGAGAGAATGGACACCGTAACTTTAAACCAAATGTGTGATAGCATTTGTACCTGATACATTTGTATTTGCAGCATTGATTTCATGAATTCTCATGCTGTTGTTCTTTTGTCCATGTCAAAACTTTCTCTTCAATCTACATTGGGTTTTCACAGAGGTCAAGACTATATTTACATTTCCATAGTCCCATCCTATCAGAACTTAACCCCCCCCCCCCCTCCTCAATTTTTTTACTACTAATTTGTCATTTGTAACAACTTGTAAACTGTGAATGATGCATCCCTCCACAGTGAACTTTTAGATTTCTTTTACTTATTTCTTGACTTAATAAGTGTAACATTTAAAAATAAAGCATACAAGTTTCGTCATTTTTATTTAATGCATTCAGTAATTTCATAAAAAAATGTGCATACAATATAGGCCTTCATATAATTGTGAGGTGTATACAAACATACATGCAAGCTACAAAGACTGTTACTTTTCCGGAGTAACCACAGTAACAAAATTGTGTTATATTCTTTATGGCTCTTTTATGGCAAATAAATTATTTAGAATCATGTTTTTTTTTTATTAATCAGAATTTTTTTTAAAAAATTATGATAAAATCTTATTTTGTTCGATTATTATTTAAAATATTTGTAGTGACGACATTCGGTAACGTTAGTCTTTGCTGGTTGGTTCACGTGACAGTGACGTAAAGTCTGAATCTGGCACCGGAAATAAGCGTACAGTTTCAAAACACTCGCGCCACTGACAAGCGTTCCCGAAGCCTTAACTTGTAGTCTTTAATGACGAGTGAACTACAATAAACCCCTATAAGTACTGAAATTATTCATCGCTTATGTAGGATTTGGATCAGTTTACGTACAGCAATCCTTCATCGTAAGTTACTGGAGTCTTGATCGGGAGGTGAGTGTGGCCTGCAGCTAACGTTAAACAGTTGAACTTAATCTTCGAGAGCGTGCTCGCTTGTTATGAACAATTCATTCTAGTTGGATGAATCAGTTTGTTATTTTTATATCACTATTATGTGTCATTATATGCAATTAAATGCATTTATATATAATTATATGCAATTATACATTCGAATGTCACTTAGTTTTTTCTGGTTAGGACTTGACTCAGTGACGTTTCGTGTGTGTGTTGTGATCGCAGACATGCAGTCATCAAACAAATCAACAAGTGGCCGAACTGCTGCTCACCCTCACAACCCCTCGACCAGCGCCTCGCCGCGATACGGTGAAAAACAGCAGATGTCAAATACATTTGTGAAATGAATATGATTTAATAATGGTCCCTATTAGCAAACTATAGTCTAAACTAAAACCTGGTATATCTCCTCCGAATGTGTTGAATCAATTGTTGTCACGTCTAAAATTAGTTATGATGCCTGTCATCCAACACCAGCTTTTATAGATTTCATGGATGTCGGAGGCACAGTGACCATATCCCAAGAAATTGCTAATCTAACAGAAGATGGAGGGCAGGAGCTGGAGGCAGAAGAGAGTGTTCAGATTGGATCAATTCAAGGCTCAGTTGTTGGTCTGCGCTACTACACTGGAATGGTAGGAATCTTCACGTATGTGTGTGTAATCTGTGTATATATACCGGTATGCATACATGTTTGTTTGTTTGTGTGTGTGTGTGTGTGTGTGTGTGTGTGTGTGTGTGTGTGTGTGTGTGTGTGTGTGTGTGTGTGTGTGTTTGTATGTGCATGTGCGCATACATAGGGTTTCTAAGTGCATTGCTAGAGGACCGTATTCCACATTTAAAGGGTACAATATGTAAGAGTTTTGTATCAAAATATCCAAAAACCATTTGGACAGTGTTCTATTTCTTTCAATTGTTTACTTCCATTATCCTAAATGTTTCCAAGAATTTGTAAACTCAGAGAAATTCACAATTTTAAAAAGTGCCCGTCCCTGTTCACTTGTCGCCTGTCAATGACGTAATATCTGTTATTCCTGGTTTCCGTTTGTACTGTCATAGTTACCATGGCAACAGACGTGGACAACTGCTTAGTGCATAACGTTTAGCGCCGCGCTGTTCTTGTTTCGTTCAAACATTATGGAGCGTGGCGTTTTCGAGATGCTGACAGTTCCACGTCCACGACTAACTTCTACTTGACAGAGCTTCAGGTGTCACGACTTGACAGCGACACCGCTCTCGCACATACTTTATTAGACAGGTGAGCAAATGTACATAAAACAAATCAATGTTATGTAGCTCAACATGATGAAATGTTAGAATATGATCAGTATATTATTCTAATGTTGATCTAGCTTACGGCTAGTCTCATACAGCCGACAAACTAACACATAGAATAACATTATAACTTTCAACACACTCAAATGCTGTTTAGTGTGATAGTGTAACGTTAGACCAAGTGAAGCAGCGCTGCGTTACCTCACAAGTTTAATTCGTCAAATAAACTGACCTGTGTGAGTAATCCAGCATTTGCGGGTAGTTCGGTCGGTAGAACGAAATGTCATCATTCTTTTATATCCGTGGGACGCGATCGCGTGTGGCGCTGATATCTGTCTCTCATTAGCAATCGCGACCTGCTTTATACCACAGTCATGTAGAAAACATCAATGTATTCACTTATCCATAAACATGATTAGATCCATCAACTTGATGGCAAGTCCCATCATTCTGCTTGTGTCATTAATCTACGCCTTTGTTATTGTAAGAGGTTAGCGACCCCTAGCGGCGAAAAACAAATTACATTGTAGCTTTAACTCGATTAATTTAACTCATCAAAAAAAGCATTTTCCATACTGCTATATTTCTTTGAGTCGTGTTGCGGTTTAATAGTAACATAATATACAAGAATGCAGTATTATTTACTGCTGTACAACATAGATTTATATATCTTCAATGAACAGCCATGAACTGTATTTCCCTGCCATCTGTACTCGCTTAATTCCCCTGACGCCCTTATCACCTGACAGGAACAGGTAATCTCACACCTGTGCCACCACACAGTGTATATTGCCCTCTAGTGGTTTTATTATTCAAAACAGAGAATTATATAATGGCTCATTCAATCTCGTTTAATAACAGGAATATTGTGTGATTGTGACATATGCTGTAGGTCAATAAAGGAGAGATGGTGTCTTTGGTGAGAGATCCACAGAATCCCTATGACCGAAATGCAGTGATGGTTGCCAATGTGTATGGCAGTCAGGTGGGGCACATCAAGAAAGAGCTGGCAGCCCCATTGGCCTACATTATGGACAACAACTTGGCAAGGGTGGAAGGGTACTGTAGCTTCTTATTTTCTAAAAATATTTTTGAAGTAGTTTGTATTAAGTATGCAACTGATTTCTATTGCAAACTGATTTCTATTGCAAACTGATTTCTATTGCAAATTGATTGCAACAGATCTCTTTTGTGTTTGATCTCTTAATAGGGTTGTGCCCTTTGGAAATACTAATAAATTCACAATGCCTGTGCACCTGACGTTCTGGGGCAAAGAGGAGAAGCGAGAAGCTGTGCATAATCAGATGACACGCTATGGTTTCAGACTTGGCTCTGACTTGAAAGGTTTTTTGTTGGGTTTTTTTCCCCAACTGACAGTGTATGCATGTCATTATTTATTCACTACTTAAAGGTGCTCTAAGCGATGTCACATGTTTTTTAGGCCAAAACATTTTTTGTCACACACAGCAAACATCGCACTATCCACTGGCTGCCTGTCCCCTGAACACACTGTAAAAAGACGTGGTCTTTGCAGACACCCCAGGCTCCACAAACGGCAACAAAAACAAACTGGGCTAACCCGCACCACGAAACATAACAAACTGTTCCAGCCAATAACAGACAAGAAGGATTTGGGGGTGGGTTTGGGGGTTAGTGCGCGGATGAGGAGGAGGGAGGGTCTAGCTAGCCTCCGTTTTGTTTGACAATACTTTAAACGTCAACAAGAAACGTCACCCGACATCGCTTAGAGCACCTTTAATGTTCTTTGGTGAATACATAATGCTTATTTGATTTAAATTATTTTTCTTATTCTCTTAGGAGGTGCTACCCAAACATCTTCGGGTCGAGATCTGCTCGGATTGTCCTCAAAAATATCTGCCATTCCATTGACTGTAGAAGAGGTACATTTCGTCAAGTCACCTTTATTTATATAGCGCTTTTTACAATACAGATTGTTTCAAAGCAGATTTACATTGATAACGGGAAAATTATGCAACAAAGTTTGTTTCAGCTGTACAGCAGCTCTAGAAGAAAATAGTGTCATTGTCCGGCTTAAGTAAGTTCAGTGTTGATTCATTTCTGTTGTAAATATCGTTAATTATTAATTTAGCTCATTTATCTATACAGCCACTCAAGATAAAACAGTGATGTCATCATCCAGCTCAGTTCAGTTATCATCAGAGGCGGACAGAGTACACAGCTTCACTACTTGATTAAAAGTACAGATACCCCTTGCTAAATTTTACTCAAGTACAAGTAAAAGTAAAAAAAAATGTTTTTAAAAGTACTTGAGTATCATGAGTACATTTTCTAAATATTGCCACAGTGCTTACATTTATGTACAGAAACGTCCTACATGGAGTTATGAAAAATGTTAATGTTAATACCTTGCAGAATGTTAAAGAAATTGAAAGTAAAATCAAGTCATTTTCATCTTTTTACCATGTTGCTTTATTTACCATTTAAGAAAATTTCAGAAAATTCAGAAAATGTAAATAGTCTGGCGAGGTGGGGCCACTGGTTGGCACATTCCCGGGACCTGCTGCGTCTTCATCCATTGTTTCGTCTCTTATTTAAATCTGACCATGGAGTTGACTTTGGCGGAAAGCTGAAGCTGATTGCTGATAGGCTGTCTCAATCAGTGGCGCCTGCACAATCCAATCACGTTTGAGAGGGAAACAACAAATTGAGGTTTTATTATTTTTTTTAGAAGTAGTAACGGGTACTCATGGTTATGGATAGAAATGTAGTGGAGTATTTTTGCCTCTCAAATATACTTGAGTAAAGTCATGAGTACTCCCCAAAAATGATACTCGAGTAAAGTACAGATCCCTCAAAATTGCACTTAAGTACTGTACTCAAGTAAATGTACTCCGTTACTGTCCGGCTCTGGTTATCATACAATGGTGTCAATGCAGGCAGATGAATAATAATGTTGAATTCCGTTTTACAGATGTTGGCTATAAGATGCCAAAATAAATGATTGTTGTGTGTGTAGTATGCTTTAGTATGTTAAAATCTAGATCAGTGGTTCTTAAGTGGTTTTGTGTGGGGTTTTTTCTGTTGTTGTTTTTTACACCAAACACAGTACTAACAAAAATGTCTGTTATAATCAAAGATGAAAAAAATATTAGTAATAACAAAAAACATTTAAAAAAGAAATAAATTACAAATAACCAAGTTAATTTAATGTAGTATGTATCATACTTTTTTTCAATGCATAATTTAGTTTGATCAGGTTAATGTTAATGCCATAATATGGTAAGCTTTTTGTCTTTCCTTTTAATAAGCAATAATTCGATTTATTTTTTCTCTTTTAGCCATACCCATTTATGTTCAGTTACATTTAGTATTCATTTAGCATTATTTATTATTAATTTAGCATGTGGTGTATGACCAAACAGTGCTGCAACACGCCAGTTGAGAACCACCAGTCTGTATGTTTGATGCTTTTTGTTTAACTTCAATGAAATGGCTAATAATTTTTTTTTTTACTACATCATATCAGCTGAAAAATGCCTTTGACAAGCTCTTTGATGATTTGATGGAGGATAAAACCAGAGAAATGGAGCCAGCAGAGGTAAGCACAGACTGAAAGAACACAACTGCTTTTTTACTGTCAATGTCATCCATCAGTCACTTACAGATGTCTGTCCACACAGGCAGTGTTCACTCCTCTACTCCCTCATCAAAAGCAGGCGCTCTCATGGATGACCTCTCGTGAAAACAGCAACGATCTGCCCCCGTTCTGGGAGGAGAAGAATGGCCTTTACTTTAATGTTCTCACTAACTTTGCTGTGAAGGAGAGGCCTGAGAAAGTGCTTGGTGGGATTTTGGCTGATGACATGGGGCTGGTGAGATGATCTTAGACTTGTTCTTTTAGTGCTCAATATAAGCCCTACTTGTGCTCAGAACTTTAATGCTGTGTTTCAGGGCAAAACCCTCACCACCATTGCCTTGATAGTCTCTAATTTCCACAATGGGAAACCCCTGCCCCTGGAACAATGTGTAAGATGCAGATGAAAATTTCTTTAACAAATAAAGCATGTGTGTGTAAATGAAGTTTTGTTGATATCATGAATTTAACTGATTACTGTGACCTTGCATGTATTGCAGCCATAATTTAATCATGAACATATCAAAAATGCAACTTTTCAGAAAGGATCATCCATGCCTTCTGCTACCAGAAAGAAAGCAGCCTCAAAAGGTTAAAAAATGTCACATATGTTTTTTAAACACATAGCAATCCATTCTGAAGTGAAGAGGTTTCATTTGTAGTAGAATACTGACACAGATACACATTATATATATATATTTTTTTATTTTCAGAGAAAAGTGGAGACCCTGAAGAGTCTGGGGAAGCAGTGAGGTCGTCTCCATTGAAAAGACTGCATGCTAACAGTGCCACTGCTGACACCATTGATGAAGATGCACCTCAGAAGAAAAGTTAGTTTCTCTTTTAAGTCGTGATGCAATGTACAAATGTCTGTGGTTGGTGAGATTTTTTTAAAATATTTTTTAAAGAAGTATTATGCGCACCAAGGATCCATTTATTTGATCAGAAATACAGTAAAACAGAAATATTGTAAAATATTACTAACATTTTAAAGTTTAGATGTAATTTATTTGTGATAGCAAAGCTGTCCACTCCAGTCTTCAGTGTCACATGATGAATGAAATCATTCTAATATGCTATTTGGTGCTCAAGTAACATAACTATTCTTATTAATTATCATTGTTGAAAACAGTTGTGCTGCTATTATGATCTTTTTTTTTTTTTTCAGGATTCTTTGATTATAAAGAACTGGATTTGTTTTTTTGTTTGTTTTTGTGTTAAATGTAAAAATCTTTGTCAATTTAATGCATCTTTGCTTAATTCTTTCCAAAAAAGGAAATCTTGCTGACCCCAAATTATTAAACAGTAGTGTCACTTTGCATAAAAGTGTTTACCAAATACATAAATGTAAATGTTAATAATAATCGTTAATTTTGTTTTTGTATCACACTTATGTGTTTCTTATAGCAAAAAACACAAAGAAAACTGCTAAAAAGTCTGCCAACACCAAGAAAGGTATCCTCACTTCCTGTCCTTTTTATTTTTTATGTGAACTGAAAGGCAGATTTGTTAGATATATTTTCAGTGTCAACTGACTTCATATCTCTCATACACAGGAGCGGTTCTGCTGGATGATGTGGACTTTGCTGCCGCTCTGGAGTGCACTTCCTCACAGGCTGTGCCAGCAAAAAAGAGTGTGAAGAAGAGTTCTGGTGTGTGTAACATTAATGACCATTTCTCCCATTTGTTTATTATGGTATTAGAGAGTTTTACAGGAATTAATCTGCTTTGTGTGGGTTGTAGGCACTGGTAAGGGCCCATCTGGAGCAGGTGAGAGGTCAGGGGCCAGAGCCACTTTGATTTTATGTCCCCTGTCTGTCCTTAGCAACTGGCTGGTGAGTGTTGAAAATCATTTTTTTATGAAAAATGTAAAGAACACATTTAACTAACATTGCTCTCATTTGTGCTTCATTTGCGTGCAGGACCAGTTTGAGCAACATATTCGAGCTGATGTCACATTGAAAGTGTACCTGTACTACGGTCCTGAGCGCAGCCGATCTGTTGGCCTTCTGTCAGGGCAAGATGTGGTTCTCACAACATACAATGTGCTTTCATCCGATTTTGGGGTGGGTGGATTTAAAACACAGTCCTGCTGTTTTTTCTGCATAGACATTGTCATTACATGACGCTGCTGAGCCATGCTGGAGGTCACTAAGTCAGATGGTATTTACATTGTGTAAATAGTGCAAAGAAAATGTTTTTTATTGTGTGAAATAGTAGTTCAATGCTAAGTGTAAATGAAGTTAGATGCTACTTGGTGCAATTAGTGGCAGATACTATTTACACCTAGGTATTGTATTGTAGGACATTATAAAATGGTATGCAGTAATAACAAATTCAGTTTATATTTATTAAAATCATTATATCATTCCATATTTGATCTGCTCCTCAGAAAAAGTGTCCTTGAAGTTCTAGAAAGGGAGCCATGGTAACAATATGGGCTGCACTCTGGTCAAAATATAGCAGTCTGTCTGACTGAGGACACCACATCCAATTTTATTTATAAGCCTATTAAATACATGTTGAACACATTATTCCTACTTTTGAATACAAATTAGGCACTTTATTTCCACTTTTTGAATATTTAACAACTTTTAATATTAAACAAACTCTGACGTGCTTATTGGGACTGGAATTTAAAAGCTAAATTCAGCATTCTTATGCCTGTTTTATACTGGATGCATAAGCAGGGCATTTTTTTTTTTCAGGTTAGAGGATTCATACCACACACAGAGCAGAACGTCACATTGTTTTAGCGCCGAGTCTGAATTAAAGCCACAGTGCATTGTTCTTGTTCAAAATAGACCTGGATTAGCACGAAAAATAACAAATTTCATCATAAAATCATTTAAGTGAAGTGTTTGGTGTTTCACAATCACTATTTTCAGTGCAGTGAAATAAAAAAATAAAAAAACAAAACGCATCATTGCCAGGAGTTTGTGCCCAAACTTCAAAGGCCTGTTTAAACGATTAAAAAGAAGTTACATTTTCACTTTAAGATTACTTTCATCATGTGAACTACAGGTCCTTCTCAAAAAATTAGCATATTGTGATAAAGTTCATTATTTTCCATAATGTAATGATAAAAATTAAACTTTCATTCATTTTAGATTGATTGCACACCAACTGAAATATTTCAGGTCTTTTATTGTTTTAATATGGATGATTTTGGCATACAGCTCATGAAAACCCCAAATTCCTATCTCAAAAAATTTGCATATTTCATCCGACCAATAAAAGAGGTGTTTTTAATAAATAAAAAAAAGCCAACCTTCAAATAATTATGTTCAGTTATGCACTCAATACTTGATCGGGAATCCTTTTGCAGAAATGACTGCTTCAATACGGCGTGGCATGGAGGCAATCAGCCTGTGGCACTGCTGAGGTGTTATGGAGGCCCAGGATGCTTCGATAGCGGCCTTAAGCTTATCCAGAGTGTTGGGTCTTGCGTCTCTCAACTTTCTCTTCACAATATCCCACAGATTCTCTATGGGGTTCAGGTCAGGAGAGTTGGCAGGCCAATTGAGCACAGTAATACCATGGTCAGTAAACCATTTACCAGTGGTTTTGGCACTGTGAGCAGGTGCCAGGTCGTGCTGAAAAATGAAATCTTCATCTCCATAAAGCTTTTCAGCAGGTGGAAGCATGAAGTGCTCCAAAATCTCCTGATAGCTTGCTGCATTGACCCTGCCCTTGATAAAACACAGTGGACCAACACCAGCAGCTGACATGGCACCCCAGACCATCACTGACTGTGGGTACTTGACACTGGACTTCAGGCATTTTGGCATTTCCTTCTCCCCAGTCTTCCTCCAGACTCTGGCACCTTGATTTCCGAATGACATGCAACCACTGAGCAACAGTCCAGTGCTGCTTCTCTGTAGCCCAGGTCAGGCGCTTCTGCTGCTGTTTCTAGTTCAAAAGTGGCTTGACCTGGGGAATGCGGCACCTGTAGCCCATTTCCTGCACACGCCTGTGCACGGTGGCTCTGGATGTTTCTACTCCAGACTCAGTCCACTGCGTCCGCAGGTCCCCCAAGGTCTGGAATCGGTCCTTCTCCACAATCTTCCTCAGGGTCCGGTCACCTCTTCTCGTTCTGCAGCGTTTTTTGCCACACTTTTGCCTTCCCACAGACTTCCCACTGAAGTGCCTTGATACAGCACTCTGGGAACAGCCTATTTGTTCAGAAATTTCTTTCTGTGTCTTACCCTCTTGCTTGAGGGTGTCAATGATGGCCTTCTGGACAGCAGTCAGGTCGGCAGACTTACCCATGATTGCGGTTTTGAGTACTGAAACAGGCTGGGAGTTTGTAAAAGCCTCAGGAATCTTTTGCAGGTGTTTAGAGTTAATTAGTTGATTCAGATGATTAGATTAATAGGTCGTTTAGAGAACCTTTTCATGATATGCTAATTTTTTGAGACAGGAATTTTGGGTTTTCATGAGCTGTATGCCAAAATCATCCGTATTAAAACAATAAAACACCTGAAATATTTCAGTTGGTGTGCAATGAATCTAAAACATATGAAAGTTTAATTTTTATCATTAAATTATGGAAAATAATGAACTTTATCACAATATGCTAATTTTTTGAGAAGGACCTGTATATACAGCATGATATATGTGTGGGAGGGTAGGAGGGGAACACGGTCGCATTGCAGCAGAATATGCTGATCATAAATCAAAGCATGTGACAGAACACTGTCAGAGAACACCTGAAAGGTGACGGAATGAACGATACTCGTCTGTATTTGCAGTACACAAACACAAGCAGCGGCCGGTGTGAAAGCACAATGCTCTGCATATGCACAGCTTCTGTGCTGCCTCCACTCTGTTTGCGCGTTCAGTGTGATACGGGCGTTACTCTTCACGACACTGTCCCAGTTACTGGCTTCATTTCCTTCGTAATTTTGTGTGGCTAAACTAGTCAATAGTTGGTGGAGTTAGTGTAAATAGCCTCTGTCAACAATATGGGTGTAAGTAGACACTCTAAAAACTTTGGACAAATGGTGAAATAAAAAATGAACTTTGACCCTGCCTGCAGAATAAAGCCAGCAGTCCTCTGCACAAAGTGAACTGGCTGAGGGTGGTGCTGGATGAAGGTCATGTCATCAGAAACCCTAGTGCTCTTCAGAGCAAAGCTGTGCTGGGGCTCCAGTCAGAGCGCAGGTGGATCCTGTCTGGTGCGTTCATTTAGATTACCTCATCATCTGTGAATACCGGTATTATCAAAAGGACAGATCATTAATCTTAATGCCTATGAAGTTGATGTCAATCATGCATATTTTTACCTTCAGGAACTCCCATTCAGAACTCCCTAAAGGATCTGTACATGCTGCTGTCCTTTTTGAAGCTGAAACCTTTTGATGTGAAGGAGTGGTGGAACAGAATCATTCAGAGACCTGTGACCATGGGCGACAGATTTGGGCTAAAGTATGTTAATAGCTGCGTCCCAAATCACACTTTCAGTGCATTGAATTTAATGAACTTCTCTATCGTATAACTGTTATCAGGAACTTGCAAGCGCTGGTGAAGGGCATCACACTGAGGCGCACCAAGAACAGTAAAGTGGCTGGGCGCGCGCTGGTGCAGTTACCCACAAGGAGAGTTTTTGTGCAGCATGTGATTCTCTCTGAGGAGGAGAGGGAGGAGTACGAACAGATCAAGAGGGAGGGCAGGAACATCGTCGGCAGGCGGGCACACTTTTGCTACAGATTTGAAGAGCATCAATATTTCATAAAGGCTTAAAGTCAGAAAACAGAAACCATTTGTCTTTACAGGTATTTCCAAGAAGGAACGGTCATGACGAATTATGCCGACGTGCTGGCCATCCTGGTCCGTCTGAGGCAGTGCTGCTGTCACCCCAGTCTGGTGGGCAAATACACAGTGGCAGGTATAAATTAGACTTTAGACAGTTGCTGATTACATTCAATTAAATGTTACTAAATTATACTTAAAATTATTTTTAAAAACATACCTTACATTGAAATTAATTTAGAGCTTTAACTGCAATGCCACAGCAGCAGCACCCTAATCAGTTGTGTTGTGATGACCCTGTCTTTCGGGGGAACAAATGTTTTGGATGTGTTAGGTGATCTTGGGACCCCCAGTGAGCTGCGGGAGCGTCTCATCAATAAGATCACATTGGTGCTGAACTCTGGCTCGGACGAAGAGTGCGCCATCTGTCTAGACTCCCTGCGTCAGCCTGTCATCACCTACTGCGCTCATGTGTACTGCAGGCCCTGCATCTGTGAGGTCATCCGCTCAGAGAAGGTCAGCATTACTTCAGCATCTCAGGGGTTTGCTGAAGACTCCTTTATTGGATGTTGTTTCTGCACACTGATTGTTCATGTCTCTCAGGAGCAGGCCAGATGTCCCCTGTGTCGTGCTCAGATCAAGACTAAAGAACTGGTGGAGTATCCTGGAGAGGAAGTGGAGGCTCGATCAGCAACTGGGGAGAATTGGCAATCAAGTTCCAAAGTAACCTTAACATTTATGCATCTTAGGCTGTTTTGGTCAATCTGAAATTGGATGTAGCTCAAAGGGGACTACACAATTGTGTTTGTTAATATATAGTTTACTTGCTACTAAAGGTCTAAGTATACTTTGACCGTCCGTAGGGCTGGGCGGTATATCGAGTTTGTACAATATATGGATTTTTTGTTGTTTTTAACGATATGGAATGAGGCAATACTGTTTATCGATAGTACAGTAATTTGATACGAGCAAATCTGAAAAATAGCGGAGGAGGCAGCGTGAGCTTCTGCAGTGAAAGTACATAGTACAATTTGTCCTAAACATGACACAAGCTTATATTAAGCGCTTCAAAATAAATGGTAAGATATTAGTTAAGTTTAAAGCAAGGTGTCAGATGCTCTGACAGATAATGTTGCTGACTGACAGATAAATACTTGCGCTGTTTAATGCGTTTGAGATGTGGTGCTTTCCTCAGTGCTTAACTTACATTTCACAGGTATATTCTCCATCTGTAAAGGTTAGAAAGTCAAACAAATATGTCCATTTCACTGTGAGGACGAGCTGCAAGGGAATCTTGAATCTAAAATTCAAGCTTCCGTTAATGAGCGCCGCCGCGGCCGCGCGCATGCGCGCCAAGCAGACGGAGCACAATATAGCGCAATAATTCTGACTAAAATATACATATTGCTAAAATATTTGTTGTTGCAGACAATAAATGTGCCACATATGGAATTTTAAACCTACAAGTATATTTTTATGAAAATGACCATTATAATGGGGTAATCAAATGCAGGCTAATATAATTAGTTTGTGCTTTTGTTTTAATTTTTAGTTTAGCCTTTAGTCATTTTAAAAACAAAACAAAAGCATTATTTTGTTTTTAGATTTTAATGTTACAAAGTTAGAATGTAATGTGATTTTAACCACCTTTTTGCACATAATATATTGCATAGCCTAGGTTACATTAAATTCACTATTTGTTTCCATATCCTTCAATATCATCATTGTTTGGATATCATTGAGCAGGTTATGTAACCAAAAATAAATACAGATTTTCTTTATCCAAATAAAAAATGTAGAAAGTACCGAGATATATATTGTATATCGCTATTTAACCAAAAAATACCGAGAGATGATTGTTTTTGCCATATCGCCCAGCCCTAGCCGTCCGAGGACATCCCAATGTTTGTGTCCGTGCGCGTACAGCAGTTTATGTGCGAGTGACTTGAACACTTGAAAACAAAGTCCACTACGCATCTTTCAATGCTCACGGCCAAAGGAGTATACTTTGAAAGTCTCGCACACTCTACTGTTTTCAAATCATTCATATAAATGCACCAAATCAGCATATTTGATTTCTGAAGGATCATGTGACACTGAAGATGGGAAATTCAGCTTTGCCACCACAGGAATAAATGAAATTTTACTACGTATTCAAATAGAAAACGGTTCACAATATTACTCTTAATTGTAATTTTGATCTAATAAACAGCTTTGGTGAGCACAAGACTTATTTTAAAAACATTTTTTTAAAAATCTTACCCATCCCAAACTTTTCAACAGTAGTGTAAAAATGCCATAAATATTCAGTGGGAAAAAAATGGGCACCTTTTTTGGCTAAATATTAAAAAATCCTTCAGGGCTTTCATAGTGCTTAGTAAGATGATCAAACATTAACACCTTAAGGTTCTTCAGCGATTAAAGAGTCTTTTGTGTTGGTCATTATGAGCAGCCATGTTTCAGTAAAGTGCTTTTCTTTATGCAGGTTGATGCATTGATGAGCAACCTCTTGAAGCTTCGCAATGAAGACCCCACTGTGAAGAGTCTTGTGGTCTCTCAGTTTACCAGGTTTCTGGATGTTTTAGAGCTTCCCTTGAGGTAGTTTTCATTCCTGAGGCTACTAAAAACTAGACTGTACTACATACTGGAAAAAAAAAGTAGCCATTAGTGATTAAGTGTGCTGACGCTGCTGCTGTCTGCAGAGAATATGGATTCTCTTTCACTCGCCTGGATGGCTCAATGAATCAGAAGACCCGAGCAAAGGCCATTCAAGACTTTCAAGACTCCTCTCCAGGAAGCCCCACCATCATGTTACTGTCACTCAAAGCTGGAGGAGTTGGGCTTAATCTAACCGCTGCTTCCCACGTCTTTCTGATGGATCCTGTGAGTTGAAATCCCCAGGATAGTGTCTGCCACCAGGTGGCAGTGATGTCATGGTTTGATTCTGTGTCAATACATCTATAATGGGGAATGAATAGAGGCTTACACATTCAAAGAGCTCATTTGTTTGTTTTATTCTACTGTTTGTTCAGGCCTGGAATCCTGCAGCAGAAGATCAGTGTGTTGACAGATGTCACAGATTGGGCCAGAGCAGAGATGTGGTGATCACTAAGGTACAGTCTTTGATTTATGCCATGGCAAGCAGAAAGAGGAATGTTAGCGACTGATCCCAGTGGCTATTATTGCACGCCTGACGTTTTTCTCAGTGGTAACAGACCGTGCCAACAAATGCAACAACATGATGTTAATGGCTACCTTATTAGTTCATAACATTGAGGCTAACAATGAGGGCTAATTTTGTTTGTTTTTTAAAATAAAACAATCAAGAATTCAAAAAATTTGTTTTACAGTTGGAGAAGATTGTTACATCTTTAGAGTGTGATGTTTCCTCAATAAAGGGATAGTTCACCCTAACGTTTGTTGTCACAAAACACAAATTATCATTTCTCACCCACTCCAAACCTGTATGACTGACTTTCTTCTGTAGAACACAAAAGATGATATTTTGAAGAATGTTGGTAACAGTTTTGCAGACCATTGACTTCCATTGTATGGATCAGAGGTACTCAACAGGCGGCCCACGAGCCACATCCGGCCCATCTGCATTAATTTTATGGCCCGTGTCATGCAAAAGATGAATGCACTTTTTATTTTATTTTTAGCTCAAAAGTTGTGTGAATATTAGACAGTGTGACTTATATGTAGCCTATATGTTTAATACCACGGAGTCGGACGCTTTGGATAATCCGTGGGTCAATTAATAAAAAAAAACATTTATCAACGTCATGTGCGTGGAATGTTTAATGGAACTTTATATAGCTACTTGATATCTCAAAAATGTACCATTAACTTGCTAAGCACAACCAATAGCGAAACAAGCTGTAAAGCTGTCAGGCAACTTTTGTGTGCGCTACGCAGAGCTCGTGCATTCAGAGCTGTACACTTTCACTTGCGTAGTTTAAATATCACACTTTAATTATTTATAGCTCATGACTTATAGTAACACAGTTGTTTTATTTTATTTTTTATATGCCGAATAGTAAACAGCTATACAGCGACTGGACTGAATTGAATGGACAAGTACACAACATTGTCTAAATGTCCCTTTTGGAGAGTATTCACGTAAACACAGTCAGTTATGTCTTTACAGAACATACAGTTGTGAGAATATCGGATCATGTGCATCAGTGCAATTGGATCTGCATACTCGGTCTTAAAGTGACAGTGCGTAATAAACCTAATGCCGCCTGTGCACTTAATATTAATCAAACAACAAAATGAAAAGCATTCACTGCTCTTTAATGAGAAATAGCCTGTATCTGCTCAATGGTTTTCTTCATACGTTTTGAGGTTTTTAATACTCATAATAATATTTTTAATAATTTTTTTGTTCCAGATTTTTTTTTTTCATGTTCAGTATTACTTTAAATTGGACAAAGACTGGTAATACTTACCTAGCAAGATAGATAATAAACTGCATTTCTAAATAAGTAAAAACTGTAAATATTGTCATAAATAAAGTTTTATGATGCAAGTTGTATTTTGTGGCCCTTCACATTTTATGTGGTTTACATGTGGCCCCCTTGGCATCTGAACTTGAGTACCCCTGTTATAGATGAAAGAAAAAACACCAGAGACATTTCTCTGAATATCTTCTCTTATGTTCCACTGAAGTAAGTCACACGGGTTTGTAATGACATGAGGGCGAGTAAACATTTTTGTGTGAACAATTTTTTTTTTTTTTACCAGTGCGTGGACTTATCTAAGCATATTTTTTTTTTGCTGCATACTAATAGACCCAGTGAAGCCTGATTAGACTGATGAACCTGTTCCTTAAAAGATTCTCAATATTTTCTCAAGCGAGTTAAAGCCATTCAGACCAATCTCTGTTCAATGTCATTAACGAAATAATAAATTGAGTTATTTTTCAGTTATACAAGATTTAAAATGAACCAAGAACCATAAACCAGTTTGTGAGACTAGTGTAATTGTCTTTAAATAATTGACTGATATTCATTGGCATTAACATGACAGTAAGTAAAATCCACATTCACAACAGAGATATGTTGTAATAAAAATACAAAATAAAATCAAATATTGTCTAGAATTGAAGCCAAATTGTAAGTTTGGATTGACTGTAAAGCTGAGTGACATGTTGAAAATAATCTGCATTCCACTTTCAATCAGACCTGAATAAAGTGACATTTACTTGGTACATTAGGACTATTAGACTGACAGCATCAAATTAAAGAAATTTATACCAAAAACAACTTGACAAATTTCTAGTTTATATAAACTAGAATGATTATCCAGCTATTAGGTTTATATTTGGTAATCAGTGTTTGTGTGCTTTGAAAGTAAAAAAAAAAAAAGTTGATAAATGAAACAACTTTCATTGTCTTCTGTTTAGTTTATTGTGAAAGACTCTGTGGAGGAGAACATGGTGAAGATTCAGAAGAAGAAGCAGGAGCTTGTGGAGAAAGCTTTCGGGGGGAAAAACACACAGAACCTAAAACAGGCACGGATAGATGAGATCCGAACCCTCATGGAGATTTAGTTTTACCAAGCTTAACTACTGCAGTCTGTTCATTTCAGATCATTTACTTTAAGACAGCACTTTTTTACTCCATTGTAAATGGTTCAGTAAGTTGTTTTCCCCAAATTCACTATCTCAATGTCTGTATGGTTGTTCCAACAATGTTCATTGCAATAAACAGTCTTTGTGCATAAACTGGTTTTAACCACAGTAAATGGGGAATTATGTTACTAGTTCTTTATTTCAGGTGTTACAGGTGGGGGCAGAGTTACAGGAAAGTTACAATCAACAGCTACTGCATTAACAGTAGTAACTAGGTGTAACAAAACCCTTGTGACTTTTCCCTGCTACAGGGAGTGACTGCTCAGTAGACAAGAGCGTAGTGACCTTGGTTCATACAATGAGAGTTGAAGTGTATCAGAGCCAGTAATGACAATTTAAGCGGGTTGACGGCACACAACGTGTCTTGTAAACAATATCAATGCAAAGGCGGTCATTAGATTAAAATTGAATGTGGAGTGGTGTTCAGTATATCTGGGATGCTGAAGTCACTTACAAGGTTTAGTATCATTTTGTTTGCTATACGTTTCTCTTTTCCTACAAATGTTTATGATCGTCACTAACACATGAAGGGAAAATGAAAGGTAAAACCCAAAAGGTGTAAGACTATTATAGGATTTTGGATAATAAAAATAACTAGTGTCTTGTTCAGTGAGATCAGAAGCAATGCCTGAATTGTGTCATGTCTCTGGAAATGAGGCAAGTGACATACTGTGTCATTCAAATAAATGTCACAATCACACCGTGTAAGAGATGGAGTAGTTGAGCTGCATAGATCTGGTCAGGTAAAAAAATCATAGGAGGTTTTTTTTTTTTTTTTTTAATGTTACTTCATGTCCTGTACAAAGTACAAAACTAGATCTGATGATCTGTTCCTAAGCACCTTTCACTTTAGGAAGGAATCTAGCCTTTTCTCTATGTTGTCAAACGAGTCCAGTCCCATGTAGTCAGCTTGGCCCTGTTCCCACTTCTGTTTCCGCTCCTGAGACGACATCTTAGGTGGAGGGGGTTGATGGGATATGTGCATCCCAGCCACATCACCGTGAATATCACCCTGAGGGGGAAAAAAATTAAGCAAAATCACAAACAAAGAAAAAATGTCTAAAGGCTATTAAATAACCTTATCAGTAATGTTATAACAGATAAAGGATTTAATAACTTTCCTAGTAATATATGGCACTACTGATCAAACAACAAACTCAGTGGAACAAATCAGATATTTAAAAATATGTGAATTAGCATTTAACAATTCAGCATAAACATTTTATTACTTCATTTGCTTTCTCCTACTGTGCAGGAGAGAAATAATGTAGAGAACAAACTACATAAGGTGTTTAGAGTTAAAAGTTTAAAGCTAATAAAAATTAAAAAAAAACTTGAAACTATGTATATTCTTAATGCACATTCTTGGTGTCAGGGTGTGCTCATTTACTGTGTAAAATTTCCATAGGCATAATCAAATATTTGAATAGGAATTCATGCAATCAGGAATTTCTCACAAGGACAAAAGATTTCCCCACTCAGATTTTGCAATGCATTTCTGTTGGTCACGTGAATTTGCGGTGTTGACCAACAGAAAGCAACGTTTAAAAGAAAGTCTCAGTGTATAAAGTTAGTCTTTATAATCATAAAAATGTAATAAGCAGCATTCTAGTATTAATGACACGTATACAATCCAATCAATTCCAAATGGATAAATGAATTCCATTCATTCTTCTTTTTTTAAATTCACTTTTTAAAAACAATACTGGCCAAAAACTGCCTATACAATGATCACTGTGCCAGTCTCAGCAGCTGAGCTTACCTCGGTGCATCCGGAAAGGAAAAGCTGGTCACCATATTCCTCCTTCATGAGGGGCAATACTGAAGAACAGAAAAGCTCCCACCATTGCATCAAGTAGTTGGGGTGTATTTCAGAAGCATCCTGGGACTGTCCCTTTATTCTTTTGCTTGTGGTGTCATAACTGCAATCCCACGGTTTGACATTGCCAAGGAAATGAACAACTTTGGCATCACGGCCGTATCTAAGGGAATAAGGAATGATCAGATCGCAACTGGCAAAATGACAAGGATTTGGAAATCCCAAACACTGGCCAACCGGAAGTGCTAAACAGGGACCTGCCAATTATTACACATATGTTCAACGCACTAATTTAATGTTCCTAAAAATTCCCCCTTAACTTATTTTTAATAAAGCCAAATGTTAGTCATGGGTATGTTAAGATCTTTGTCAGTTTGTGGCTTAAAGGTACAAACTGTGCATTTAAATTCGATCCTAATGGGAGCCTGACTAACCAGATAGCAGAATGTGTTGCTAGTGGAAAAAAGATCATGTAACAAACTATTCAAAATGACATTTCGGCTCTGTGAATAGACCCTAAAATAGCCCCACTATTTTTGGAGGGCAGAATGTATTTGGAGGAAGTTGAAGCGCAAGGCCTGAAACAGAAAGGATTTCTGGTGCCGGCTTCATCTCGTTTCAATGTTACTGTGTGATTGGGTTTTTCATTTGACCTTGGCACGGCAAATTACAAATACTTAAAGGATAATTCCGGTATTTAACAGTCTATTTTGTAGTTTGTTTTGGATAAACTAGAGTGGTGAACACAAATTGACAATGGTTCCTGTCTCGACTTTTTTTTTTTTTTTTTTTTTTTTTTAGAATCGCCTTTGCCCACTTCAGAGTGGGAGTCTATGGGCATGCACAAACATGTCCTCAAAACAACCCTAAACATTCATTTTCAAAACTGTACAACTCACTGAGTGGTTAGTGGTGCTCGTTGATGTTCCAAAACAAGTAGTGTAGTGAAAAACAGTTTCTGTCGTGTTTTATTTGCCATTTTGTAAAATCCCATTGATTTCTGTTGGAGGACTCATTGCTCGTTGATATTACTGCACTACCGGAAACGGGGGTGCGGTTTACATTTGGTTGTAGTCTTTTCGCTCGGTTCTCCGTCTTTTTTTTCCACTGTCTACGCACTAGACACCGAGTTCCGTACGGCAAAGTGGTTGTCGCCATCAAGTGGTCGGGAGTGTGGTGACGCTTCAGACTCAAATCGAGCGGAAGTTTATACGCGGTTGTGAGGTATCTGATAAAAGAGTTCTACTATAGCAAAATAAACGGATTGGAATCATACATTGTGCCGATATATTTGTTTTTAATCATCAACGAACACCACTAACCACTCGTTGAGTTGCACAATTTTGAAAACGAACGTTAAGGGTTGTTTTAAGGACATGTTTGTGCATGCCCATAGACTGCCACTCTGAAGTGGTCAAAAGCGATTCTAAAATAGTCAAAAAGTCGAGACAGGAACCATTGTCAATTTCTGTCTCCACCACTCTAGTTCATCCAAAACAAACTACAAAATAGACTCAGAAAGTGTTAAATACCGGAATTATCCTTTAACATCTGCAAGCAATCCTAACGTTCATAAAATAAAAATCAAGAACAAAAGACAACATGTGAAGAACTAAGTAACTCATCTGCTCGAACACCAACTTCCAAAACCCTTTGAGAATTCTAGCATGTTAAAACTCACTCACTGCTTGAATGCTGGGAGATAGGTGTAGATGGCGATGCTGCTGAGGTTGTAGATGAAAGGAAGGTGTTTTGAAATGTCTGCCGTTGCCCAATCACTGAAGAAGCTGTTGAGAACACCCTGATCCCCACCTGATGAAAACAAGACAAACAAAACCAATAAGAAATTGCACGGTCCTCAAGTCTAGGCAACGTTTCAGGCACTCCACTGCGAAAAATATGAAAATATTTACAGAAGGTTGTAATCTTCCCAAAACAGATGAAAGCAATTAGATTGCTTCAGGATACACTTGCTTTGCTGTTTGGTCAACCTCATTACTTGGTTTTTCAATGGGCATGTCAGCAAAGAAAAGTGACCAAGCCATCTGACCTCAGATTATCAGTGAACATGAGACTGTTACATATGAGAAGCACATGATGGCCTATACATCACTATGACTGAGAACATGTTTAAAAAAAAAAAAAAGATAAGATAAAGATAATTCAATCCCCTCACAACCCCCATCATGTCATTCCAAACTCTTAGAACATTAATTTCTCTGCAAAACACAAAATAAGAAATGTTTTAACGAAACCTAAAAGAATCCAAATGAATTGAGTGGTTTAATCCAAGTCTACTGACAAGACCACTTTATATAAATGAACAGATTTAACTAAGGTTTTTATTTACATGTAAAAATTGATCAATGCACATAAAATAAATGATAAAGAGAAGCTCAAGCATGCTTGCTTGAATTAAACTGCTTGATTCATACCTTTTTTCCCCTTTTGCAATCTCTAAGAACTTGAAGCATCAAACGTTTCAGTTATATGGACTTTCAATGGCGAGACAGAATTTTCTCATGGTTCATTAAAAACCATCCTTATTTGAGTTTCAAAGACAAATGAAAGTTATATGGGTTTGGAACAACATTAGGGTGAGTAAATGACGAATTTCTTTTTTTAGGTGAACTCATCTCTGAAAGTCTGAATATATGAGTTCTGATGAGGAGCCATAGGCTCTTAAGCATTGTTTCTGGGACTAATCACTACAAGAACCCTATGAGTCTGTATGTTGTGCTATATATACACAGAGATAAAAACATGATGCAATTGTGTGTTTTTAAAAGCTGAGTGAGTGAAACATGATAGCCTCCAAGACCTTCAAAACAGAGCCCTGCAGATAACTTATGAGGCTCATTTCTTTGTTCAAGATTAGGTCTCTAAATAAAGAGCAAACCATTAATTTGGGTTAGACAAAGCACAAACATTGATAGTCAGTCAAATACAGCATCTTCAATAGTTAGCCACATAAATGCACTGGGATTGAGGTATATCATGATATATCATGTTATCAGGTATAAACTGAGGGTCCCTGAGTCAAAAGTACAACCAAAAGTGATTTCACAAAGGTCTAGTAGGAGTCTCTCATATAAGAGGCATTTGTTTACTTCATCCCACACGAGTTTAGCAATAACTCCCTCAGGTTGAGTGGTACACCCAAAAAAAGAAAAATCACAGAGCCACCTTGTGTTCAGCCTACATGACTGAAAGAACTCAGTCATTGCCATGTTGAGCTCAAGTTTGCACAACTTTCACAGACCAAGGTTTAAATATTGTATAGCCTACAAGTTGTGCTGGAGGAGTGAGACCATTTTGTTTCTAATTAATTCCTAAATATATGGTTAAGCTCATTTTACAAAATATTATGCATTGCAGTTTTGCAAACCTCAATTTAAATCCAGGAATATTAAAACACCCCCCCATAGCTTCTTCAATAAATATAACAAGACTAAAGAGTGTCACTCACCATCAAAGCTGCCACTCTCTGAGCAGGCGGTGAGAAGCTTCCCATACGTCTCATTGGAGGGGCGGAAGACGAACACACCAGAGTTGAAGCAATCAGGCCAGCCGGGATCAGGTGCAGCAGAGAGCTCCTCTCTCTCAAATAACTCATCTATGTTAGACAAAACCTGGCAACAAGAGGGAACACTGTTAAAAAAAAAAAAAAAACTCAGACATCATGAAAACATCACTACCAGCACTGAGAGGCAGCACGCACTAGAGTATCTGCATCCATAAACACGCATTTGGAGTATTCTGTAAGAGTCCAGCAGTGAAGTTTGGTGAAGGTGACGCCCAGGTCAGGCCTCTTCATCATGGCCAAGTGTACAGCATCCCCACTGTCCAGCACATCCACCAGCCTGACCTCATCATAGACTTTAAGAAGCACTGCTCTGAAATGTAGCACACAGAGCACAAAGTGAGGTTGACTGATCTATAGATAGCACTGTGGACCACAACAAATACCCTATGTGACAGTAAAAAACAATAAGATAAAAAACACAGCAAACACTCTACCTGGAGGGTTCTGAGACATGGGGGCCAATCATGGCCACTAGTCTCCTCGATGTGTTGTGGTTCCTCAAGGACTTGCCAAGTACCATTGCTCCTTTGGCATAGTTGTCAGTTGTAGCAAGAGTGACAAAAGCCTGGTCTGCATTAAACAAAAACACAATCACTACCATCACATTCTCATATATGTAAAATAATTATATTGCATGCAAAATAGCCGTTATCAACCTTATTTTAAAACGAAAGAGTGGGTGCAGCCATTTTTAACTTGGAAGTGTCTGACAAAGGAAGCCTTGCAAATTAATTTGTTTTAACTGTACAAAACCATCTGTTATGCTGTTTTTCTACTTTAATAGTTTTACCATTTACTGCACTTTGTTATTTGTGTCGACATAAAACGGAATTTGCGATTATTTTCCTCATTATTGTGATATATCTGTATTGAAGCAATTTCTGCCACTGAATAACTTTAAAAAGAAAAAAAATATATATATATATATATTTATTTATTTTGATTTTTTTTTAATCGACCTTTAGAGAGAGAGAAAAAGAATTGCATATTTTTATTAGGCATTTATGTGGGGGTGGGGGGGGTCAGAAAGTCGCAATTACCTTTTTTTTTTCCAGTGGCAGAAACAAGCTTTCATATGTCCGAATGAAACGGTTTCTCGAACAAGAGAAAATAAAATTGAAGGGTGAGACTTGATTTTGTCCAATTGACTATCATTGTGGTTTGCTAAATGCGGTGTTCTCATGACAGGTCATCCCGCCCTCGAGCCAGAGGAGAAGAAACAAATTTTGATTAAAAGATTGCAAGGGTATGTGAATTAATGTGCATGGATAAATTATGTACTATAAAAACCGCAGTACGCCATCAAAAAAAAAAAGACTTCCATTTTGATTTAATTTAAACTTTAATGAATCGTGAGTCTTGCATTGAAAAAGGTGAATACAACAGTTAATTCAAATCACTTGATTGGCCAAGCGTCAATGATCCAAGAGGGCTGTAAATAAAACAGCGCTGGGACTTTGTTTTTATCACTCATCTTGACAAAGAGCTCAATTTTTTCAGACCAGCTTATGTGAGGAGGATGCGGACATTCGGAGTGAAACGGATTTTGAAAGTCACAGCGTTTTCAAGATTTCCATCACTAATGAGAAGCCACAAAAGCCGGAGTGGAGCTGGACGGACGATAACAGAACGTTTTGAGCGGAGGTGGAATTATGTCGCGTCGCAGAACTCGTTTTGTATTTTGAACAGATGGCACTACACAGGCGGGGATAATAACGTATATAACTTTCATATATGCTGTTATTTCGTGTGCCAATCAATGACTATTGCACAACAACGACGTTAATGTTAGCGTTAATTTAAAAACAACCTATGCTCTAGCGCATGCTAGATAAACTGATTGCGATACATGATCCGAGCAAGGGAAAACGCTCTTTTAGCACAGTGTTCGCTGTGTGATCAATAGCCTACTCTCTGTACCGTCACACTGAACTCACCCGGGAGAGAAGTGACAAACTAACGGCAGCTCTTCCTGCATGACAGGCCAACGGCTGCACGCATAAGTTACTGCGTACGAGAGGCGACTAGGCCATTTACGCAATATAGCAGACTCTAAACTGTTTACATCGGCAAATATTACAGGACAACGCAGTCTACACAACGCTGAAATGGAAATGTAAGCTCTAATATCCAACGAGTCCTGCGACCTCTGAAGCAGCGCGTGGTTTGGACTACTACTTGCGTAAACACAACTGTAATTTACTTCATTTAACGTTACCGGCATAGACGATATGTGACGTCCGTAATGTTGCTTACCTGCCATGACTCATGTAACAGCTAGACCGAACCGGCTACAAGTACACTGTTAGAAACGCTGGGAGAGAAGCAGGACGTGTCTGACAGAGGATTTATACTAGTGACATGACTTTACATGGTCACATGACCCCTGACAACAGACACGCCCCCCCACACTTACCACTCGCTGTTAACATTTCCTTCAAAACTCATATTTTTAAATATGTAATTTAAAGTGATAAAGGTTTTAGTTAATGTATTTTAGTCAAATGCATCTCCGTTTTGTCTCAGCAGTATTGTCTAATTTACTTCACAAATATTAAAATAATTTGAAGCCATCTAATGATTACAAAGCCTTGAATTAGTCATTAAATTGAGTATAGTTTCATATATTTATTTTTGTTTTCCTGTTAAAAGACACCACTTAACCTATACATTTCCAGACTCAAGTACATTATATAGAATAAAATATTACAAAATACCATTTATCAAAATAATAAACAATTTTAACCATTAGAGCCTTTTTTGGAGTGAAAAAAAACTTCATAGATGATCATTTATATCAAGACAGTGATGGTAACCATGATAGCACAGCAGATGTGAAAATTACTATATCCTGTTGGACCCCATGACAGTCTAATCCAGAGGTTTTCAAACTGGGGCCCGGAGACCCCCAGTGGGCCACAAGGGAGTGCTAAGTGGTGTGGAAAAGTTTAGACTAGAAAAGTAGTGCAAAAAATGTAAATAAAATCATCTAAATAAATAGAATTTTTAAACAGAATTTGGCATTATTGTGGTTTCATTTTCCTTTCTAAACACTGTATATAATGTCAGATGAATTTAGATTCATATAGGATTAGAAGCATAAAACTATTGGTGTTACAGAATAAAATACTTGTGAAAGATATTAGAAACGTAAACATACTGTTAATAGACAGTAAGGTGTCCAGATATGCATATTTTTATTAATGTATACATTTTAAATAGATTAATTATCATTATACATGGGTCTTTACTGCACATGAATTATGAAGAATCATAAAAAACTTTGAAAACCCCTGGACTGATCTATGAGATGCAGGAACCAGGGTAATAGAGTACGCGATTTCATCACAGTGAAACATAAAGGTATTTAAAATTACACTTTTTCAGCTCTGATGAAAACAAAAAATAGATTCAGCATATTTTGGTCCCTTTGGCAGGCAAGGTGGAAAAAAGTTGATCATAAAATTGCTTTGACGAAATGTTGTAGGACAAAATATACTTAGACCAGCATGTCAGTAATGACAGTTTGCAGTGACACACTAAAAGACAGAAAGATTAATCACTATATTTTGTTCCCATTCCAGTATCAAGTGACAGAACACAACAAGAGCTGTCTTCTGAATTGAATCAATGAGTTTAAAAGGACAATTCATTGGAGATTCATTCCCTTCTTGTTTTCCTGGTTTTCTCATGTGGCTTTAGGTAGCGAGGAGGTTTTAATGACGGAGAGGTGGAAAGACTCCGTGGCTCGATACGACAGAGAGCTCATCTTGGAACTGAGGGTGGGGTGAGAGGCCACAGAAGTCGAGGAACACCTCAACAGCTTCAGCAAGTTCTTGCGAAAGTTCTTCCCAACAAAACCGTACAGGATTGGGTTCATACAGCTGTTGAAAAAGGCAATGCAAATGGTGAACGGCATTCCGGTGTCAATGATCTCAGTGACATCGCAGTTGGTGATCACTTTCAGCAGAAGAAACATGTCCATGAAGTTGAAGATCTGATGCGGTGCCCAGCAAAGGAAAAACGACAGCACAGCGGCGGCCAGCATGCTCAAGACCTCGTCCCCGTTCGATCTCGAGTTCCTCTGAATGTCCCGCGCTTTGAGCAGAGCCCGACCGATCAGGCAGTAGCACGTGAGGATGATGGTGATAGGCAGAATGAACCCAAGAACACTCTTCATCAGATTGAGAGTTACCAGCACATTGGGAAGATCTCCTTTGTCTAGGATGCCACATACAGTGACATTGATATTCTGGATTAAGTGGGTTTTACGGATAAGGGCTGTGGGCAGGCTTAAAAGAAAAGCAACTACCCAAACCAAGATGCACGTCACACGGGCGTAGACCACCGTACGGCACCGCCGGGACCGGACGGGATGAACGATCGCCAGATACCGGTCAATGCTGAGAGCGGTGAGGAAAAAAATACTAGTATATAGATTAAAGAGAACCATACCAGCAATGGCTTTACATAGGAAGCTTCCAAAAAGCCACTGGTAGCCTGTTGCAGTGTATATGGCCCAAATGGGCAGGGTAAGGAGGAAAGTCAAGTCTGACACGGCTAAGTTCAAAACAAATATGTTGGCAACAGTCTTTAGTTTCAAACAGAAGTAGATGACAGCGACTACCAGGCTGTTGCCTACAATTCCGATAATAAAGTTGCAGCTGTAGACTATGGGGATGAACGTGAAGATGAATTTGTGGTTCCCGGTCATGTTACACGTGAGGTTGAGTCCCAAATTACGGTTGGCAGTAATGTTGTCCATTTTGTAGACTTATTTTCACAGCCTAAAGAGGTGCATCACTAAAGGAGCCCTATGGATAAAGGAGTGGATAAAGATGGTTAATATGGCAAAAATGTTCCATGCATTTTCTCCACAGGTTTTTTTTTTTATTCATTTGGAAGGTGCGATACTTAAAAACAAACACCAGATGTCTCTCTGCTAATATTATTTAATATGGGCCCATGAATAAAAGTGTTTTTTCCTCCTCCATATGAGCTCCATATTCTCCTATAAATACTCTATGAGCCATAAATCCTGATGTATGAAATATGATATTCAAAATCAAGCATATTAAAAGTTTTTCGAACATTTTGACAAAATCAAAATAACAATATAATCTAAAACAGACAAAGAAATGTTTGCATATTCAAACATTTAGACATTTATTTTTTGTTATTTTGATTTTGTCTAAATGTTCGAAAAACTTTTAATTTAACTTTTAAAAACTAGTATTTCATGTCAGATATACAGACAGACGGACAGACAGAAGGAAGGTTGGATGGACGAATGGTAGATTAGATAGATAGATAGATAGATAGATAGATAGATAGATAGATAGATAGATAGATAGATAGATAGATAGATAGATAGATAGATAGATAGATAGATAGATAGATAGATAGATAGATAGATAGATAGATAGATAGATAGATAGATAGATAGATAGAATTAATGCTGGTCACCCTCTCAAAGTTGCTCCCATAGCTGTACCATAATGGGAACGCAGGCTGCTACTCTTGGGTGAACTTCTGACCTCTCCGAAAGGTCAAACATGTGTTTCTAGCTGGTTATGTCTTATGAACGCTAGATTCTCACCATCACAAAGGGAAGAGCAACATATATATATATATTTTTTCAGATTTGATCTCTTCAACCAGCAAGCATGCTTAGACATTCGAAATGGCTTCATATACAGTATATTGTTGATATATTGAATACGGTCTATATTGTATGCTGTATGTAATGTATCATGGATAATTATATAATGAATAACTGGTTTAAAGAAAACCTTTTTTTCTGGAATAACTCATCAAGGCAAATTCTTGGTAAGTGTAACTTACTCAGCCAATAAAACTGAATTCTAATTCTACATTTATTCAGTATTAGCATTTAAAATTGCTCTGCTCAAGCTGTTTCTTCACTGGTTTCGTGATAAGACAAGCCACATATTATGTAAGCAGAATGCATGCGTGCTGCCAACGGAGTCAACAACCAATAAGACATTGCATTCCAAGGTTCATGTCTTTTGAATATCACTCAATCTATTTTAATATGCTTATCAGACATCCGCTATTGCTCAGGAAGTTATGGCTAATAGAATACTGTAATTAATTATACTGATAAGAGATCTTTGTTTTTGTTTTCATTTATTTGTATTTTGGTTGTCTAAGAAAATCTTTGTCCTCCCTACAATGATGGATATGATCAGCCTTGTTAACAAAATGAGTGGAGGAAAGTTTATGCATTCAAACTGTGACGAAGTAACAATAACATTAAAGTCCTCGGAAATTGCACTATACTTACATTGACAGAGAATCTTAATGTGCTGAGCTGAACACATGAAACACTGTCATTGACATCAATGGTGGGATAGTTGGAAAGGCTCTGTATATGACCAGACAGACAACAGAGCGCACACACACACACATTAGATACTGCTTTATAGTAAAAAAAAGAAAAAAAATGCTATGAAACATTTACTGTGTTATCTGAGGTTATGTGTATGTGTTCTTTGTTACCTCACAAGCTTACTCATCTATTTTGGTTCTGATTAAATATTGTGATTGAAGGTAATAATTAGAAATATAATAACATAAAAAAGTAGATAAAGACGGGGGGAAAAGGCAATTTTTACCTTTAGTGAATGTGACATCCAAGCTGCTCCATCAGTTCCAGAATTTAGCGTTTGGCTTTAAGAGATCCGTCCTGACTCTCGGTCATGACAGAGTGCCCGGTACATTTCCTCTACGCTCCTCTTATACCTCTCCCATAGTCCTACAACTACACCAGGGACCCACAGCGGGGGCTGCACTGTGGGGGCCGGATACGTCCATGGTCATAGAAGCAAAAAGTGGGGGTGAGAGAGAGACAGAGAGAGACCCTTGAGGGCAGAGACAGATTTTCCCATGATTTGTTTGAGCACCTTTCTCTCTTAAACATGAAATGTTCTGTTCTCTTTCCACACACTTGTAAACAAAATTTATTCAGTGGATTCTTTGGCAAAAAGCCTCAACATTATATGACACATTAAATTATTATCCAAGCTTTAAGCACATAACAAAAAAAGGTACAAACTGGTATAGCGTATTAAACCTATGAACGGCTTAATATATAAATGGCCTCCTGTGAATATTAAAGCAAGCTCACAGTCAATAGCTGAATAATATTGCATTCAGCCAATTTCATAAAGCATGAGGAAAACCAATTGGACATTATGTTGATGTCTATTGTGAAAGAGACCAAGCAGGAAAAGTGATTCAGTGATATTACATGCTGCAGACAGAATCAAATAAGACACTGAAATAAATACCATTTCAATGTTTTTGAATAGCGCTTTTCACATTATAACATACTATATTTTCCAAAGCACATATGAAGCCATGGACATTTTTCAAATAGTTTCCTTTAAATACGAGTTTAAAACGACATACTTTTTTTAGGGACTGCTATAAATCTTTCCCTCATTTTTTGAGGCATCTGGGGACTCTGGCCTCTGGTGCCTGTTTTACTAAGAACTCTCAGGGCAATTCCAACTGCTTCATCATTGGTGTTTTCACTATTCAGCTGCAGGTCTTTCATCTCTTCCCTTAAACAGTCAGTCAAAGTGGCTTGTTTGCGTCAAACAAATTCAGAGACTTTCTCTCTAATGTTTGGACAAAAAAAATAATAACACTATGTAACTGGAGGTGACTAAATGGTAGACAGTATATAATTGAGAATATAATATGATTTTGATTGGGTTTTTTTCTGCAACAAAAAAAAGTGACAATAAATATGGTCCGTTTAACAGTGACACAAAAGGACAGCCCAGAGACAGGGAGTGCGGTGCATAAGTCTCGTGGTAAGTGGATTACGTGTTGGTGCATCAATAGAAGGCTAATTCAATACACTCATGTGCTCAAAAGTTAATGCTGCCTTCAGGGAGCGAATGTGGATGCTGATGTCTGCAGTTCCTCGGCCACTATTAAGGATATTTATTCCACCTGTTTGTTTGGGTAAATGTTAAAGAGCACGTCTCTATTAGTAATCAGAATTCTGTTGATATAGTAATACAAATTATGTTAATATTAAATATTGGATCTATTGTAAATGTAGTCTTTATATCATAAAACAAGGTATATGTACAATCAGACTGACTACATTTATCTTGCCGACTAAACAACTACTCCACAAATGAATAAATAGGTGGGCAATATTAAATCTTAATTGTATATTTAAGGACAATTTGTTTTCTTACAATGTACAAAACAGAAAGTTGTGTCAAACTAGAATATAGCCTAGTGCACACAATTAAATTCAGGAAACTTCAGTAGGCCTATATTATAGTCAGTTTCGATTCTGGGGAGATAAGCGACTAACTATATGGATGACGAGACAACTGAATGCCATGATTGACCAATCAGAATTAAGTAGTGCAAAGAGCCGCGTAATAATGCTAAACAATCTTCTTCTTTTTTTACATCAAGACATATAACCTTCCGACTAATTTAATGCAATCTCAGATGAAAACACTGTGGTTTTGAGACTTTTTAAATGATCTATATAGTCTAAAACTCACAGCTCTGATTCCCATGCAGCTTTACCCTGGAGAGCGCCACAGTTTGTCCACACCTAAATCAACATGGCCATCCCGAGGCGAAGCAGAAACCAAACACACCAACAAACCCTCAGGGAAAAGTTCAAGTTGGTTTGCATAGATATTTGAGAAATAGACTATATTTTACATAGAATATAGGTGTTGTTTTTATTCTCAACTTAAACTACTGTAAGGCCGTAGGCCTATTTGAAAAGAAGTAAATGTCTAAGCAATCTCTAGTCTAGAGGCAAACAAGAACGTTTAGCTAAATTATTTATAAATGATTTATTTACTATTTAAAATATTTGCCGTTGTTTACCTCAATGCCTGGATGTGAATTTGTCAAACATGCCCTTGACATAACAACATGAGTCAGTCTTGGAGTCCTAACCTTTGCCCTCTGCTGCTGATGTGAGTCACACACATAAGGGAAAAACATCCTGGATGAAACTACTGTGCCATTCCTATGTCCCACTTAAAGACTGCCACTGTGGAGCAAGGACATAGTGGTTCTCATGGAGGTACACAATATAAAGTCTAATGCAGACTTGGCATGCACTGCATTATCTACTTAGGCCTATTGTTTTGGCTACTGCTCACATGCATTCCTCTCATGCAGTCTGCAGCCTTTGATATGTATTGTTGCTCTTCTGTCAACACCTACTGAGGGATTCTGATGAAGAGCAGAGCCTCACTGCCCAGAATATCTCCTCCAATCACCCTATTCCTCAGTAAAGTCATGAGAGAATATTACACACACGAAGAATGCCAAATATATAAGCTGAGTCATGACGATACTTGCAAACACATAAATTGCCCTTCTCATGCTTTTAACTGCCCAGAGGAAATGTTTTATTGCTGAAAAGTTGCTCTTTTGTTACTCAGGGGACCTTGTGAATGTCTGTGAATGATCATTGTTTCAATTAGTTTTTCCCCAACAATTCCACAGATAAAATAAAAGAGTCGATTTCTTTAAAAAAAAAAAATACACTAAACATATACACAAATATTTTTTCATTTTTTTCATTACTCAAGATATAATAAAAATTCAAAAAAACTCAATAGAAGATGCATGTATGAGTTTAAGGTCTTTATCTTGTTGGGAGAAGAATAGAAGACTTAAATGGATAGTTCACCCATACATTTTAATTCTGCTATCACTTACTGACTGAACACAAAATATAATATTTTAAAGAATGTTGGTAATCAAACAGTTGACGGTAGCCATTGACTTCCATGTAGAAGAAAAAATACTATGGAAGTCAATGGGGCCCATGAACTGCCTGGTTACCAACATTCTTCAAAATATCTTCTTTAGAGTTCAACAGAAGAAAGAAACTCATACAGGTTTGGAACAGCATGAGGGTGAGTAGCCTAAATGACTAAATGACATTTTTTGTGAATTATCCTTTTAGGCAAAAGTTTCCATTAGCTATGTATTTATCTCATTGGTGTCTTGCAAAAAACAAAAATACATCAAGTTTCAGGAGCAGACTACACATTATTGTTACTAACATTAGGGCATCGTTGTTATTGTCCAATTGTAACTATGTTAAAGTCATGCACATGAAATCAAAATGGACAATTCTTGTTTTTTATGAAATATTGCAGCATTTGTTAAAAAATTGTTTATCCATGCACTTCATTATCCTCGTAATCAAAATAACTTCCCCTAACTCTTGCAGTGACATCTCTTTTCTGATGTTGTTTACTGGCATGAGGGGGGTGGGGGGGGGCAACCTGTCACTCACATGACATCACAGCAACAGCAAACCATACAATCAGTTTCCGATGGACAAAATCAAGTCACATCCTACATATTTTTCTTGTCCGGGAAGCCGTTTCACTCAGAAATACATCACAATATAGGGAAGAAAACACTATCGCATCTTCTGATTTATGCCAACTTTATCATACTAAATTTTCATTTGAAATTCATCTATGTAAAATGTAGAGTTATGTGGAATGAGGAGGCTACACATTAAAATGAATCAGAGAGCTGTGCTGACCGAACATATACAGGCTTCAAAGAACATCCTGAAAAGCAGATGAGATGGACTGAGCTGGATTTGCCTCAGTTATGATTTGTCTTAATTATTCTTTGTAACATTATCCTTTCATGTTTATTTTTACTACTTTCCAGTCATTCTGAATTTATTCCTATCGTCATCCCATTTTTATTTTCATCATTAAAGAATAAAATATAAGAGGTGGGATGAAGGTCAAAGTTTTTGTAATTAAATTATATGGTTAGAGGTTTCTTTTTCAAACGATCTCTAACATCTATGTGAAAACTCAAAGAAGGGAATCACCAGGAAGGTTTATTTTAGAACAAGTACATGTTTTTATTATCTCAGTCTCATGTGGCCCAATTTTTGTGAATTACCATAAATTTGAGGAAATGAAAAAAGCCTCAAAGCCCAGGAGTCGGCCACGCAGAATTGTTTGGGGGACTGAGAGCACAACAAGCTGACCAGTGTTTGACTCGGTAAGACAAATAGAATGTTTAGTTATTTTCACTAGTGCAGTTCAGCTGTAAAACAGAAGCTGCCACTTGAAGTCATACTGTAATTTACTATGTGACCATGATAGAAGAGTAGTTTTGTTTTTGTTGTCAAGTCAGGTTTATAATATCTACTGTTGAACAGCTGGCTTTTACTTCAGGCAAGCCATAACGTACAGTACTATAAACAATATGATGCTCATCTGACGTCATGATTCAGCAGAGAAGCCTCCACCTGCCAGTCCTCTTTATCACGTACACTCATCGGTCACCATCAGGAAAGTGCAGCAGCCCTGCATGATACTGTTACTGTAACCAAATCAAGCTCATAATGGATGTCTGAAGTGTATGGAGAAGAGGGTCTGATGCTTCAAACAGACTTTCAATTACTTCTGCACTGGTTACTTATGTCTTTTGTTCATTATCACAGCTGTCAGGTTTGTCACCACACAGAAGCACCTGGAGACGACATCAGTGTACTGTACACTGATACAATGTTATATTATGTGGGTTGCTTTTCCTAAGGCTAACCTGAATTAGGGTCAATGACAAATGGATGTAATTGTTTAAAATTGAATTCAAATTTTACCATGTCAAAACAAACAATTAGATTCTAACCATCAAGATTAAAAGTAATTAATGAAAAAATCATGTCAAGAATATCAAAATATTGATTGACCTTAATAAAAAAGTGCCTTCTCATAAAAGTCAAAGACTTTCATTTTTCTTTGACATTGATACAGTCACGTGGGTCTAACGAGGTGTTCTTTTAATGATTTTATGCTTTTCTTGTCACATGGCAAAATAATGACTTTATAAATTTTGGTTAACTGACTGTCACCACACTGACCTTTTCACCAAACAGTTGCATTACATTTCTAAGTACAATCACCTTGGCAGAGTCATTTCAACATAAATTATATTAAACTGACTTTAAAAAATGAGTTGCATCAATAACTTCAAGTTGAAAATTGCTTAACTTATTTTGAGTTAATGATAAAACATATGTTGTCATGGCATCATTTTTACAGTGTATACTGTATAGCATAGGTGAACGTGAGTCACCAAGTGCAACATGTTGATCCTGGAACAACATTCCAATCAACCAATCATATTTGAGGGACATGTTTACAGTTTATTTCAAGTTTAGGCTTACAGGGTTAGGTGCTTCTACATCAGTGTTATTCACCTATCATTTCCCTTTGATTGTAGGGATACATTAGGGTAGGGTAGGGTTAGGACTACATTCTCAGACCAGAATGTTGTTCCAGAATCAACAAAGTTGACCCAGGAATATATCGCACTTGGTAAAATCACAGTGGTTTTATCAAACTCTCATATAAGAAAGTGCTCTATAAATAAAGTAGAGTTGAGCTTAGTTGAGTTAAGAAGTACTGATAACCTAATATTTTGATTTAGCAAATAAATAAATAAATACTACACATGATCATGATCAGTCCTTTGCCTCATTACAATATTAGGATAAAAAGGTAAAATGCCTGTATTGACATGTAACAAATATGAAATATGAGTTCGAATACGAGTTCAATAGTGCAATTTTTATATCCGAGATCATCTCTATTTCAACCATTTTTGAAATAACGTTTGATCCGTCCTGTCATAGCAAGAAGTGTCTCACCTCTGCCACCATGTGGCTCCCTGTGTGTAGACAGTTTTACAAGTCAAGTTTCTAACAAACTTTTCACTCTAACAAACTTTCACTCTAACAAACTTTCATTCTAACAAACTTTTGTTAACAGTAACCATATAGTGAACACATTAACATCTGCACTGATGATGTAGAGTGTGATTTTAAGAGCTATAGAACTCAGGAAACACTCAAGGGAAAAACACCAATCAATGAAGTATGCAAATAGCATATGAACATTATTTGAGCATCTAGGCCCGTCATACTGCTGGAAATGAGAGATGCAGGTATTTCTGACAGCTTCACTTTGAAATGACAGCTTTAACTGATCGGTCCAGTGGGAGAACCTTTCAAATGAGAATCGCTGGGGATCACTCTTTAAAAAGAATTTTTTATCATGTGTCCCGCGACCCTGCAGAGGATAAAGCGGTTTGGAGAATGGATGGATGTAGCAACTGCACTTAATATGTCCTTTTTGAACTGATATAAAATTATTTATAAAATAGTAAATATAAAACGCATTCATACAGCATGCTAACTACATGTGTGCAGTTACACTGAATAGTTTAGAACCATAGGCTAGGCTACCTTATGCCTATCACAATCTCAAGATAGTGTTCCTGAATTCTACAAAGAATCCAAACTTAATTATTCTACCGCACAGGAATTGAAATTTAAGTTCAGTTTAAATTAAATAGCCTGATGCTAATGTATTAGAGGCTTTTATCCACAGAGAGATTAGCTGTGATGGTTAGCCTGTTCTTCTCAATACAATTACTGCTGACATCAGAGACATCAGATCAATGCGCGGGTGATTTATTCTGTCTAGGTGAACAGAACACGATGTCTTTTCCAGAATCACCCTTAACTAATGTTATGAGCAGCACATTAACATTCCAGTTTACCTTTCGCTATTGCTGTGTCATTTACAATGCTCTGTGCCTAATCAAAAATGTTCTGAATGAAACTGAATTGTGCCTTTTCATGTTTTATTACACTTGAAGACAATGATCACTTTACAAGACAACAACAAAGTTGAGATGATTCGCATTAAAACATGTTCGACACTTGTGTTTAGAGTTCTAGCCACTGACGGGTAACACATTTAGTTCATGACATATTTATCACATGCTGTAACTGTGACGTGCAACTTATAAGATTCAAACATGCAAACTGTTTTTAGTTGTCAAAGATGATGCTTTAATATATTATTTATCTTACTATACACAGGGGAAAACTGATCTAACATTTCATGTAATTTTATAGTAAAATAATGTTAAATGTACCGTTTATGGAAGTAAAAAAGAACAAATCTTTATGTCAGCTGTAAACTGACATTCCAAGAATTCAGTTTGACAGCTCATATTTGATGTTCATTTAAATAATTATGTTTTATAATTATGTTTCAGTATCAGTTAGGTCATGTTAGATCTTTTGTTAAATTAATGTTTATTGTATTATTTTAGTGTCATTTGTGTTACCGTGATGGTGTTTAGTATTTGTGTGTATGACACAGCGTTCATATATTACTCTTCTATAAATTAATATTTACCTCAGCATCTTGTCATGACCTGTGGCTTCATCTTCACCACCAGTATTATTTTAGTAGATGTCAGAATATGTTAAAAGTACAAAATAGATTTTAATAGCAACACAGACTTGCTAATTAAGTAGACAAGAGCTGTGGGGTTTACATTTAAATACATTTAAAATGTTTTTCCCCCCCAAAATAGTTTTAAGTTTCAAAATTTACAGGGTGTTTTTTCAGCCACAGCTACCAGATTTGTTCGATTTCATTGCTGCATAATCAATCAATCAATCAAATTACAGTAATTGCTGTGTACATTATTAAATTATATAATTATTATTAAATTATATAATTATTATAATATATAATTATTCATTCAAGTGTGGGATGTCATTTTCACATGTTAACACTTATTTCTGACAAAAATGGATATAAAAAAAAGGTACTTTTTTTGGTACTAGACCACACCTTAAAATATTATTTGAAAAAGACTGGATCTCTATAGCTGGTCACATAGCTGTAGTTCTGAGAGGATTCCGTGACTGGCAGATGGACCTGCAGTGATGAAAAAGAGAGATAGAAAAGATAGAAATGCAAAGAGAAAGTTAAAGTGAGAGTTAACTTATTAACATAATATATCATTCAGTTATCGAATCACAAAGTACATTTTATATTTTCTGTCAGCATAATTTGGATAGAAAAATAGATTGTGTAAAACCACTTATATAAACTTATAAGAAAAAAATGGAACACATTTGGATAACATCTAATGGAAGTTATAATTTACCTTTGTGTGTTTTCTGAGGGAGCTGGTATGAGAGTATGATTTATTGCAGTACATGCAAATGTATAGTTTTCCAGGTGAGTGGACACGTATGTGCTTTTGTTTATCACTGCTGTTTGCAAAACGCCTTTCGCAGGCCTCAAAAGGGCATGTGAAAGGTTTTTCACCTGGAACAAAAAATGAAATAACATGAGAATTAAAATCCCTTCATGTAACATCAACGAAAATATGGTGCAGCAATAACAAATAAAGTGTTACCTGTATGTGTCCTTTCATGAATTTTCAGGTTTTCCGCCCGTGCAAACTCTCTTCCACATCCGAAGGAGCACTGAAAGGGCTTTTCATCCGTGTGGACTCTCAGGTGATTGATCAGTTTGTACTTGGCCTTGAATGGATTCCTTTGACGGGAACAATCTTCCCATAAACATATGTAACTGGATTGCCCTGACACATGCTCCGCTGTCAGATGAGAGATGAGCTCCTTCATTGTACAGTAGGTTTTCTTACAGCTCTGTGGCTCCAGCCACTGGCAGGTGAACCATGACATGTTCATGTTCAAATTGATCTCTGGTCTATCTGCGTTTGAGCTGTTGAACATAATCCTTTCTCCTCGTATCTGTTCATTCTGTGTGGTGTAAAGCTCTTCTGCTGGAGTCAAGTGTGTATAACGGTCCTCCACGACAGAAGAATACCCGTCCGTACAGAATAAAGAATCATGCTGTCCACAAGAAACTTCCAAAAAACTCCTGTTACACTGCAAAAGATCCACGGTGGATGACAGCATCATCTGTCCATCACAAATATTATAGACATCAGCAGTATTATCCATAAACATCTGAAAACAAGAGTCGAACGCAGCCATATTGTACACGTTGTAATATAATGCAGAGCGTTTGTTGTAACAGGTTTCTGTAGGCCTCCAATTGTAAGTTCACTGCAACGTTCATTCACAAATCTGTGCGGATCTCAATGGCTCTTTGATCTTTCTGAGAAAATGTTTAGATTATGTGACGAGGCTTGGAAAGAAGGTGATTTATACAGTACGTTTAACACGTGGATGATTTCATTTCCCAAGACTCTCTTCATTTAGCATCTGTGTCCTTGTCACTCATCAAAAAATAATTAAACAATCTGAAGACACAAGAGTGTGTCTCAAACTCTTGGTTGTTTCATACAACATACACATTCAATATAAACTAAGCAAAGTTATCATTGTTAAAAATACGACATCACACCGTTGGGCATCCATTTTTTCAGTAGCAGCCCAATTACATTTCAAATGAGGTCACAGGTCAATACCAATGACAGTACATCACAACAGGATTCAAACATAGCTTTTTATTTAACTCAAACAGATGCAAGTGGCCATTTCATTCACAATAAAACTCATAACATCGAGAGCCCTGCTTATATCAGTTGCTAATACAGTGGTTTATTCTACCCATTCACTCTCAGGGTGAAAAACAGCATTATATGACGTACATCCGTAATGTTTTCTTTTCTTGTGTCATAGTGTGGGAATTGGGAGAACTATTGTACAATTTACAAAACAAACGAACAAAACTCAAACTGCGCAACAACAAAACGAGTATCAAAACCAAAACTTCTACCTTTCAAACTAAGTTTTATGACTTGTACTTTAACAGTGATTACTCTACATATAAAGCTTCCTAGTGTCAAACCTCTCCGTGGAAAAAAACCCCCAAGTAAATCCCAGTGGTTTGCTATTTGTTTAGGACGGACTGTAAACAGGATATAAATGTAAGGTATAAATTACGCACCTTATAAACACCACATATCCAGTGACTATTTGGTATAACAAAGCTTCTGAATTGCATAGGGAAAAATCAGCACATGAGGTTTTCAATCATTCATCCTCTTTTGTGTTTAAAACTGATTTATAAAAGTGAGACATTTCAGCGATTCAGGCCTGTTTTATAAGAATAGCAGTAGTCCTCTTGATCTAATGCAGAACACGTACACCAATAAAACGCATGTAAATAAATAAGCAATAAATAAAGCAGTAAATTAACACATTTAATAACAACATAATTAACAATCTAGTGATTTAACTGACACGCATGACCTATAACTGGTGCATAGTCAACCTGATAACTAATTACTATCTTTGCAGTATTTTGTAGTTTTCCGATGCCTAAATGATAACGGATTTTGTTTTAATATTACTGTCTTTTCAAAATATAATCTTGTCCAGAAACACATTAGCTGCTATTATTTGATAAAGTTTCTATTTATTAAAGTATTATTGTGTTTTCAGCCTGTATAAACTAAATATCTACACTTGGATGACATACTAACATGCACACAAACACTCACACTTTTTACTTCATGGTAAAATGGGGAGTTTGAGTCCACTATGTGTAGGAACCGGAATAAAAGCAGAACTGAACTGAAACTGAAAAACTGAAACTGAAATGTAACTGAAAAAACACTTCAACTCATTCATTCCTTCATTTTACAAAAACAATAAGCATTTAAGCACATCATAGTTATTTCTTCCTAATTACATCTATTATTACACATATACCATTTTTTCTTATATAATATGTTTTACAAAATACACCTGCTGTTATTTAAAAGTAATAGGGAGTAAATGAGTGTTTTTATTCAGTTTTCACTCTTTAATTTAAAAAAATAAATAAAAGAGCGAAACAGTACTTTACAAAACATTCAAGCGTAGGATTCATTCAAACTTTCTATCTTGGGATGAGCCTTTATGCTGATGGTTTCCACACAACAGTCTGTATACAGTCCCAACTGTATATTGGTCGGTTTAGAGAAAAAGAAAAAAAAAAATCTCTTGGCAATGTATTCAGGATATTTGATGAAACCCAAAACATACATAAAAATGCTCATGAATATTTCACGTTGGAATTCATTTGACACAAAATATACTTCTAATTATTCCGAAATTTAGTCAAAAAGTACTATAAAGATTTAGTTAATTTAATAAGAGATGAGAGGAGCATTGGTTACTGATACCAACATAATCAGAAAAACACAAATGCGCTGATGTCAACCTCACAAAAGTGACAGAGAGAAGATGGGCTCTCAGCTTTACTCTTACCAAAGCCTTCCTTCGTAGAGCGGTCCATTGTTCAATCTGTAGGGGAATGGTTGAGGTTGAAAGCGACCCTTAGCAAGCACAGTCCTTGTTGGAGCGTTGTGGCTGCTCATTAAGCTGAGGGCCCTGCTTGTTTCCGACGACGGACGGATCCGCCGAATCCACGTTCTCTGACATCCTGTCACAGATTATGTCCACCAGACGCTCAAATGCCTGCTTCACGTTGATGTTGTCCTTGGCACTGGCCTCAAAATACTCAAAGCCTGTGACAGTCAAAAGCCTCAAATTCAAATAAGAGCTATAGGAAAACATCCTGCATATAAAAATTGTTAGACGTAAAAGTGTAAAAAACATTCTGTTCAGGAAAACTCACCTAACTGTTCGGACAGCTGTCTTCCTCTCTCTGAAGCAACCACTCTCTCGTCTTCCATGTCACACTTATTTCCCACCAGCAGTACTTGAGCATTGTCCCATGAATATGTCTTAATCTGGGTGGACCTAAAACAATGAGAGGTCCATTTTAACCGCCTAATTACTACTGCAATTAAATAATAAATTACAATTAAAAAGATTCAACTTAAAAAAAATATTGACATTGTGTCCTTGTGTACCAGTCATGACGTGGTAAAGCAATAAGTGATAAAAACTCTCATGTAAATCTGAGTTCTTATCCTAACCAGCTGCAATCACGAAAAGCGCCATGATATTTTATCGTTGTTTGGTTCCATGAATTAGCAGTTATAACGCATTAAGTAACGCAACTTACATAATCAGATTACTTTTTTCAAGTAATTGTTAAAGTAACGCATTACTTTCAAATTTACAACAAAATATCAGTTACTTTTTTCAAAAAAGTCATGCAAGTTACTTTGTTTTCCCATTTATTGACAGACAGCTCTTCTGTCCCCATGTTGAGAGAAATCATGAGTAAGGTGCAGAAGAGTTGTGTGAACAGGATGGTTATTGTAGTTCTAGACTAAATGTGTACAAAAACAGATTCAGTATTATAATATTACAAACACCTGGAATAATTAATATGTTAAATTAAACAAATATTCTTAATGGATTTAATCTTACTTTATTAATCAATGTCTTTGCTGCTGACCTTTGATGATCCAATTCAACCATAAGAATAAGCAAAAATTGCTTTAGTTGGACATCATCTGTTTAATTTTTTTTATTGCTGAAGAGTGAACTTTCTTTTCCTTGCATCCTATTCTTCTGCGATCCAGAATGGCAAAACAGCTGAAAGGTTTGAGCTCCGCTCTCTAGTACAGACATGAAATTGACTTTTTTAGGGAGTAACACAATACTGTAACATTAACTTTCCCCAACACTGTTTGGTTCTATTTCGGTGACTGACATTGTGCCAGTTAGCTCCGCCCATCCTGAAATCTCATTGGTCCGAAGTCCCGCTCCACGTATTCAATTCCCGACAAAATGGATGAAGCGCCAGATCTTTTCTTCTGTATTGTGAGGTGTAATTAATTAAAATAGAAATAAAAAAGTAGGACAGGGACATGGTTCTATGCAATGTTTTGAGATGTAAAGGTAGATAAATGCAAGCTTGCAGTTGATTGTGGAGTGACGGGGTTTAAGGGGACTAAATACTAAATGACTGGAGAACCCCACCATACGTCACCAGAGAGAAGTTGTTTCGTTCCACCGAAAGACTGATTTGTAAAATTTTGATAAAAACATTAGATGAGGTCAAATTTTTAAAAGAAAAAGAAAAAAAGAAACATATATACAGAATCGATCACAATAAGATTAATAACATTCATTTAGAAAATAGACAGGGTGAATTTTCATTTCATGCCAACTTTAAACATAACAGATGTTACTCGCTGTGATCATGTCATGTGTAGCATTTTGTGTTCAGTGTGGAATCTGAGGATAAATTACTAGTGGGTTGAACCATATCACCTCACACCAGGTTGATGCAAATATATAGGTATGCTCTCAGGATGGCCTGCATTTTGACGGAAACTATGTCATATCTTTGCAAATGTGTCAATTTTATGAAATACAGACAAAAAAAAAGAACTACTGTACCAGTCCTGAACGGCATTAAATGAATCCTCATTGGTGATGTCATACATTAGAATGAAGCCCATTGCTCCACGATAGTATGCAGTGGTGATGGTCCTGTACCTTTCCTGCCCAGCAGTGTCCTGAAATATACAATAGTTGGAATGAAAATGTCTTGTGGTTTCTATTAATAAAACACCCCTTAACAAAAATCTATGAAATGTAGCTCAAATCAAAACTTAAGACTCAAGCAGAAAGAAAAAATGAAAATGACAGGATGCTTTAGATAAACTCCTCACCCATATTTGGAGCTTTATCCTCTTGTCATTCCGATAGATGGTCTTCACTTTGAAGTCTATGCCGACAGTGCTGACAAAAGCGGGTGTGAAGGAGTCATCAGCATAGCGGAACAGGAAACTGGTTTTTCCAACACTGCTGTTACCAATGATCAGGATCTTAAACATGTAATCAAAGTTCTGATCCGTAGACTCTTTTTGTCCATATCGAGCATCATTTGCTGAGGCCATCTGCAACAACAAAACAGATTCACTGCCAAAGAATGTCATTCTTAAAATCACTATACATAATATTATTCTACTCAAATCAACATGACAGCCTTTGAGTCAAATTTCAGACAAATTTGAGTCTCAGTCCTAAATACTTTTTAGGGGGTACCTTGGTAAGTATAATGTGCATTCTTCTTTTCATTTTTTTTTATGGGGAAAACACACTCATACATGTGCATTGATAAATGAACAGGTGTAAACATAATAATAATCCAGTATTTTTAGTTTATTAGACAGTTGCTATGATTAAAGTAAAATAAATAAAAAAACAGTTGGTTTGCAATACTAATTCATAAATAAAAAAAATACATTTGAAAAAATGTAAAATAATCAAGCAACCAACTGTATTATTTTTGGACAATTGAGACAGACTGATTTAATTCATATTCTCTCAGAATAATAAACAATATGGTAATTCAGTATTGAAGATTAACAAAGCCTCACAATTTATTAGAGCAGGTTATTTTAGTGAACACAGAAAGACATTGATTTGCACAACTGAAAAGTAGAAACAAAGAACTGCAGGATAATGTGTCTTTCCCAATAAACTAAACTGAAGTCCTTCTCGTGTATTCTTCAAACATTTACCATGGAAGCAATTAGGACAACTGACAAAAATACAAGGTTGATTTATCCATACCGTACAATTCAATATTGCACAAAGGCATCAGAAACGGTTCCTGGCAATGTGTTGAAAACAAATAGGCCTAAGTTTTACTATTCAGTCTGTTTGCTGAATTACAATACAAATTCAAAGCGAATAGAGGGTGTAACTGGCACTATCCCTGTATCCTTGGATTGAGCTAGGCAGTCAGTGTAGCCAGGGATTTTAAAGGTTTTGTGCCGGCTAAACCCCGTGCTTAGCTGGGGCTGTCAGGAACTGAGCACACGACGTCGTAAGGGAAAGATTATGAAAATATATTTCCATTTTCTAGTGGAAGACCAAGGGGTTTCCTTCCCATATAGGGAAAAACCAACCTCTGAAATGTTCATTTCTGGTTTATTCGGTCAGTAATTAATCAGGCCACCTGAGCAGACAAATATAGGCTTAATTCAAACATATGGTTCAGGCTTGATGTAGAAGATAGGAGCAGGAAACCGATGCATTTGAGAAGTGCTGCTACGTTCACAATACACGGCAGCCTGTGTGAGCGAGTCTGCTGGCTGCTGAATGGCTGATAATGGTTAAGTCCGTAGAGCTCTGGTTATAGCATCTATCCGCTTAACACACGGACTCAGTTCCATTTTCATTTGGGTCAGTGAGTGACTAACACCGCATCGATCAAACAAACAGATAGCATCCATCATAACTGCTAGCGAGCGACAGTGTGCTGAGTGTCAAAAGCCAGTTGACATGTTTTAGCATGCAGCGATGGATTATTATACAGCAGAGGCTGTTTATGAGCCACCCCAGTTAGCGATGTCAAATGTAGGTTACGCCGTTTTTAAATTAAAACCACTGATTTCCTAAAGTTTCTATGCGACTTCTTGGATCATTTCGAAATAAAAGCAAGAGTAAGCGTTATGATTTTGCTAGAGAAAGCCCATCTTACCGTAAGAGGAGGTTTATTTGGTGTGGTTTTGATGCCGTTCCCAGCCTGTGCACCTGCGCTCGTGCTTTCGTCACTCGACGGGAGTCAACTGGGGGCGGGGCTAAACAATGATTGAGATGTGAATGAGCTAATCACACGCTCGCTCGGTCACCTTAGAGACTTAGCCGTCTTCTGGATGCATGAAGCAACAAGAGTTGATTTGTAGGCCCGGTTTCACAGACAGGGTTTAGATTAAGCCATGATTATGCCTTAGTTCAATTAGGACATTTAAGTAGCTTTTATAAACTTGCTTTTGAAGTAAAACATTATATGGTGTGCGTCTTGAGATGCAAGCACTGACATATTTTAAGATATTTGTCAGTGCAAGTTGCTTTCAGTTAAAACAGCTCAAACATGCATTTTAGTCTGGGACTAGCTTAAACCTTGTCTGTGAAATTATTTTTACAGACTTTTTAGACGTTGTCAAATACAAAGTACTACTACTCACCTTCAAAGCACTCCATAACCTTGCTCCCCCCGTACATCCGCCACCTCCTGATCCCGTACACTCCATCCCGCTCACTCAGATCCTCTGACCAAAATCTCTTGGCTATCCCCCGCTCCAGACTTTCCACGCTGGGTGGCAGATCCTTCAGTGCCTTGGCCCCCAAACTCTGGAACAGCCTCCCTCAATCTCTTCGTGACTGTCCCTCACTTTCCCTCTTTATGGCTCATCTCAAGACCTTTTTGTTTATTTTCCACACCAAACTCATAGCTTCACACAGATTACTTGTCTTTGTTGTATTGTTTTGGTTGTTGCTGTTGTGTATACTTGCCTTTCCACTATGTAAAGCGACCTTGGGTTGGAGAAAGGCGCTATATAAAACAAACTTATTGTTTAATATCAGGGAAGCCCATTTCATATAATTTTGTACAATTCATAATTTAAATGAAAAGTCTTAATTATGACATTATAAAGTTGAAATAATGAACTTATGACAAGTTCGAAATTATGAGAAACCGTTTCGACCTTTTATGTCATAATTCTGACTATTTATTTTTGTCTCAATTATTTGACTTTTTGATGTCATAATTATGGTTATGATTCCATAATTGCAACTTATGTTACAATTGAGTTTTTTCATAATTGTGACTTTTTATGTCATAATTATTATTTACCAAAGCAGGGTTTTTTTGTGGCAAAAATGGGTTGCCTTCCATTCAACACAAAGAGTCCAGCTTACTAATATTTCTTTGTTTATTGGCATTGGGAACAGGAAAACAATCACAGCAACATTAGTAACAGCGTTGAAGTGGTAAACAGTACTGTTGGGATTGTCAGATCTGCGACAGAATGAGACCAAACACAGGTGTGCGTTGTACAGTCAGGCGAAACTTTGCATGGCCACTCAGCATTTCTTTCACCACACGAAACATTGCTGTTAAAAGCACAGACTGACATTAAGATGAACCTATAGCCAATAATTAAAAGCCTGTTTACATACAAATATTCACTGTCTCCAATATTAAAATTCATACCATGGTATAAAAAGGACACACACACACACACAAAATCTGACTTACAATGAGCACATTGCGTCAGAAAGACTTATGAAACCTGTTTTTTATCATGAATAATCTTAAATAAAATTTCAGCTTGACAAAACAACACTTTTGAATAAAGAAGAAAGACAACTAAATTATCCAATCAGTATGTTACTGACAGTAGTAGATTTCATTGATGGAAATTAGCCAGTGGCACAATGGAAATTACAGTACAGCATGGATCATGCTTGCTTGGCACTTGTACTGTCATTGGCTATGTCCCTGTGAAGAGCAGAGCACTGATCAATCGCCAAAAACAAAAGAACATAAAAGGTCTGGCACAGAAAACGAACTTTGGCTTTAGTGTTAGACAACTGAATTTCTCTTGCAGCGCTCAGCTCTTGTTTTAGAACAAATTGCTCACTTCTGTTTAGACATACATTTATACAGATGGTAATATACCTCATATTTTTCAGTGTGACCAGCACAGAAACAGAGAGAAAGTACACATGTGGTTTAAGAACACCGATTACTTCCTACACAGCTAATGTGGGTTTCCTTTCTAGCTCAGCCTTCCAGAGACCACCTTACAGGGTACGTACATATGCTGGTTACCCTGCTGACCACAGCCAATCATAGTCTTCTGTACGCTAATAATGACTCAAGCCCTTAATGATGGAGCAACGTTTGGTAATGACAAAGATATCTCTAAAGTGCTACCTAAGCAAGCCGATTTAAAACAGTGACGTACAACGTATTAATGCGTATGCTCATGCTTTGGATGAAGCAGAATAGAAAAATAAAACCATGTGAATGTCATAAATTAAAGCAGCAATACTACAAATAAATGTGAGAAGGGTTTTAAGTTAAAATTATAATAGTCAAATGAGTATCATCTGTGCAAAGGAACAACAATACAAAGCCACGGTGTTCAGCAGGAGTGGTAAATCCTATAAATGTGTCTCCAGTTCCACTATTAAGCACTAGGTGGCGGCACATACAAATACAAAAAAAAAAAAAAAAGTCACAATCATGGCTCAACTTCGGTCTACAGATTTTTTTTAGCGATCCAAGGAAGACGGCGGTCACTATGTGGGTACCCTCAAGCTGTTTGCTACATGAACGCAATCGTTTCTTTGAATCCTGAGATGTTCTGTTGTGTTAAAGTTAGGTTGTTTTTGTTCAGCTAATAATAGACCAGCTTTAAGTCAACAGTGTATCTTTTAAAAAACATTTTAGTGCACATACGTCTCACATAAAAAGTGTCCTTTTTATCAATCAATATGTTTGGACGGCTCTCAAAGGTCCACTGGTTTGTTAACTTTAAACCTGGGATGTCACAGGAAGACATTTGAGTACATTTCCTCTGTCCATATAACACAGGCAGTTTCCAGCATCCCGAAGTCATGAAACTGTTGAGAACGTTTTAAGAAAGCTTTATGGTTTGACAGTCTGTAGAATAGGAGCTCTCTCCAGTGCAAGGTGACTACTGTATAAAAAAACGTCCCATGGAAGCTTTCCTACCTATCCGTTGCTCTCCTGCACTGCGTCGCCTCTGCCCGAGGAAGCTAAGAACGGGATGGAGAGGGATAGGGAGGTGGTGAAGAAGAGGTACGAAAGAAAATGAAAACTAAACGAAAAAGTGCACTAGTGTTATGTTCCCAGGCGCAGGCACGATACGCTTTTCCCTTCTTGGTCAAGTTCTCTATCTTCATCTTCACTGTCTAGCGGCTCACCAATCTTAAAAGACATTGTCCTGCAGCCAGGGGAGCGGGCGGTCAGGTTGGTGTGATGTGTGCGGGGAGCCGAAGACGGATGTTTGTTTTCTGGATCTGTCCAGGAGGAATCCTGTGCAATGGTGGTGAATTCTTCGTCCACCGGACTTTCAACGTCAGACTCCCCTTCCTCTTCTAAGGTCAGTTCGAATTGGAATTTTTCCCCCGCTGAGGCGATGCCTCCACCCATCGCTCCCATCCCAACCACACCGCCTTTCTCCTCAGGGGTGGAAGTGGGACTGTGAGGGATCATGCTCTGGTACCACTCACGATTGTCCTCCAGCGTGTCGAGAATCTCCTGGGCATCAGGGTGAACCAGATCTGCCCAGGTCTCCCACAGTGGGTGCACGATGTAGTCAATAAAGCCCACCTGATAGATGAAGCATACACAGTCAATATGATTCTACAAAAAGTAGATTTTCACTAATAATTGTATAAAAGTGTTGGTACTCATGTTACTTACAGATATAGTATCCCTAATATAAATATATATATATATACATAATACATGAATGTATCTAAAATTTCATAATATCTATTTTAAGCTTTATATTGAACACACACATACATGGTCCTCCCGAGTGCTGATCAGGAATCAGTGTTATTTTAGTATTATTTATGTATTATTATAGTATGCAGTAATATTTGTAAAAACTTTTTATTTTTTTATTTACATTTTATATTTTTAAATTTCATTTGAGTTTTTTTTTATGTACATTTGTTTTATATTTTGTTTTGGATTTCTGTTTAGCTTTAATTACAGTTTTTTTTATTCGCTTTGGTACTATTTTCACAAGTAAGGTGTACATTTTCAAAACTCTTAGTGCTAATATCACAACAGATCATCAAAAGTGCACTTTTTTCAAACATTTCAGCATGTTTTCAATTGTGTTAGTACAATTCACAAAATCACAAAGTATCCTTTTCACAACACAAAATAAGTGTTTCATCTACATAAATGTTTCATTCACAGTAACTGCCTTTCATAAAGCTCTTCCTATCAAACTTTTGATTTGCATCTCTTTTTGTTCAGTTTAATACATTTGTCTATTATTTAATCTAACTGATCTTAATGGTTAATCAATGAATCATTTGGTAAACCTATAGATTTTCATTTCAGCAATATAGAGTATATGGATTTTGAGAACTACAGAAATAAAATGTGTGTTTGTATGAACATTTACGTAAATTATGTGTAACCACACATGATGAATACTCGTTATTGCTAATTGATTTCACATAGTGGTAACCACAATTGGCCACTATATAAAAGTGGGGGTGTAAACACTGGGAATTTCTTTCAACATGGAGCAGGATAGACCGCAAGGAATTGGAAGAGCTCGTGGACAAGGAATCCGTCAGAGAGGTGGGCAGAGAGGTGAGAGAGGTGAGAGAGGTGAGAGAGGTGAGAGAGGTGAGAGAGGTGGGCAGAGAGGTCAGAGAGGTGAGAGAGGTGGGCAGAGAGGTGAGAGAGGTGGGCAGAGAGGTGAGAGAGGTGGGCAGAGAGGTGAGAGGTGGGCAGAGAGGTGAGAGGTGGGCAGAGAGGTGAGAGGTGGGCAGAGAGGTGAGAGGTGGGCAGAGAGGTGAGAGAGGTGGGCAGAGAGGTGAGAGAGGTGAGAGAGGTGGGCAGAGAGGTGAGAGAGGTGAGAGAGGTGGTGAGAGAGGTGGGCAGAGAGGTCAGAGAGGTGGGCAGAGAGGTGGGCAGAGAGGTCAGAGAGGTGGGCAGAGAGGTGGTCAGAGAGGTGAGAGAGGTGGGCAGAGAGGTGAGAGAGGTGGGCAGAGAGGTGAGAGAGGTGGGCAGAGAGGTCAGAGAGGTGGGCAGAGAGGTGGGAGAGGTGGTCAGAGAGGTGGGCAGAGAGGTGAGAGAGGTGGGCAGAGAGGTGGGCAGAGAGGTCAGAGAGGTGGGCAGAGAGGTCAGAGAGGTGGGCAGAGAGGTGAGAGAGGTGGGCAGAGAGGTGGGAGAGGTGGGAGAGGTGGGCAGAGAGGTGAGAGAGGTGGGCAGAGAGGTGAGAGAGGTGGGCAGAGAGGTGGGCAGAGAGGTGGGCAGAGAGGTGGGCAGAGAGGTGGGCAGAGAGGTGGGCAGAGAGGTGGGCAGAGAGGTGGGCAGAGAGGTGGGCAGAGAGGTGGGGAGAGAGGTGGGCAGAGAGGTGGGGAGAGAGGTGGGCAGAGAGGTCAGAGAGGTGGGCAGAGAGGTCAGAGAGGTGGGCAGAGAGGTCAGAGAGGTGGGCAGAGAGGTGAGAGAGGTGGGCAGAGAGGTGGGAGAGGTGGGAGAGGTGGGCAGAGAGGTGAGAGAGGTGGGCAGAGAGGTGAGAGAGGTGGGCAGAGAGGTGGGCAGAGAGGTGGGCAGAGAGGTGGGCAGAGAGGTGGGCAGAGAGGTGGGCAGAGAGGTGGGCAGAGAGGTGGGCAGAGAGGTGGGCAGAGAGGTGGGCAGAGAGGTGGGGAGAGAGGTGGGGAGAGAGGTGGGCAGAGAGGTGGGGAGAGAGGTGGGCAGAGAGGTGGGGAGAGAGGTGGGCAGAGAGGTGGGGAGAGAGGTGGCAGAGAGGTGGGCAGAGAGGTGGGCAGAGAGGTGGGCAGAGAGGTGAGAGAGGTGGGCAGAGAGGTGAGAGAGGTGGGCAGAGAGGTGGGAGAGGTGGGCAGAGAGGTGAGAGAGGTGGGCAGAGAGGTGAGAGAGGTGGGCAGAGAGGTGAGAGAGGTGGGCAGAGAGGTGGGCAGAGAGGTGGGCAGAGAGGTGGGCAGAGAGGTGGGCAGAGAGGTGGGCAGAGAGGTGAGAGAGGTGGGCAGAGAGGTGAGAGAGGTGGGGAGAGAGGTGGGGAGAGAGGTGGGCAGAGAGGTGGGCAGAGAGGTGGGCAGAGAGGTGGGCAGAGAGGTGAGAGAGGTGAGAGAGGTGGGCAGAGAGGTGAGAGAGGTGGGCAGAGAGGTGAGAGAGGTGGGCAGAGAGGTCAAGGGGTTGGTCATCAGAGGGAGGCAGAACTGTTGTCTCTAATGAAGTCCGAGCCATCATCGTTGATCATGTGGTGAACCGAGGCCTTACTATGGCAGAGGCTGCCAGATTAGTTGATCCAAATCTAAAAAGATCAACTGTCAATTCTATCATCCAAACTTTTCGCCAAGAAAACCGGTAAGTGTGGAGGACGTATACTACAGTATTACATTTACAGTAAATTGTAATGCATGTAAATTCATCAGACATGTTACAGTATTGGTACAGTATGATTTATTGACAGTATACTCTGTTCTATGCTTAGAATTGACAGAAAACCCCATAGTGGTGGCCGCGGCCGTGTGCTGACCGATCAGCAAGAGTTGGCAGTGGTGGAAATGGTGAGGTCCAGGAATGATATACGGCTGTCAGAAATAAAGCAGGCAATTGAGGAGAACAATGACACCTTTGCCAATGTGGCATCCATCATCCTACCAACAGTAGGCCGCCTTTTGAAGAGGCACCAGGTATCAATGAAACAAATTTACCTGGTGCCTTTTGAGAGAAACAATGACCGGGTGAAACAACTAAGGGCTGAGTATGTTCAGGTACAGCACTATATATTGTATTACTGTTACTATTTGATGCATCACTTATGTCATATGTATATGGAACAACACTGTAAAAAGAACTAACCAAAATATATTTTTTAGAGGGTTATGGTGCTTGACGCTGATGTGAACCATCACAAGTACATTTTTGTTGATGAAGCGGGCTTTAACCTGGCCAAAACTCGTCGCCGTGGACGGAACATCATTGGCCAACGGGCCACAGTCCAAGTGCCTGGACAACGTGGAGGAAACATATCCATGTGCGCAGCTATCTCTGAAGATGGTGTCGTAGGACGTAGGCCATTACTTGGCTCCTATAATGCTGCACATCTTATTGAGTTTCTCAATGAAATTGAGCCGGCCTGTCAAGGTGAAGGGGTCACCTATGTAATTGTGTGGGACAATGTCAGGTTCCACCATGCAGAGGTAGTTCAAGCATGGTTTCAGGCCCATCCCCGATTCATGACCCTCTACCTGCCTCCATACTCTCCTTTCCTCAACCCTATTGAGGAATTTTTTTCAGCATGGAGGTGGAAGGTCTATGATCGCCGACCCCTTGAGCGTGCCACCCTCCTTCAGCCCATGGATGATGCATGTGATGACATCAGTGTAGACCAATGTCAAGCATGGATTCGTCACGCCAAAAGGTTTTTCCCAAGGTGCATGAACAATGATAACATTCATTGTGATGTGGACGAGAATCTATGGCCAAATGCTCAAGACAGGCTTGATCCAAATTAATGTAATGTGTGCACTAAATGTTATGTTTTGTTCTCATTTCGTTACATTTCATTATAGAAAGTATACCTATGTTACAATTATATCTGAAAAATAAAAACTAATTTGCTCAAATGATTGTAGAGGATGTCTTCATTGATCCTTCACTTGATATACACATAGGATGGATATTTTGGAAATGATAATTATGTAAATGTTGGGTAATGTAAGTATATTGCCTAATGTGAAAACTGTGTAATCTATCTTTTATAGTACTGTAGCATATTCATTTTAGCACTTCTAAGGCCGATTTGAAACATGTATCTTGCATTGTTTGCTGTTGGATGAACTGACTGTTAAAAGTACCAAACTGAAAGAAGATCATACTGTTGTGTTTCGGTGATTAAACCAAATGTTCTCATTAAATATTACAATAATCTTGTGTTTGAAACAATGATTATGTGGACTGAAAAATGTATAACTGTAATGAAAGCATGAGATCATGTTTTGAAAGAATGACTAGCAGCGTTACAAGTGTGATCAGTTTGGATTTTTGTACTAAGAGTTTTGAAAATGTACACCTTACTTGTGAAAATAGTACCAAAGCGAATAAAAAAAACTGTAATTTTACATCAGTTTAGATAAATAACTTATTTTATTTTAATTAGTTGCCAAAGCAACATTTCTAATTGTCGTTTTAGTTTTTTAATGTTACGTTTTTCATCTTACATTTGTTTTATTTTATTTCAGCTTTATTTCAATTAACATAAATGTTTTTTAACACACATTTATTTATACATATATTTTATTAATATAATATAATGTAATGTAATATAATATATTATATTTTACATTATATTATAATTTATAGATTAATCTAAACAACAAAATGAGGCCCAAAGTCAAAAGGCCCAAAAAGACTGTTTGTGGCCTATCATTTTCCCCTCTCTCACCTGTGATTTCTCAATGGAAGCATTGTGTTTATCACACATGGGGCTGATCTCCATGCCCTTATCCCTCTCTCGGTCCCCCTGAGTAAAAAACTCCACCATGATGCGATCGGTCCACTGACGGTACAGCTCCAGGGGCTTTGTTGGGTTGCTCAGGTCAGCACAATGCACCATGTTCTGAAGAACCTAAGCATTTGATTAACCATACATTTTTAATTATGGACTTATAATTTGTATCAGTATAAAATGGCTTTGTGCCACTAAAGCTGAAAGTATACCTGTATGCGATCAGAATAGTTGTCTAACAATAGCACACCCAGACTTGTCACCTTCTTGGTCTCTACCATGGTCTTGAGATCCGCTAACAGGTTCATATGCTTTGACATATCAGTGGCTAGTACCTGTAAGGAGTTAAATGCACGATAAATAAATAAAACCACATGTTGATAGTAGATCTCAGGCTTGGACCTCTTTATCATAGGCTCACAGATTTGTCATTGCCCCCATTTCCTCACCATGTCAATGACCATTTTGCGTAGAGACTGCCTCTGTTTCTTGGTCAGGTTCTGGAAAATGTCACAGTTTTCTTCCTGCAGCAGTTTGAAGCCAACAGCCAGGTGATGGTTCTCCAGAACAGAGGAATCGTTGTACATAAGAGCCAACTCTGAGTCTGAAGAAAAGTATTAGGCTCTTAGTAAACAACACAGTGTGCAACCACAATGACAAGATGCTGTTGCTCTGCCGTGGTCACTCACTTGTGTTGATGAGGAACTGGTTGGACACTCCAGGGTGGTCCACGTCATGTATTGCACTAGCAAACATTGCGGCCAAGATCTCAAGGTCAGTGAATACGGCCTAGCAAAACAGAATTCCGCAAATAAAAAGCCTTGCTTCAGAGACTAATGAGCAGATGATGAAAAGGGAGTTGATTGAGACAAACCTCCAGGGCAGGGGTGGACAGCAGGACATTGGTGGACTGGACCACGTCAGCTGCATGGATGCTGTTATGGTATGCAACATCTGAGTGATAGTTCTCCTCCAATGCCATCATGTAGGTAATGAATGTGTCTACAGGAATTTTAAAGGATTTCAACAGGTCTCTTTCCTGTGAATTACAGGTTCAGGACACTTGTTATTGTCATGGTTTGAACAAAACTACATGAGAAGTTTTCTATGCCCCATTTTGTACCTGAAATGTTGTGTACATCGCTACTGTTAGCGGTCGGTTGCCAGAATACTTGGATATCTTGAAAATATCCACACCCCATTTGTCAAAGTCCTCTAACTCCTGCAAAAGGGATTTGGATGCAATTAAAAACAGTATTGGAGTTTGTTATAATTACTGCAGATAAACTCCATGTTAACTGTGGTGATTTTAGTTGCTGATAGGGTGTTTTACTGGCCGTGAGAGCTCACCTTGGCCAGCAGATCTTCCTGGTCAGTGCTGATGCCAAAGCGCGGGATGCTGGAAGCTGCGACGCTGGAGCTGTGTGTTGGTTTCTTCACTCCACTGATCTGAGACATGAGCCGCTTTTTCTTCTCCTTCTCCTTGGTTGATGGGGACATAATCTCCATATCATGTTGCTTCTCTGCAACACAGATTCATTTTTATAACTACACACAATGACACAGCTCATTAAATTAGCACTGAAAACCTGGGAAAAAATAGAATTTGAACCGGGAAATAAATGGAAAGTTTTAAGATTTAAAACAAAGAAACGTTATAATGTCACTATAAAAGTCACTAACCAAATCTGAAGCAAATTTGTGACATAGGCCATTTTAGGTCAGCATTTTCTGCTTCCATTGATGCTCAAATTCTCATTCTCGACATTCTTAAATCTTGCTGGATAACATGGATTTGAGGAGTCCATCTCAGCTTGAGTAAATGTTTTTTTAAAGCAGTGTTGTTACTGTTAACTAAAACTATTAAAATGTCTTTGTTAATTGTAATAAAGCTGAAATAAAATAAGATAAATATTACATAGAAAAGTTAAACAAACAAAACTAGAAAATTAGTTGAGGTACAAAAATTACTAAAAAGAAAAGAAAGCTAAAAAGTTATATATAAATATAAATATGGCAAAACACAAAAATATACTGTATATTATAAGATTTCTTTTCCACAATTCATAGTTTTTGTGCTTTGCCAATAGTATAATCTAAAATGAAAACATTTGTATTAAATTAGAAAAAAGGATTTTCACTAGTCGATTTTACCTAAGAAGGTGCTTGAGATGAACTCTGAGACTTGGTTTCCTGACTTGCTGGTCTCTGACAACTGGGTTAGCTCTCGATTCAGCATCCTTTTGAACTGTAGAACAAGAAAACACATGCACTTTGAGAATCAGCATCTCCAAATTGTATTTAATTTCAATAAATCCATACAATTCATTTCCATATTTCCATACAAAGCCCAATTGAATCTTTTGAGATCAAAACTACAAATATGTGCAACATGTTTTATTAAGAAATGTCAAGGGGTGAAACATGACATGACTTCGATGCTCAGATCTGAATATAGCAGCATTGAGAATGGTAGCAGGCCTTCATTCAGCTGCTACAGGCATCCAAGATTAGGGGCTGGACCAAGCAGGAGGAGTGCTCAGAATGAAACACTTCTGACTGAGGCAGCAAATGTACAGTAGTACTGTAGGAGCTACACACACACACACTGTGACTTTAGAAACACACCCAGACTGACATCCTCACACTAACACTCTGCACCATCTGTAATTTATAGTGTGTCAACAAGAGCATCCCTCCCAACTTCAGATAAAATCAATGCAAGAGCTTCTTCCCAGCATGATGCTGCCAAATGAAAGTGCACAGCTGAATGTGCAGAATCACAACACAAGCCTTACCTGAACATACATCCACAACAAAGTGAGCAAGTAACTGATGTCTGGCATTTCAGCACCAAATGAAGCTTGAACAAAACAGAAGCTCCCTCCGGCCGGTGCACATGCTGCAGACACGTTCTGTGCTCCGGTCCAGATTGCCCGAGCTCCCCGGCTCCACAACTCATGATGTGGCGGCACTACAGAGCTCAGCCCAGCACCGGGAGCTCCAGCTGCCATGGGCTGCACCTGTGGCGGGCTGAGAGCGTGTGCCGCTGACTGGAGCAAGTTTGCATCGCTGTCGCTCTCTTACTCTGCCTGATTCATGTGTAAACACAGAGATCAGGCTCCTCCCAGCAGCCCCCTCTCTCCCTACTCGCTGCCACTCGCCAGCCAATCAGATGAGTTTTGCAACAGAGACTGGGTCAGGGGGAGGCTTCTGATTGGCTCTTGACTCCACAGCACATGCAGGGGCTGGATGGGGTGGATACAGGGGGCTGGGGCTGCACCATGTGCACTTGGTTTGAAGTCGAAAAGCTTTAGGAGCCTCTTCATGCTTTGCATCTATTGTCTATGTTGTTGCTGGTGTTACTGGTGATACTTATAACTCATGCAGTTATTATTTATATTGTATATTGATTTAGATGTTCAAATGTTTGGGGTCATTAAGATTTATGCAATAAATTGTTCAAAAGTGACAGTAAATACATTGATAATGTTGCATAAGATTTCTAATTCAAATAAAAAAATGCTTTTTTTTTTTTTTTTTACTTTCTATTCATCAAAAATCCTGCAAAAAATAAACAATATTAAGCAATAAATCAGCATGTTAGAATGATTTCTGAATGATCATGTGACACTGAAGACTGGAGTAATGATGCTGAAAATTCAGCTTTGCCATCACAGGAATACAATTTTAAAGGAAATTTTAAAAGATCTTAAAATAAAAAAAACAGACATTTTAAATTGTAATAATATTTCACAACATATATATTTTTTCATCAAATAAATGCAGACATGGTTAGCATAAGAGACTTTCCACAAACACACAAAAAATCTAACTGAACCAAACCTTTTAAATGTTAATGTACAATTCAATCATTTCATTCATCTTCATTATTTATCATAACATTAACTCATCAAAACAAAGTGCACAAGTGTACATGGAATATTTGATTATTAGTGATGTTAGTGAGAGTGAAAACACACAAACGTGTTCATATGTGTGAAAGTGCACGTGGCTGCTGCTTGGGTGGGCCAATCACGCGTCACACAGGCTATGAAACCCCCAGCAGGAATGGGGGGAGACATAGGGTGGGGGATCAGATTCATCCATGACTTCACTCTCATTCACATTTTTCAGCACACGATGTGGTCGGGGGAGGGGAGAGATTCAGGACATGCATGAATCCCGTTCCGATGTGTAATTCATATGGAGGCATGTTAAGTATTTGGCTGCTGTTTTCAGCAAGTGCTGATGAATTGTGTTTGACTGTTATTAGTGGGGTGTCCCTGGGTGACAATGGGGATGGGCCTGTCAGAAATGAATAATCTTTTATTTTAGTAGATCTACCTTGTTGGATGCCATCTCACTGACTGAGTGGCGTGTCTTGAGAGTCTCAAGCTGTTCGAGACACCAGTCCAGCTCATCCAGAGTCTCCACTGCCAGCTTCTGAAACGGCTCCTCTGCAAAATACAGTTCATATATTCATGGCTACTGAAATAAGTTCATCATCATATGTAATACAAAGAAATGTACTGTTTTGCTTTTCTACAAGAGTTTGTTGTCTAACCTGGTAGGCTTGTCTTGCACATGGATGGTGGGTAGTTTCCAGTGGACCTCCTGTATAGATTTATAAGATCAAGTATGACTTAAAAAGCATTTAAACAAGGACTACACAGTTTACTAGGACTATAAAAGGGCTTACTTGCTCGGGACACGGTCTTGCTGGTGGGTCAAAACGGCAAAGTTGCTCCGCACTGTCCTCAAGCTGGCAAGGACCTATGAGAAGAACAATAATGTAGGTCCATGCCAAAAACACATCCTGTGTGTGTATAAGTGTGTGTGTGTGTGTGCGTATATATAGCCATTTTTATATTTTATTATAATAAATAAAAAAATTATTAAAATAAAAACATAGTTCATTAATGAATACAAATATACATTTTATTATAAAATCTATATTTTATGCTTGAACAGGAAATTACAATTTGGAAGGCTTAATATCTTACGAAGTTTTGCTTCAAAAGTACATTAATCTTGTTTTAACAATGTTTAGATATTATTACTTGCAAACAAGATTAACGCTGATTAATAAAATTATTTTTGGAGTGAGTGAGAGTGAGATAAATGTTACATAGAGAGGTGACCTAGTAAATGAAAGATTTGCTTAAAAAGCCTGGTTTGTCCTAAATTCTGCAGCTCTTTTGGAGTTTCAAAAGGACATGAAGGGTATCTGATTTCCAAAGCCATGCAGATTTCTCATCTGTCAGCATCCATATCGACAAATGCGGTATTGGATTCCTTGCCTGTTTTGTAAACTGAGTACAGCGGTGACGCAAATCCCACGTAAAGCAAGCTACATAAGAACAGAAGGGCTGTTCCCGCCAATGCCAAAGGCAGCACACTCCACTTACACAAAAAACTCATTGCTGAATATTAGGAGATTAATCTGTCTTTAAATTATAGGGGGTGTACAGTCAAACTGCCATGTTCCAAAAAAAGAGTGGTTATCTGAAACCACATGACTTAAAGTCTCTAATTGCCTATTAATGTCAGACTATGCTAGCTTTTCATTTTCATGACCCACTCTACTACTAACCTGTGCAAATGGTGTAACTATCATGTCTTCTCCATGTCTGTAAGAGAAAAATACATTAACAAATCAAACTCAAAAATGACATACTAGAAAAGACAGCTCTTTAATCTCCCAATAATAAAAGGAGGCACATAAAATTACTTAAGGATCAGTGAAAAAGAACGACTAAGAGTTTAACTGTGGAGAATTAAGGATGTGGTCGGCTTCAGGTTACAGCACACCATCATTCAGAGGTAAAACGCTTTTTATTAACATGCAGTTTGAATGGAAATAAAGAAAACAGCTCAGCATGAGGAAGGCACCTCAGACTCTCCGATGGGATATTAGAAATCCTACATTAAACGCTTATGGAAATACATAATAAGAACATAGATGGGTTCAGCGTGGTCGGACAGGGTGTGTCATGCATGTGTATTTGAGGAGCAGCAGGAGAGAAGCTGAACTAGGGAACACACTGGGAGTTGCGCCTTTATTCACATATTCCAAAGCCTCTTTGGTGGCATGTGTACCGATCGCTCATGGTGGTAAAGAGGACAGAGGGGAAGCTCTGAGGTTAGACTGGTCTTAGACACTAGGGGAGAGTCCAGGCCTGGATCCTGTAATGGAGAAATGCGGGACAGCCCTTTCAAGTTCATATTTTTCTCTCCTCACCGATTGAGCCAGTTGACTTCCCAGTGCTTCAAACACTCTTCCCTTTGAAAAGACAACAAGAGTTGGTGACCTGCGATTAGTTAAGCACACTAGTTCACATCGTCCTAACAAACACCAGCAGTTGGAGGGGGTTGTGTTCACCCTGTTGGTGTTTTGTTGGGGCGGTGTGAACCAGTCTTAAGGTGTTTCGATTTGGGCGACTAGCTTTGACGCAAAGTGGAAAAATAAACGGCAGGAAAAAAAACAACAATGTGGCGCCCTTTTTCCGACTTTGTGAAATCCCAGCAAACCAGAGCTGATATGCAAGCGTGCTCAGATGGAAAGAACAGCTGGCAGTGGTAATAATAAGGAGTTTTTAACCAGTGCCTTGGATTTTCCAAAATGGCTGAGCAATATGATTTGATGTAATACACTATTAAAATGGTGTGTCTTGGGAGAACTGTGTTTTAGACATAATCAACCAGCTGGAGTAAGCCACATCTGTTATGAGGCAACGTTTACAGCCCTAATTAACAGAACTCTTCCAGCCACAAAACACTGTAGCTGAAGTACACACTTGTGCCGTTTGTAACACGTGAAGCATGCAGTGAATCAGACAAAATGTATATGAAAACTGAGATTGGAAACTTAAATTGTTTGGGGTCGGTAAGATTTTTGTTTTTGAAAGCAGTCTCTTGTGTTTATCAAGGCTGCTTTTATTTGATCAAAAATACAGTAAGAACAGTAATATTGTGAAATATTAATACAATTTCAAGTAAATGTTTTCTGTTTTTATATTTTAATATATAATTTATTCCTGTGATGGCAAAGCTGAACATTCAGCATTATTACTCCAGTCTTCAGTGTCACATGATCCTTCAGAAATCATTCTAATATGCTGATTTTCTGCTCAAGAAGCATTTCTCATTACTATCAGTGTTGTGCTGGCTAATATTTTGAAATTGTGAAATTTTTTGTCAAGACTCTTTTATGAATAGAAAGTTGAAAAGAACAGCATATATTTGAAATAGAAATGTTGATCAATTTAAAATATTAATTTATAAAAAAAAAAGTTTAAAACAAAACTTTTGAATGGTAGTGAAAAACAATTTTTTATTAGTTATTTAAAAATTGATGTGACTTTTTCTACTCGGAGAAGCCATCGTAAATGCATTTAGTATGAGATTTCTTTTTGAGCTTCAGTATATTGGGGATCATGAATGAGAGGAATGATACTCACAGCTCACTGGCCGTGGATGAGTTTCGGGACATGGCCTTGGGTGAAAGGTCGAAGTCGGAATCCGAGCGATACAGGAATGATTCCCGCCGCTGACTGTGAGGGAAATTGGGCGGCAGCACACGGCTGGAGCCTGGACTGGCCTGGGACTCCAGAGGACTGCGGCCCACCGACAGCCCATTCTCAACATCAAAACTGAGGAAAGAGAAACAGAAAGAAAGATGAACAATTTACCTGGGATGATGTGTTAACTTTTAATTTGACATTTTTACACTCCTTTCTGATAAATCGTACCAAATGACGCCATACGCTCAACACACACCCTGTGCCAATGGCAAAAGAGTATAAAAGGTCACTAAGACATTGATAAAAATGGTTACACACAGATGTGAAGTGAGACACTTCCTGCATCAATCCAGATGTAAGCCTTGCCTTGCGGGTTAATATGACAGAGATAAAAAGTATATCACAGTCTCTGTGATCTCCATGACTCCATGACAAACACAAGGATACTTTTCAATACCTCACTAATATCAAGCCAGCAGCTCTGACACTACATCACTCAAGAAAGTCTGAGACCACTAGAGAATACAGTTTTATACATTATAGAATTGTAATATATCACAAGTTTGTGTAAAACTTACCAATCATGTTATCCAATAGGAGTACACCAATATTGAAATTTTGGATGATATTGATAAGCTAAAAGTAATATTTTTGTTATGGCCGATAACTTATAAATGGTCTATATTACAAAATATATTACTTTGTTAAAAATTATTGAAAAAAAAAAAAATTTCATGAACAGAAAGAGTTATTATTAGCTATCATTATAATACAAAATCATACAGAAATATTACACAGACACTCAATTCGAAATGCGCTCTTAAAGGAAAGTGCTCTGGAAGAGATAATGATTTTAAAGGGCTCAATTATTGCCATAATGTAGTATAGCTAATCTATAACTTTAAATTAATGTTCGATTACTATCTAAATCTAAAAATAGGTAGAAACTTTGAAATGTTAAAAACTCACTAACAAATATTCAATACTGAATACTATTACTAGTATTCACTGACAATACTAAATTGTCAATAGACAATCCAAAGAACATCTGGTGCTCCAATGGAAGCAAAAACATTTGACCAATTGTGTAAAGAATCACATGATCAATGTCATAAATATACATTTGAGTAGTGACCCAGAAATAATGTAGAATTATTTTTTTTTTCTATTATTTTACATCATAAGCATTTTTTTTCAAATCATAAAAGTTTCTATTATTAAGTTCTAGGTTTTTAATCCAATATTTTCTTAAACACCGCTGTATACAGCAACACTGGCAGAATGTCAAAACAGCAACAGCATTCGACCCCATTCCACAGACAGAGATCTAGTATGACGGTTATGGTGAAAGTGAATGAGGGAAATGCATTTGAGATTTCTTCCTCCTCTAAGCCACAGTCTGAGTGCAGTAAATCGGTCCGTTTCAGTGACACATTCAGGTTTTGTGTATTGGGTAAGACCTCCTGAGACACAAGAGGCAGCAAAGCTCTGAATGGGCTGTGTTCTTCAAGGTCAATGTGATGCAGGAACGCGAAGCTAAAAATAGCTTCGGCTCATTGACGTGGAAGCATGAGAGGCCTAAAAATAACCTCCTCAGGTAAAGCCAATTCCCAATCAAACTAGCACAAAATTGACATGAACCATATATGGTCATTTCATTAATCAATGGTCCTTGCCTCTGATGCGTTGTCTGATTACTAACGATCCGTTGCTAATGAAGGTATTCTTCTACAGTGCGTTATTAAGTTAGTGTGAAGGAGAGAGCCAACATCCCAAGTCAATGGCCACCTTTTTTCCAATATTTGAGAGAGAAGGAAAGGCAACACTTTGAAGATAAATGTATAGTCTCTGTAGTTCTAGTTCCAACACATAATACTGCAGTTTATGTTGATTTAGTTCAATTATGACCAAATGCACCATACAGTATATTCAGCTTTTTTTAATATGCGTTAAAATTATTATATATCTTAACATGTGAGTGAATTAAATATATCTGATTGTGATGGCACTTTCAACATAATGCAACGTTCATGTGGTCATCTACAACAGGGGTTTTCAAAGACCTCCAAAGACGGATGTGTCTTACGTATTATACAATCAACCCGGTACACCCTATTCATGTGCCCACATACAGGAGGGAGAAACATACAGACAGACAGACAGAGAGAGAGAGAGAGAGAGAGAGAGAGAGAGAGAGAGAGAGAGAGAGAGAGAGAGAGAGAGAGAGAGAGAGAGAGAGAGAGAGAGAGAGAGCAGCACTCTTCTGCATGGACCAAAACACACATACACATACACAATAGCACATGTCTTTAAGTCACTGTACGCTCTGGCGTGAGGGTACACCGCATCCAGCTCTAAAAATACCTGTGCTTGGGCTAGAGGCTGTCGCTTCCACTTCGTTTCTGCTTCCGTCCCTCATCTTTACTGCTGTTCTCCTATGGGTCCCTATGCACACTCAGAGCGAGGCTACTATAAATAGCCCATCCCTGTGCAAGGGATCCGGCAGAAGTGCTACATTTAGAGCTGCAGGTAGCCTCAGATTCTTCCCCCCATTCATGAATATTTATAGAGATTTCTACTGTGCTATTTTTGGCCCACACATCTATCTACCCACACATTTCCATGTTGCCATTTTAAGACATCCTCCATCAAAGGGAATGTGGGAATTTCATCATTCAGTGAAGCAGCCTGTTTTTAATGCTGTTTTTGTACTGCACGTGGGAACTGCATCAGTGCATTGTGCATATAGGCATATCAGACTATTAATTCAGTTCATTAATCACAGTTTGTGGTAAAACACCACCAAAATTCAAATGTTTGATTTCTCTGATTATTATTATTAATATTATTGATGCAATTTTAGTGTATTGAAATTAAATTAAAACACAGATTTCCCATCAGTATGTGGAAATGTTTATTTATCTCACAGGTGAGCATGAGAAATGCCCTCTCAGTGAAAATGAAGGCCAAATGTTAGCGGTCAGCTTTAAATAGCTACATTTAAATGTATTCATCTAAATTTAACTGCATAAGATGTATGATTAGTATCACAGTTTTGTTTATTCCAAAATCAAGTTCACTGGCAATTCGCATTGTTTTGAGTTGCGACAATATGTAAATCTGTTGTGAAATGTACAGATACTTTTCTGAACAATCATTTTAATTTTTGAGTGAACCATCCCTTTAACAGTGTTCAGTGCACTGTTATGACAATTGCTCGCATCATCAGATGGTTAAAGATAAACTGGTCCTGGTGACCAGTCTTTGTGCTAGCAGTGCTGTGGAAAATACACAATTCTCCTGGCTGTTTTTATGGGAATAGGATGCCTCCTGTGGCTCAAGAAAGAATAAGCATGAAGCTGCCCTTTCAGTCAAGACATGATGACAGTATATAGCAAGTACAGAGTATAAGTGTATGAGCCTTAAGGCACATCGTGACCATAAACCAACTCAACTTGAAGATGATAATAATAATAATGTTGAGCTGGTTATAGTCATAGATTTGTCTTAAGGAGCATATACTTGCACTCTGTTTTTATGGTATACAATAATAATTATAACAATATTTATTATTATTAATAAAGAAAACATTTAAGTAAAAAGCTATGAAAACTGTATACAAGTATATCACGTTCAGTCTGTAAGCATAAACTTAAGCTGTCACTATAAAATCCATTACAGCTGAATTTAAAGTTTAAAGGGTTAGTTCACCCAAAGATTTAAAAGATGTCATTAATAACTCACCCTCATGTCGTTCTAAACCAGTAAGACTATCGTTCATCTTCGGAAGGCAAATTAAGATCTTTTGATGAAATCTGAGAGCTTTCTGTCCCTCCATTGACAGTTACGCAACTATCACTTTGACACTTTAAAAAGTTCATGAAGATATTGTAAAACTAATCCATACGAAAACTAGTATCTGTTCATCATATAAAAGCGATCAAGTCTCTTCAGAAAATTTGGACTAAACCGCTCAATTCGTATGGATTCGTTTTACAATCTCTTTATGAACTTTTCGAAGCATCAAGTGTCAGTTGTGTAGTGGTCTATGGAAGGACAGAAAGCTCTCAGATGAACGTAATTCTTATGGGTTTGGAACAACATCAGGGTAAATAATTAATGCCAGAATTTTCATTTTTGGTTGAACTATCCCTTTAATAATTTCTGTAAAGGTTGCAGGGTGTTACATTTAGCATCTGCTGTGTTCTAGAGTATTACATTAGTGCTACTGTAATCAGTCAATTTCAAAATCGAAGAAAACTTTCGACTTAAAAATACTTAGTATGTGGGAACTTTCCTATTTTTACTGAAGTATGTTTTTGGCTTGAGTACAAGTCTGACACCATATCATTTTACACCCCTGACTTCAACTCAGCTTATCATTGCCTTCAGGAACCGTTTGAAATTGATTCTAAGTGGATACCAACTCAGCTTGGAGCTGAATCTTTCAGACGTTTAAAGAGCAGCTCCAGTCTGAGGAGTAAAAGAGCCGTTACTAAATCCTCTACAGTCGTATGACAAGCTGCATGTTGACTGTCAGAATCTAAACACTTGACACCCAGCATGCATCACGGGACAGTAGTGCTACGTCAATGCTAATCTGGGCACATTACCAGCCCAGCCTGCATGTCCCACCCGGGTCCACACACTAGCCTAAGCCTAATGCAGCACAATCACTAATCTAGTCAAAACATCTTACGGTAAGCAAGAAACGCCGGCTCCACATAGAGGCATGTTTGTTTATATGCATTTAATGTAAAGAAAGAACAGAAGATCCAGAGCAACGAGTTCATATGAATCTTATGAAGTCGTTTAGTCTCATAGTTGAATAACCAGTCCACCGGGACGCAGCCAGAAGGCTGTTCATCCTGTTCCTCTCTCCATTGTTTCTAATCAACAAGAAAAAAAAAGACATTTAAGAGAGCCATAACGTCACATGACGTCAATGAACACCCAGGGGCCCATGAGCATACATGAACTTACCGCAGGAGATTTGGAGGACAGCTGTTGCCTTGCAAATAAAATGGTTAGCACTAAAAGTTGAACATTCGAGAGCTGCAGCGAGATCAAAAGCACAGTTAACCACAAGTGAACATGCATTTGAGTTAAAAAAAAAAAAAAAAAGAAGAAGACCCTTCTTGATGCTTCACGTTGAGATTTAAGTCTCAGAAGAAGCACAACGGGAGACGTTACCGATCTGGTGAGGCGGTTAATTAGAGGGTCATCCAGCAGGTCACATACTCGTGCGTAGACACTGCGGGCAGAGGATGTGTCCTCGATTGTTTAATCACCGTTTCTGTACATGCTGCCTTTTCCTAATTGTGCACATCAAATGTGGAGCACATCCATACCGGTAAGAGCCGCGGAGATTGTATAAAGATTTCTGAGGCACAATAGGGTGCACACAGAGAGAGAGAGAGAGAGAGAGAGAGAGAGAGAGAGAGAGAGAGAGAGAGAGAGAGAGAGAGAGAGAGAGAGAGAGAGAGAGAGAGAGAGAGAGAGAGAGAGAGAGAGAGAGAGAGAGAGAGAGAGAGAGAGAGAGAGAGAGAGAGAGAGAGAGAGAGAGAGAGAGAGAGAGAGAGAGAGAGAGAGAGAGAGGCAGTGCTGTGATCTCAGCTTTCCACTGAACATTTATGGTCAAGATTAAAAATAAGCTTGGTTTGTCTCTGATTTAGACTGACATTTTAAAACATGCAAAGGGGTTAGCCAGAATTAAGTCATAGACATTTGAAGGCGCATTACACAGATATTTCCACATACATTTTCCTGCTCAAAAGCAAACGGGTGGTGACTTTAATATACGTTCATTTTACAGAAAAGAGTGCTTCTGATCAGAAAAAAACTACCCTTATTATTATTAGTGTAAACACACTTAATGTGTTGATTATTTCATTCAGCCCTGTTAATTACCTAGTGCAAAAACATTAGCTGTCTGAACTGTAAATATATGCAATTGTATTTATCAACTTAATTAACAGTTGTTTAAAATTTACTTTATACTCATTTGGTTCATAATATATTAATCCAATACCATTCAAACTTTTTTTTTCAGTTCTTTCTCAAAGAAGTCTCTTATGCCCACCAAGACTGCATTTATTTGATCAAAACTACAGTCAAAACAGTAATAATTGTGAAATATTACACTTTAAAACAACTGTAGTCTATTTTAATATATTTTAAATGATCAAAAATAGTTAAAACAGTAATATTGTGAAATATTAGGCAACACTTTAAAACAACTGTTTTCTATTTTAATATATTTTAAAATGTCATTTATATATGTGATGGCAAAGCTGAATTTTCAGCATCATTACTCCAGTCTTCAGTGTCACATGATCATTCAGAAATCATTCTAATATGCTGTATAATTTGTTATAATTAATTCAAGAACATTTCTTATTAGTATCAATGTTGAAAACAGTTGTGCTGCTTTAATATTTTAATGGGAACCATATAGGCCCTACTTTTTTCAGGATTATTTGATGAATATAAAGTTAAAATGAACAACATTTATTTGATAGTAAATTATAAGTAAAAAGATTTTGTGCTGAATAAAAATAATTTTTCAATAATTTTTTTAAACTTTATTTTAAAGTGACAAAGTTACATTGTACTTACTCAAATAAGTACTGAGTAATATAAACTAACTATGTACTTATAGAGTTACGATTAGGGTTTGGCTTAGGTTAGCTACTTGTAATTATGCATAATTTATTGTTTTTACAACAGTAAGTATATGTAGTAACGTGTAACTGTCACCTTAAAATAAAGTGCTACCAAAAATGTAAATGGTATTCTATTTCTGACAAATATTGAATATTTAATTTGCATGCTACCACATGAAGCACACTGTTTGCAGCATGTGTACGATCCTACATAAAAAACACAATCTGTAAATTTAACACTATTAAAATAACACTCATATATCTTACCAAAATTAGTTTTAACTAAAATGGTTTAATTTTACAAAAAAATAATTTTTTGAAAACAAAAATAAAGTTTTCCTTTACATTTTTTTACTTTCAGCAATAAAATAATTAAATACTAATAATAAGAAGAAGAATAAGAAAATGCATAATAAGAAGAGGGATTTTTATATCGGTAACACTTTAACTAATGTTAACTAATAAACCTTATTATAATGTATTAATCAACATGAACTAAGCATGAGCAATACATTTGTTACTGTATTCATTAATCTTTGTTAACATTAGTTAATAAAAATACAGCAATTTATTGTTTGTTCATGTTAGTTCACAGTGCATTAACTAATGTTAACTAAAACAACTTAAGATTTTAATAATGTATTAGTAAATGTTGAAATTAACAAAGATTCATAAATGCTGTAGAAATGCAGTTCATTATTAGTTCATGTTAACTAAAGAAGTTAACTAATGTTAAATAATGAACCTTATTGCAAAGTGTTACCGTAATATCCTTAAAATAAAAAATGTCGAGGAAAATAAATGCCGGCCCATGCATCATGCCAGACCATCATTACAAACAGAGTTAACGAAGTGCATCAGATTTTCCATGCAGGGTCTGTGACGGGGCACTTCTGTGAACACAGCAGAGGGTCTCTCAGAGGGCACGGACGGGGCTCAGTCTGTTATCCTTGGATCACTTTGTGACCATAAGAAAACAACAAGAACAGCAGTGCAAAATGCCCAAGGCAAAACATATATTATGAAAGCAATCTAAAGTTATTGGAAAGCTAATCAAAAATAGTCATACTATGGAGAAAATAGATCTGATATAGCCTTAGAAACACACTCAAATAAATCACATTATTAAAGACGATTTGAGAGAAAGCTACAGGTAATACTGTGACCTGTGTCCGTACAAACACCAAGACGTATGTAACCTCATGCGTTTTGGACAACACTAGCATCGTTTTGTAATAGGTCGACTTAAACTGAAAATACATGCATCTCTTGGGGGTGAAAGATAATCCCATGTGACACATTTGACTTAAAAAAAAAAAAAAAGCAAGAAGAATGAGCTGCAGATGTTCAGACGATTGCAATCTAACTCCGCCAAGACACCGGCCAAGAGAGAGACAAATGGATATACTCAAAGAATGTTATACAGCAAACCTCTCTAATAAAGATTGAGAAAACACTAACACAGTTGAACATATTCATTACAGAGCAATATTCTGTCAGGTCACACAATTCAGCAGCACAAGGCCAAGTGCTTATAATAACCTTAATGTGCTCCAACCGGACCGGTGCGTCTAGTGTTGCCTCAACCTCAACGCTAACATTTAACGGCAGAAGACGTTGCACTCCCAGCCTCGAGTGATTATAATCCGCTGCGTCCCATAAATCATTTTTCTTCACATGAAGCTCTAGAAAATATGTTGAACAGCAGACAAATGGTTTACAACCGTTTACAGGTCCTGACAATATACACAAGAAGGACTTACGATCAGAAGCAGATGTCTGGACACACAAAGTCCTAATGAGTGATACATTTACACGTTGGGGGCTTTCAGTTTTTGGTATTGGCCATCGCACGTTTAGACGAACTTTGATATTTTAATGATTCCAATGATCAGTTTTACAAACTGGAATGTAATAAAAATAGCCTACAAAACTGATGTTTCATAAAGCTTGAAATGTTTAGTCCCGGGTGAATCTCCTAAAGATGAAAGCCTGTTTCTACCTCAAAGTAAAAAATAAGGTAATTGTGTTTAAGTTTAAAAGACGAAATAGTCACAATTGTCAGATATAAAATTGAAATTATGAGAAAGTGTCACAAATATGAAAAACAGTCAATCAATTGTGAAATTAAAAGTCATATTGTGCAATTTAAAGTATAACTGGTATATATAAACCACAACTACAAGATTTAAAGTCAAATTGAGCTATATAAAGTCACAATTGTGAGAAACAAAACCAAAACTGTGTTCTTAAAATCGGAATCAATATATCAGCACTAGCTTTTGCGTGGTACAATATACAGCACTTCAGTAATATGCTCTCTTAAGTTTCCATTAAAAACTAACGCCCAAATGTCCTGTACTTTATCTGATAAACCAAGACACAGCCTAAGGAAATAAATGGAAAATCATGTTTTTTTATCTGTAATCCTGCTGTCAACACTGACATTGATGGCTATGCAAGTGGGGAATGAATGTGTGTGTGTCCAAAAGGAGGGTACTGTCTCAGACTTGGCCTGCGCAGCCTTGCTGATACTGTGGGAGGACAGAGGCTTCGTGGTTCACTTTAAATCTGACTAAAGCAGATTTCCTCTTTATTTCATAAATCCCATACTTCCCTAACAAAATTACTATTCTATCAGGACATGGAACATTGTGTCTCGTAAGAAATTCAACTGAAAAAGATTTTTTGTAGATGGCCATGAAGAAAATTACGATTAGATGGTGGCCTTTTTCTAAATCCAATTAGCAAGAAAATCATGCATTCACAGAAGCCTTTATTTCTTCACTTTGGGCTCTTTCTGAAAGTATTCTTTATCTGAATAATAACTGGTGTGCAGCTTAACAAAGGTGCATGCAAACACCACTCATTCTTAATGCTATAGGTTAATGGTTTATAAAGAAAATAATAACTAAAATATGTAATGAAAAAAAGGACATCTATCATGTAGTCCTATTGATTTCAGGCAAGGTGTTATATTCTGGATGTTCTCAGTGAAACAGAAAGAAGCAAGGCTCTTTGGCATTTGGTGGAACAGTTATGGATGAACTGATTTCCGGACTGAGATACAATAAATGCGAAAGAAGAAAACTCTCACGATCACTGATTGCGCACACAGAGCAATGCAAAACCCTGGCAGAATAACTGCTCATTTATCATAGTGCTTTACTGCATCAAACTGAAGAGAACTAGATCTTGTCTGACGAAGTCTGAAAAGAGTTTCCATACTGTAGGTCAGAGCATATCAATAGGTTATTCCATGGACACAGTAGATTTATGCAGACAAACCACATGACAATCTGTCTCTGCCTCTACACCAGGTGTAAAGAAAAAAAAAGTCATTTATCGATGTAATAATTACAATCGCACAATACAACCGCACCTAATTTTGATTTTCAAAATCCTTTCAAGTGTTCTAAAATATACAGTGGGGTCTGTGATTATAATCTAATTTAAACCTGACAATAAACACAAAACAACTATGATTTTGAAATATATTAGATATTTAGTATTTTATTTTTTAAACATGAAATATTTAGGATTCTGCACTATTTCTTGGGCACAAATCTAAATTTGTGTAATTGATCATGACTCTTTGTACAGACGTCAGACGGTCAGGTGTTCTTGCTTCTATTGAAGCTTAAGATGCTCTTTGGATCATCTCAAATCATTCTGAAAAAATGATCATCAGGTGTGACACAAACTTGTGGAGTTCATACAGCTCAACTGATGCTGTCATTTAAGCATCTATCTTTCCCTCAAATTGTTATTCTCTTAAAAATAAAGGTTCCTAAAGGGGGTTTTCATAGCGATGACATAGAAGAACCATTTTGGGCTCCACAAGGAACCTTTTAGTGAACAGTTCTTAAAATAAATAAATAAATAAATATATATAAATATATTAGTTTATATAATATATATACATAATATATAAATTATATATATATATATTAGTAATCTAAAGAAACAATTTCCACAATAAAGAACATTTTTGTGCAATGTAAAAATTCCATGGATGTTACAGGTTCTTCATGGAACCATGGAAGAAACTTTATTTTTATGAGTGAATTTGCCAGGAAAAAATGTACATTTATAAGCATTTTCAATAATGGTCAACTACTTTTAGACCCCACTGCATTTGACAGTAATGTTGACTAGAATCACATATATAAATCAAAGTTTATTACCGCCTGCGTTTCTGCACAATGTCGATGGGTCTGTTGACGGCACATGGGGATCCATACAAATTCCAGTTCCGTGGCTTTAATGCACGGTCAGCTGAGAAAGAGAATCCACAGTTTGCCGGTACGCTCATCTTGCCGGCACACTCATCCAGTGATGTCTCTCACGTAATTCCTTTACACAAATATACTTTCTTTTCACTCTTTTTTTAGCTAAACATTGTTCGTGGATCAAAATGACTCCTCATTGCCTCATTGTTAATAAATACACCACAACTGAAAATCAGGAGGAAAACGAGAAAAAGTAAAGCATGATATCCACTGTCCTCTTCTAACAGTCCGTCAGCTCTCACCTCCTCTGTGACACCTCTGTGAGTAAACGGGGATGTCAGATTGAGTGACAAGCCTTGTCAAAACCCATGCTTCAGTCTGCAACTTTAAGAGATGCTCTGGGAGCATTTACACATGGATCTTCAGCTCGAACAGCTCCAGTCTATTTTCTCATGGAGACACCTCTAAGATGATCCTTTAAAAGAAGGTATCTCAGGCTTCTGCCCTATTCTGCTTCTGTGTGGTAGCTGGACTCATGTAGGAGAGAGTCTGTGCCATATTTTAGCGAGACTCTGCCCATTGCTGTCCCACGGCTGGAGCTCACTTTACTCTGAGATCACGCTAAAGAAAGAGGGTGGGCCCAAAGAAAGCATAGTTCCTGCCTCCTTGAGACGTTAACTCTTTCTTGCTCTGTCTGCAGCTGATTAAAGGTGCTGAGTAATATAAAAGTAGTAATAAAAAGAAAAATAAACAAAAAAGATAGAAATTAAAATAAAATAAAAAGATTAAAAAAATTAAATACATTTTCGTTGCAAATACAGTGTTCTATTTGGGAATTATACTCGTAAACTTGCCTACATTAGTTGCAGACACAGCAACAAAAAGTTCACATCTTGACACTGGTGCTCATGCACTAAGATAATAAAAACAATCCAGAAAGATAGATCATACACAGCTGTTAAAAGTCACCATGAAATCAGAATTGATAATTCTTGTTTTGTTTCTTTATGGAATATTGAAGTATTTATTATAATACTTCGCCTCCCCTCCCTCTTCTCTGACAGCGTGTTTACTGGCGTGGGGGGGGGGGGCAACCTGTCACTCATATGACATCACAGCAACAGCAAACCACAGTGAACCAATCAATTCCTGATGGACAAAATCAAGTCCCGACCAACATTTTTTTCATGATTGAGAAGCTGTTTCACTCAGATATACGTCACAATAGGGAAAAAAAGACTATCGCAACTTCCGTTTCATACCGACTTTCATCTGGCCAGAATATCAGGTTGAATCTTGCACCCAGACAAATGTGAATGAAAAACTTTAAAGGCATGAAAAAAGTCAGGTCTATTCCTTCCCCTCAAGAGAGGATATGAGCCTAATATAACAATAGAAAAACTGCAACTGCTGCCAAGAATTGAAATAGACATGCATATAACTTCCTGAGCTGATATTTACATTCTTAAAGGTAGGGTAGGCAAATTCAGATAGGCTAGTAGTAGAAAGTTATTGAAAGCGTAAGATCCACCCCTCCCTTTAGAGCATCTCCAAAGCCACGTACGCACACAGCAGATTCTTCAAAGCGTCATGAAAGACGCCGTTAAATTACCTCATGTCTCAAAGCACATGACATTACAATAATAATGAATGTAAACAACTTAAAGAGCTCTACTTGTACCACCTGACTGCTACAGATTCATTTCGGCATTGATCGACATAGAAATGCATAAATCTAAGTCTGAGGACGTAAACCGCTCCGGAACATCACGGACTGCCATCTCGTAATTACGGTTGTGACATGGCGTGAACGCAGCATAAGCTCATTGTTTTGGTTAAGGAGGAACTGTAAAATGTGGCTGCTGATCATTTGTGGCACTTGCTGACTGTATACAACTCTGCATAGCCGTACGGAACACGCTGATAGTGTCTGTACGAGCATGTGCGCGGAGGTATGGAAATACATTGTTAACAGGCAGGTAGGACATCGTATCATTGCATTCAGTCAGAATGTGATTATTGGATGAATATGTTTGGTTCCTGTGACTTTCACAGAAAACATATGTACATGTTTTAATATTTAGACCACTTCTATTGATTGCTATCAGGATGTGAAGAAAGTTTCAACCAGTATAAGAAAAAGTGTTTATAAAACATATTGCCTACCCTACCTTTAATCTTCATATTCATTCTTGATGGATTAGTTTAGTTGAGATCTTAAGGGACTTCAAGGGGCATTAAATACTTGAGACCAGAGTGAGTACTGAAATGTTGTTAGTATTGCTACTTCAAACAAAGTGGTTTAACTGGTTTCTCTGTTGTAAAACACTTCTTTCCAGTGAATAAGCAAGTGGTATAGAAATCACGTCCATCGTCTCTCATTGCCCTTTTTCTTTTTCCACTAATGATAACTCTCCCAGAATCACCTCAGAAAGGTAGCTTTCAAACAGTATGCAATTATTTAGAGTATGTGTTCTCAACTACGGCCTTTAAAGTCCACTTTCCTGCAGAGTATAGCTTCAACCCTGATCAAACCTATCTGCCATTAACTTTCTAGTAATCCTGAAGACCTTGATAAGCATGTTTAACTGTGTTTGTTCAGTGTTGGAGCTGAACTTTGCAGGAAAGAGGACTTCAAGGGACAGAGTTGAGAACCACTGATTTAAAGCATATTTTACTTTCTAATATTATTTAACATGCTAATTGTAGTTTCTCTCTCTAATTATTTAAATCTAATTTGCAAACAAATTATATTGTCTGATAAAACAATGAATCCCCTTAAAACTGCTAGGATGTATTTGTTTCTCTATATTAATAATTTGGACAGCACGAGAGCTGATAAAGATCTTTGGCTAAAACAAATGGCCTTGTTTGTACTATCTACATGTTTAAGTTAAAACAGTTTGCTAGGATGTCATAATCATAATTCAAAAAATGATGACGGGCAATACTTAAGCTAAAATTTGGAAAGATTTAGTATTCAAGCAAACTGGAGCATGCATGTTTTAGCATTCAAATATCGAAAATATCAGAAGGCCGTAGATCATCCACAAAACTGGGATCTTTTGTTAGAAAGAGCAGCCAATGGCCGGTTTTGTGTTGATTTAAAATAAAGTTTTAGAAAATACATATTTCATGAGGTTTTTGACTGTTTGGAATCTGATTTTAAAATACGATATCCAAGGAAATAACTCAAAACTATCCAGTTTAATAAAACCAACAAAACTGAATGATCAGGTTGATAACATCAGTGTCAGGATTTTCTAAGAATTAATGAAATATTTTTCCAAAGCGCAATGAATTACCAATTACTGTAACGGATTAATGAATTACTGTACGAGGAATGAAAGTCCCGAGGTCAAGATGATATGTCTAAAGAAAAGTATTATTCTTGGCTCTGCAGCGTAGTGAAAAATGCTCCGGTGCTCACCTCAGTGCTCATTTCTTTTATTACTCAGGGTTATAATGGGAGTGTTCAGACTACGTCAGAATCCTGGAAACCTATCAGCTCCAGATAGCAAACAGACCTCAGGATTTATACCTGGCAAATGTCTGTGAAGTATGCACAGAAAAAATACATGCAATACCTTTCAATTTTTGTTTTGTTTTAAATACTAGCTTTAAAAATATTTAATTATTTTAAATAAATGCTGTTCTTTTGAACTTTCTAATCACCAAAGAAGCCTGAAAAACACATGATTTCCACAAAAATATAACTATTTAAATAAAAACTATTTTCAACATTGATAAGAAGAACATCATTGAGCAGCAAATCAGCATATTAGAATGATTTCTGAAGGATTGTGTGACGCTGAAGACTGGAGTAATAAAGTAAAACTTTATTAATCCCGATAGGGAAACTGGTTTGCCACCAACTTAGACCATACAGCCAACAAAAACAAAACACAACTAACAGACTAAATAATAAATAATTCTGCATTAATAGACTATTAAAACCAAGTTTACAAGGAATAATTACATATTAAAACCTATTAAAATAAAAATAACGGTTAGATTTTAAATTTGAATCATATTTCACAATACTGTTTTTAATGTATTTTTAATTAAATAAATGTATTTATTTAACTAAATAAATTTGTATTTGTAACTAAATAAAGCTTGTAACTAGTCAGACAAGCTTTGCCCTGCTTTTGTACTGACTCTAAACCAAAGCAATAACAAATGATAATTTCATTAAATTCACATCTACATTCTCTGCACACCTGAACTAACCAAATAACTGAGCTCTTCTTGCCAGTTTAAAGGGATAGTTCACCCAAAAATGAAAATTCTGTCATAATTTACTCAGCCTCATGTTGTTCCAAACCTGTATGAGTTTCTGTCTTCTGTTGAACACAAAAGACAATATTTTAAAGAATGTTGGTAATCAAACAGTTGACGGTAGCCATTGACTTGCATAGTAGAGAGAAAAAATACTATGGAAATCAATACCATCAACTGTCTGGTTACCACCATTCTTCAAAATATCTTCTTTAGAGTTCAACAGGAGAAAGAAACTCTGGGGTGAGTAAATTATGACAGAATTTTCATTTTTGGGTGAACTATCCTTTATCTGTGGGAAATAGTTTTTGCCAGGACTGAGACTCAGAGGATGCATGAATCTCCAGCCAGAGGTCACAGCAGGCATGAAGCATCACTGTGTTGACGTCACAGGCTTGTCACAATGCTTGGGTAACAGCTGAAAGCGTTGAGACTCGAGAGAGACTAAATTCCTGTGATAAAATTGTGCTAAGTATCAGAAAAGCATAGCAAAAAAAGCGAATTCTCACAAAATGGAACATAATACGAAAGAGGTCTGTGAAAAGATAGTGTGATTTTAGCTCTGCTTATAATTGTCCGGTGAGGATGCCTTCTGAAACAAAAACCATAGTCTAATAAGCAAGTATTTCAACTGGTCTTATGCTAAGGAATGTATAAATTTCAGTGTAGATTTGTTATCAGTACTGAAACTTTAATTTGAACTTTAATTTGACTTTGTAACAGGCAAATGTACCTTCATTAATTCATTATGTGATGCATTTACATTAAACCACTGCATCCCCTGCTGGTGACATGTGCACTACACGTAGCAATCCGGAAGACCACATTTAGTATAAACTAGTGACTCTCAACTGGTTTGGTATGTGACCCCTATGGTCATTAAGCCAGAGGAGCAAAGTTGTAAGAATTTGGCATAATTCCTAAAAATATATATTTAAAAATGTATATATATATTGTTAGAAAATGACATAAATTGTAAGAAAAGTACTAATACTGATGAATAAACAGTAGGGTAAGGCTATATAATAGCAGTTATTTGTTAAAGGAGAACTCCGGTCAATTTTAACATTAAGCTCATTTTATAATATCATTGAGCTCGCGCGCACTCATTGGTAACTAAGCAACATCATATCATAATGTCATAGAATATCATAATATCAGAACACCACACAGCACCGTCACCGGCTGACAGTCTGAGTCTGCACTGTTGCTTAGTTACCAATGATCCCGCGCGCGAACTCGACAATCGACTACTGTGGACTTCGACCGAAAACGGGAAGTAAATACAGGTATGTGAGCTGGCTGAATTAACATAATTTTTATTAATATCTTTCACATCTACTGCAGTCAAATTGACCGTGGTCACTCTTAATAACACCACTCACACGGCTGTGCACTTGTAATAACAAATCAAGGATGTTAAGAGGCTAAAAGCAGGTTTAGAACTTGACCCATTGAAGTCAACAGGGTGCGAATTTTAAAGAGAGGATAACACGGTGTAGGCAACACCGATTTTTGTCGTTTTTGTCTGTACTGACAGCACTCCTAATGTACAAAAAAAATGAGCTCAATGTTAAAATTGACCGGAGTTCTCCTTTAATACAATAAAGTTAGTACGCTGGTATGAGCCACCACAGACATTTAAAAATATACAAAATAACACAAAGTGAAAATAAAGTGGCTTTTTGGGGTTATGGAAACAACAGTTACCATGTAAATAATACACAATACTAACATGACCTGTTAATGAAATAGGGGAATACAAAGGGGCATACAAATCCTTCCCAGCTAACAGACGAAATACGTAATTTATTGGTACTTTTATTCACTTAATTTCATGACTTACTAATTGAGAATATAACTACGGTGTTGCATGCTCATAATTTCTTTTGCGCTTTATTTAGTGAAGTGAAATATAGCCCGTGCTGCTGCATTTGCACGTGCAATTGAAGAGTGACAGGACCAGAAAGTTTCATAACAAGTTCTGAAAACAACATTAGAATAACGACACTGACATCCAGCCTATCAAAATCTCAATCCGAGAGAAGTATTAACAGCTTCCACGCACATAAGTCTCACATCAGAAAAATGTAGAATAACGTTTGTTGATGTTTCTTTGACTGCACTCCAGTTGAGAAACAGTGGTTTAAACCGATCCCAGACCACTCAATCATGAGCTCAGCCCACCCTACCCATCTCTTAAAGGGGTCATACTGCAAAGATAGTGGTAGATAGTCAAATGGTATAATAATAATAAATAAATAAAATATTTTGATATTCACCACAGTACTTATTTATTCATGAATCATAGGCCTACCATGGCATATATGTGGTACTCCAATGCACTTCAAAGACACATATGGTATTAATATAGAACATGTCCAAAAACATAGTATTACCATAGTATCATATCAAAAACAAAACAAAACAAGGGAAATAACACCTAAACATCTTAAAAAACCCTTATTTCTGGTTTTAGAGATGTGTTAGACACTTTTCTCTGGTCTGGTAAATTGGCTAACCAGTTAAACCAGTTTAGCACCAGGCTTGAAGACCAGCTAAGACCACCATAGAACAGATCACCTTTGAATCTAGAGTATAAACTGCAATGCTGATAGGTCTACAAGCAAAGTATTTCTTCAAACAATCTAATGTGATTTTTTCAGTAACATAAATTTACCAGTAGATGTCACTAGCCTACAATCTAAAGAGCACTGAAACACTAACCGAAAACAGCAAGGTATAAAAAACTGGCCTGACAGCTTCTATTAGATTGCTAGATTGCTGGTTTTTAATGGAGAAAGGGCAGACGGGTTGGCAGGGTTTCCGGCATTAGTGAGAAAGGCTGACAGATCAATGAGTGGTGGGAGTCATTGGGGAAAGCAGCCATGCTGAAAATATGGAGCAGAACAGTGACGCACAGCGACTCCAGTCACAGCATCAGCGCCTATTGACTATTCTGAGCTCTGAGGTTTTATTTTTGGGACTGCTGGTTACTGACACTGTTGTCCTGTGATTGGTTCACCTTACTTGACTTTCTCTTTCGACATCTGTTCGGAACCCCTCAACACGTTTGTACTCTAATATGTGATGGGATGTTTAAGTTATTTGCTGAACCAGTGCAATTAAGAAGCTGCAACCACCACTACTTTAGAAAAAGTCTTACATAAAATGTAATGCAAACTCAATATTATTAATCATTCTGAATTTTAGCTCAGTTTAGCATTATCAGGCAGTGACATTCTTCTTAGCGGCCATTCACAAAGAATGTGTTTTGTGCATTCCCTGTAGAAATTCATATACTTGTGCACTATTCAATGCAGTTTTGTAGTATAAATGGTGCGAGTATTCCAAAAAGAAAAAGTGCACTTTAAATACCCGGATGATGCACCAAAAAAAAATGAAGTGTGGAATGTTGGACACTTCATGCACTCAACTGTCACATCTTAGGCTAATTGTTTAGCAGAGGGGAAAGGGACTATCAGATTGAATGACAAAATAACCACATAAAATTCATCCACTACACACAGTGCATAGTCGATAGTGTATAGTGTGTCATTTGGGACAACTATAGTTCCCCCCCCTCCATGTAAACATGTGCATGCGGACATGTTTGACCACTGACTCGCACCTCGCGTCTTTCGCTCTACTCAAGTTAAAAGAAGTTTGATTATTAAAAAACGCGTCGCTAGCCTTTGATGTTCTATTGTGTCCGGCGTCTCGCATTTTGTGAAAGCCTAAATTCCATCTGTTCATCACACAAAGCAAGAATGTCTCTTCAGAAAAATTTGGACTAAACTGCTCAATTTATATGGATTAGTTTTACAATCTCTTGAATGTTTTGAAGCATCAAAGTGTCAGTTGCGTAGCTGTCAATGGAGGAACAGAAAGCTCGATTTCACCACAAAGATCTTCATTTGTGTTCCGAATATGAACAAAGGTCTTGGGTTTGGAACTACATGAGGGTGAGTAATTGATGACAGAATTTTAATTCCTGTGTGAACTATCCATTTAAACTTAGTGAAAAGAAAACACAGTGAAAATATTTTTTCACACTTAGTCTCAGTCTGATTTTGCTTTCATACAAAAGCTCAGTAAACGAAGTTATTATTTAGTACCTTACTCAATTTTCTGTTTTTGCTCCGCCAACAAAAACAGCTCCAAATGAAACCACAGCAGAGCCGTTTCTCGTCAAGAAGCACTCAGTCATCGCACTCAGTCCTAAGTGTTTTGAATGAATCAGTTGAAATAATGATTCAATGAATCAATGATCAAAAGACAGCCTCCTGCCTCAGAACTACTGGCATTACAATGTAACTGATGTAATCTGCACAAAGAGTCGCTGAAAAGTCTGTCTGGAACAAACTACAGCCAATCACATTTGAGGACCTGAAGTAATTGTTGTACAAGTTAAATAATTGAATTATTGTAGTGTCTTCAACGACCACATATTCAAGTGTTTTGTTTAACAAAAACAAAAATAAGATTCTTTCTATATATATATTATACCACCTGCTATCACCAGATGGATGTGTCTAGCTCTTAGTTGATGGTCTACACTACATGTAGTACACAACTAAGAAATGATCAGGTAAATGCTCTGTTTTAATGTTGATGCTCTACAACACTGCTTGCCCTGCTTTAAATGGCTATTGTGGTGAGACACATGTAGGAAACAAATCGCAGCTTTGTCTGAGTCACATGGAGAGTAAGAGTGTTGTCTCTGAGTGAAAAGCCTCTTGTGAACAGTGAAACATTGTGATGTGCTGTGCGGAGTTGTGACAGGTCCTTTAGATAGCCATAGATTGAAGAGTGGCAGTGTTTCAAAGAGGCTCAAATAAATCTACTTTACAAGAGATAAATACAGCTCAGACTTACTAATAAAATCACTGTAAATTAGCGGCCGGCTGTGATCACTGATGTCTTGATTGTAATCTTTATCTAGGGAAGAACAATATCTCAAATCTACAATAAACGTGACTTTTTAATGTTATTGCTAAAAGTGTGATTAGTAAAATAGGCCAATATATTTAGGCTGATAAATTATAGCCAAATGATAATCACTCAACAATATTTTAAAATTTAATTTCAGTGTCACATGATCCTTCAGAAATTATTCTAATTTGGTGCTCAAAAACATTTCTTATTATCAATGTTGAAAACAGTGCTGCTTAATATTTTTGTGGTAAAAATGTGATAATTTTTTTCAGGATTCTTTGATAAATAGAAAGATGTAAGTCTTTACTGACACTTTTGATCAATTGAATGCATCCTTGCTAAATATAAGCATTAGTTTCTTTCTTTCAAATAAAAAATCTTACCGACCCCATACTTTTGAATGGAAATGTAACTTTCTTTAGTTTGTTTGAAGAGCACTTAATCAATGTAGATCTAGGTATCTAGGCCTACTACTGGCCAACAAATCTGTTATCAGCTTCAAAACATAAAAACGTTGCTGGTAACGCTCAAAATTTCCAAATAAGTGCATCCCTAACTGATTTCAAATGATCAAATTAAGTTCAGTTCAGGGAAACTATCATGTACCTCTATCATAGTATCTCCAAAGAACAGAAAAATGTCTCATTCAGCAAAATGTATGCGTGTTTGAATTTGATCGTTTGAAACAACGCAAACTCTACATAAAGGCCGCATATAGAGTGCAAGAGCATAATTCACGCATCATTTACATTAGTGTAAACTGTGTGCGTAAGGTTGCGATGTGTCTGCCCATCGTGACTCTGCCTGGCTGCCACAGGCGAACATCAACAGGCAGTGGCTGAGCCATCGATTCTCTACCTCTACTGGCCTCAGGCTGTCCAGGCCACAGATATAGCAGCAACACAACACATCACATAACAGCCAACGCTGCTCTCTGCCTGCTTCAACACTGTCATACTAGAACAGCGCTTGCAGAAAAAGAGGGAAATCTAAGTAACTCCAGAGCAGCTCTCTCCACTAGACGGTGCACTCATCATTTCAGAGTTGATGTTAGTGGTGTCAGAAATCCAGTGGAGATGGGAGCACTGGTTTGCTTCAAGACTTTCTTACACAAGTAAAACCTGTCAGGGCTGCAGCACTGGAAAAACACCATATTCACACAAAGAGCAAATCTCATTCTGCAGTAATTTCAAAATGTTGTCAACACAGCAAAAATGATATTTACATCATGTGACAACGTGCACTTTAGCAGAGTTCAACCAAGGTCATTATATAATCAATGAAATTTTTAAATTGAAGCTTAAAAGTGAGATTAGCACATGACCGACTCGACTGAAGGTGAATCATTGTTGTTTCTGTTGCTTATACATACCCAATGCATGAGTGCCGTCGCGTTGAGAAGTTCATCTGCATTGTCTTCCTGGGAAAACGAGGATCTTTGTTCATTGTGAAAGAGGATTACGTTAGCTTGTGAATACTAAAGTTACAACTTGGGAAATGTTTCCAATTTTAGACAGCAAGAGCGTGACGACTAAAAGCAACACCTCAGATGATTTCTTATCTTGATCTCATGTCCACTATGTGCCCAGTGTCTCCATCCGCTGAGAAACATAATGCTGTGACAATCTTGAAGCCATGTACAGAACAAAAACTCAGTAGAGCGAAAGTGTTTCAGTTGTTTCCCTGAATGTAACACGGATGCCAGTTCAGCTGGGCGCTCAAACTTGACATGAACTTAAATAGGCCACTATATCGCCTGCATAAAGGGCCACCATAGCCTCTACAGTCCCGGGTGAGTCTTTAGGAAATCGGAACACTCCTAATTTCGACCTGCTTGATTCCACAAAGTCCTTAAAGGTGGAGAATAAGGGGAAAAAATTATCCCAGGAAAAAAAAATGATGTTCCTAAACATCAAAAGTTATTTGCTGATATTTCATTAGTTGCATAAAAGTCTGAAAATCTGTGGCCCAATAATCCCATCAGATGCTCCATAGAGTGTGCCGTCCCATGGTACCATTCTCTGAATCCAAAGCCCTGAAACTAAAACTCTGGCCTGAAACAACCAGCCTTTGAGAGAGAGAGAGAGAGAGAGAGAGAGAGAGAGAGAGAGGGAGAGAGAGAGAGAGAGAGAAAGAGAGAGAGAGACTCTGCAGCACTGTTGCATGTGTATATAAGGTATTTTTCAGGGGTCGGTTTGTGATAGATGGGGTGTCCTAAGCCTCCACATCTGCAACTTGGTGCTTTACCATCTTCAAGTGCACTAAAAGTAATAATCTGAGTCCTACACATCACTGGCCTGTTTCCAAATGCAACACTAACTGAACCTTGCCTGCAGCGAAATAATGACACTGTGCCACTAAATCCAATACATTGAGGGAGGTGGTATGCACACACAGCGGCTCAACATTCTGAACTCAACTTTTTGTACTTTGCAAATAACATTTTTTCTTCTTCTAGCATTTCAATTTAAAAATGTCTTTTATGCTTTCTTATTTTTTGTGTTCAGAATTATGACAGGAAAAATATTTCTAGTATAAATTTGAGTAGAATATAAAAAGTTGAAGAGTAATCTTTACATTTACTAACTTGCATGGTCTGTATTAATAGAACAAGACAAAATTACAACTATGTCAAGTTAGGAGTAAGATAAGGAGAAGCTACTCAGCTTTACCCTCTAGTGGACACAAAATATTTCACCCCTGCAAAAGAGCCTCCTTCAATCTTAGAGCGGATAACATTTTACTGTAACTTTACTTCATTTTTTTCCTCATATTTTGTCCATAAACCCAAATTATTATTTAATTTTTTTAGTAATTCAAGTGAATGTGGTAATTTTCCTGTGAGTTGACTGTCCTCATAATGAACTTCAAATGCATATATAGCCTACCTAGCAGAAATGTAAAGTAAATATTTATTGTCTTGCAGGCCTCCACATATTAGAAAGATAATCATTACTATTAATTATATATATATATATATATATATATATATATATTTTTTTTTTTAATACTTAAATAATAAAAATAGTTTAATACCTAAAAATGTCCTGCGTAATGACATGCTTTTTAACTTCTAAAGCAGTTTTAAGCAACATTTTTCCATACATTTTCTGCATAACATTATCATGGTTATGCTCTGTTTAGTTTAATTTTCATGGCCTTTTAGTGATTTCTCTTCAGTTACCTGTTCCCTTTGTTCTAGTTTCCCACCAGTCGTTTGTTACCATGGACATTAACAAGCACACCTGTTTGTAATTAGTTCTCACTGTGTCTATTTAAGTTCCTCATTTCCTTTCATCATTGTCGGGTATTGTTTGTGTATGGCTCACACTGTTACGTTTGATCTTGTTGCTTTCATTTTGTTTTACTCTTTTCATTTTCTTAAATAAAAATTATGCATTTAATTTTTTTTAAATAATTGTATTAACATAAAAACTTAAAACAATAAGTTTATTCATCAACTACAGAAGAGCCTACAGTCATTATAAAATAAGTGCAGATGAATCAGCAGCCTGTACGTGATGGGGAGAGGAGAGAGAAAGTTTGGGTTGATCTGTTTATGGGTCAGGCGAGGGTGAGGGAGGATGAGATCTGCTGCAGGCGCTTCAACTCAGGTTGTTGATATTGGCCAAACAATATATATTGGTCTTGAGAGGCAGATCAGCACATGACAGCATAACTCTCAAGAAGAACGTCAAGAGCAGTGTGAGCCTTACACACAAGACCTGGATCCAAAACACAGCATCTCTGAAAAGTTGTTAAAGCAGAAGCAGCAACAACAAAGACAAACTCTTGGAATTATGTTTGTCAAAATCCAGGTGGTAAAGAATAACGGGAAGTTATAGTTCTCTAAAATACCCCCACAGATCAGATTGTGTTAGTTCACTGAAGTCACATGCTTTGTAAGTGCAGCACAGCAGAGAAGCAGCTCCCTAAATATTGAGGGATTCACAGGTCAAAATATTTGCTACGGTGAGATGCATTAATCTAGCGGAGTTAAGAACCAGAAAAGATACTTTTAACTACTCAGTGGAAGGACTTCTCTGAGCAAACAGATCTGCTGTTATAACAACCCTGTAACATTATGTTTAAAACACTTTCACGTTCCTGACACTAAATGTTAAATAAAGTCTTTTGCTCTGATTTGCTTCATCTCTGGCGGACAGTTTTCTGACAGAGATATGGCTTGTTTAATCGTTCCTGTTCCTACACCATCCTGCCATAATTCTCCAACAGCCTGTTTCTTTCTTCTCCCAAAATCCTTGACACACACAGACACACACACACACAAAGGTATTTTCAGCTTTAAAAGTCACATTTGACCTGTGTGGACTTCCACTGTTCAGAGAGCCAAGAGAACTGCTTCAGTGTCCATTAGACGGATGGCAGGTTTGACTCTTTCCACTTGGACACGGTGACCTGTGTTTAAACATTTGAGCTGAAACTGTTCTCTGGCAGATTTATTCTCTGATAAACAACTTCTGAGTTCACTTGTGGTCACCTTTTGGCAAAATACTTAATAACTGAAATCCGTTAACAAATATTTGAAGTAATGTCTATTTCATAGTTTTGAAATACAACACCTCCTTTGAGCTCTGCTGATGATTTCTCAACATTTATTGCATGTGCGTGTATGGCTGGGGATGTTTACAGTGTTGTCAGGCTCTGACTTCCTCAAATCTTGGAAGTTTAACAGACGCAAAAACAACTCAAAACAGAGGCTGTAACATGTCAAAGGCACAGGCATTAGAGATGTATTTTGGCAATGACTTCCAAAAGGGCAGTTTTAAGGGTTTATACTGAGTTTTATTGATGGCACTTACATAGTTTGAATCATGTGATTCTTTACTTTCAGTGTGTTTTGAGGACAATAAAAAAAGAAAAAAGAAAGAAAGGCATCATATTTTCTAACATTCACATCGTGTTGAAATATCTGCTAATTTGCATTAGGTCTGATTTACATTGCAAAAATCTGGGGTCAGTAATTGTTTTGAAAGAAATAAAAATGTTACTTTACAATAAAATTGATCAAAGGTGACAGTAAAGACAAGTATATTGCTACAAAATATTTATTTTTCAAATAAATGCTGTTCTTTTGAACTTTCTATTAAATTTCATCAAAGAATCTTGATAAAAATGTATTGCAGTTTCCATAAAAATATTAAGCAGCAGCACAATTGTTTTCGGCATTGATAATAAGACATGTTTCTTGAGCAGCAAATCAGCATATTAGAATGATTTCTGAAGGATCATGTGACACCGCCATCATTCCTTTGCCATCAGAGGGATAATTTCCATTTAAAATTATAACAGTTATTTGTAATCCAAGCAGAATTTTTGATCAAATAAATGACATTTTAATGAGCATAAAGTAACTTATTTTGATTGTTCGCCGGTTCCCGCCTCCTTCTTCCCTGAACATTGCTACAGTAACTTCTTTCAAAAACAGTTTGAACAATAGTGGAGAGAAAAAAAAAACTTAAGCCAGAAAAGCCCAATCATTTGCAGAACTTACAAACCATGTTGACAACCTAACAAGTATTATTTGACACAAATGCTGACTTGGGTCTATTAAGGTGCAAAAACTACACTTTAAAAATGTTTTTGTAAAGTAGCCAAAATAAACTACTAAATTTTATAGTATAAAGATATTATACTATGAAAAGGTCACTCTTTGTGCTTCCAGCACTGCAGTCTGAATACATGCACTTATATCTAAAAAATAAAAATAGGAAAATTATACAACACAGAACAAAGCCTTTTCTCTCAGAAAGTCAAGTGCTAAGTTAATTTTTACTGCCAGGATGGACTTTACCAGGCTTAAGAGACAAAACCAGAATAACTATGTGCAAAAAAGCAGTTCATTCGATCACTGATGAGATAGGCTGACAATAAATACCTCAGGTCAAGTCATCTTCCCAAACAAAGACATCTTTTTATGCTTCCACACAGCAGACAAACCTCCTCCTTGATTATAGTGATTATAAATTAGCTAGAAGTGTTAGCATCAATACAAACTTTGGACAGGGGGGCAATGTCTCAAGCAGCCACAAAATTCGCCATGTGATGTGTTTTTACGTAGATGTGCCACAAGACTCCTGTGTGTGTGTGTGTGTGTGTGTGTGTGTGTGTGTGTGTGTGTGTGTGTGTGTGTGTGTGTGTGTGTGTGTGTGTGTGTGTGTGTGTGTGTGTGTTTTTTAAGCCAAGCCTCCCGGTAAGATGCTAAATAAACGATGCATGAATTCAGATCCTACCTGGGAGTGTGAGCCAAAGTGAAGCGTCTCTGCAAAGCAATGCTGCGATTCATCATCAGCCTCCGGAAGAGCAGAGGCGAGTTGCGGGGTGAACTCCGAGGAGAGTCCCGCGGAGACATTTTGGGGGAGCTAGTGGGAGAGTTTCCCTTCAGCTTGATATGCGAGGGTCTCTGAGGTCTCTCCTCTTCCGAACTCATGTCACTCATGACAGCGGAGTTCCTGTTTTCACAACTGGCAGAACGACTGTCTAGTCATGGCATGAGTCGCTCACTCACACTGCTTTCTCAACACAAAAACCACAGTCTACATCTCTCACCCTTCACTAGAGCTGAGAAATCCAGCCTTGCTTCAGAGATCACAGGCACATTAATGGAGCAAGCCATCATAGCAATGGAACATCTCCCCTCGTGAACTCTCTTTGTTTACATAACTGGGAAGACTTCCCTCAAACAGACTAAATATGGCAGTGTGATTTACAATGAGAGGACTCCATGATAGAGCTCACTAAATGGCCCCACCTCCGCATTAAGACTATTAGTGTGCGAGGTCCAGTGTTTACTGGTCTATAATGACTTCCTGTTGAAGTCCCCTGGCGTGCTGAAAAGCCAAAGCACAAGCGGCACAACGCAGAGCTGATCAGGGCGAACAGATTCCCTTCGAGAAATGCGTATGCCTTTCACATGCTCTAGGTTTACCAGGAGAAGTCACATGAAAGTTCTGACTATAAAAAGCAAAGTCAGATAAAGTCAGACAGAGAGCATGGCTCATGTCACGATGGCCCTCTATCACGGGCCCCACGGGCTTTGATTATCAGAGGGGAAAAGGTTCCCTGTGATCCTGCCGGATGAGTTGTGTACGCAAAAACAATACACTGGCCCCCGAAAAAGGATTTGCATACTTTACACTTCAAAATGTCTTCTGCATTACAAAAGAAGACATTGAACCTATTATTAAAACTTTATATATATATATAAAAAAAAATGCAACTTTTTTTTAATAAACAAAACAAAATACACAACCATTTTAAAGTTTGGAGTCAGGAATATTTTTTTTTATTTAATAATTCTATTCAGCAAGGATTAATTAAATTGCTCAAAAGTGACAATAAAAACATTTATAATGGTACAAAAGATTTCTAATAAACAAATAAATCAAATAAACGCTTTTCTTTCTATTCATCAAAAAATCCCAAAATAAAAAATGATTATGGTTTCCACAAAAATGTTTCTTGAGCACCAAATCAGCATATTAGAATGATTTCTGAAGGATTGTGTGTGGCTCTGAAGACAAGTAATGATGCTGAAAATTCAGCTTTGCCATCACAGGAATAAATGTCATTTTCAGTAAGCATTATTAAATTAGAAGATAGTTATTTTGAAAATGTAGTAACATGTTACAGTATTACTGTTAGTATTTTTGATCAAATAAATGCAGCCTTAGTGATAGAGATATGATTTTTTTGGCCATATCGCCCAGCGCTGAGCTCTATCATAATTTTTTTTTTTGGAGCCACATTATATGTGGGTGAAAATTAAAATTTTAACCCTTGGTAAGTATTTGGGTAGTCATTAGAGGAGACCCATAGTTTGTAGCAACATTTCATATTTCATGATACAGCAATGAACAATTAATAAATAAATAAATAGGCTAAATATGTTTGTCTTCTTTTGACTTTGTATATTTTATATCTAAATGATATCAGCTGCCACTAAAGTTACCTGAAAAGTGATTCTGGCAAATAATTAAAAAATGTCAACGTGTAACTGCACATTTACTGACTCTTTATGATTTTTGTCCTGACTGTTTTCTTGTCAGAGTAGCCTATTATACTGTTGATATTTCTGGTCTTTAGGGAACAATAGCTCCCTCTGCTGTCGTTTTATAATGCAAAACGTCAGCTCAGGTCAGGACACTAAATCAATTAACGAATAACTGACTGAGGTATATATGTGTTAATTTAACAACAATTATTTCAATACTGATGTAGTTCAGTGTACATTATGTTAAATTACAAGACATCGTATACCGCATAGTCAAGAAACAACATAGGCCAACAAACATTGAAACAGCAGAAAGTGCTTGGCCTCCGCCTAAAATTGCTGACTTGAAGCCACTATTTTGAAAACAGGTAGGCCAACATGACGAACAGCTATATCGACTAAAATCTGTTCCTCACTTGATTTCAACATACGATAAAAACAAGAATTTCCTCGTTCTTCTTCACAAACAATAGGCTACAAAGCACTCGATTGTAATTGAAATCCTTTCGTCAAATGATCACAGGTTAAGTTTAAGTGATTCAAAATGTCTTTATAAAAGAAAAAAGCGACTTACCAGGAACTTTGAAAAGCATCGAAGTCAAGGCCATTAGCGATGCCATTGCCGAGACAGAAGGTGGCCTTGCGTGGCGTGATCTCTGAATCTCCCTGAGCCGAGAGCCGGCGGGACAGACGGGGAAGCTGAAGGACCCCTGAAAACGTCCTCTTAACTGTACGGTGACTGGGCAGGGGTTTGGAACCGTGCAGGACCTGCTGGTTCACAGTGTCCCATTCCCTCTGAATTAAACAGAGCAAGTAAATTATATACACCAACACATCTCTCTCCATAACAGCACAAAAGACAAGTGTATTGACATAATTGCTATCAAGGTAACAATAATAAACTAATAATATCTAATGTTAATTTGCCAGACAGTTTGCTTTTTATTTGAATAATATAATGCCTAATGGTGGAAATATTAGGGTACGCTTTAATTTTGTAGCCTGTTATAAATTGGTGATAATCTGCACAGTCACAGTGAATCTACACTTATCTTTTAAGAATCAAACCAGAGAGGATAACAACTGTAAGAGCTGACGTACTGATACAACCTACCTCTGATGTCCAGAAAGACTTCAAAGAAGGACTTCTCTTCATATTGTTGAAAGCAATTGTTGGAGGCACTTCTGAAAATACAGTTTCGGGATAAAAAACAACAACAATAAAACTGGATTTGTTCAAAAAGTAGAAACTCAACTTTCCAGGTTCCTGAAATAAAAAACACATTCTACATGGCTATAGAGTTAAGTAATATAAAGATAATAAGAAACATTAAGCACCAATCAATAATAAACAAAACAAAGTATAAATGTGCAACAAATAACACTTACTTCTAAAACTGAGAAGACATGGTAAGATGCATTGTGTTTCTCTTCAAATAATTGATCTTCAATCCAAGAGTTGCACATACTGGTCACTTCCAAAAAAGGTTGTTGTCCAATCCTGTGGCAAGTAACCTAAATAGCTCCAAACCAAATGGTTTGTGAGAGCACCCTGTCAGAACATCTGTTTTATCAGTTTGGAAGCCCCTATGAAGAAAACAGCATCCTGTCACTCTCGCGCAGCAGGTTTGCCTGTGCTGACTGCAGAGAAGCTCACGTGCTGTCAAGGACTTACACACACCACTGAAAGAAGGATGCTTTGATAGAGGAGTAAACGTGCTCCTTCAAATTTGGATTTTAACCTCAAAGTACAAGTTATGATGAATACAAATCACTCTAAATTATAATATTCAAAACACATAAAATGATTTTATTGTCTTCCATTAAAAAACAGTGTCACATAAGGGCAATGTAGATATCAAAGGGTCAAGCAAACATTTACATCAAAAAATGAAATTAATAATTAGGTAAAAATTTACATGTAAAGGCAAATTATGAACAACATAACTTTGAAACAGAAACTTTATTTGTCCCTCAAATCTGAATGGTTGATTGAAACGTTGTTCCAGGAACAACAATGATACTGATCCAGGAACATGCTGTACTTGGTGAAATCATAAGAATATATTTGTAAACAGTATGATTTTATAAATTGTTCTTCATATGCCAACAATAAACAGATTTCAGACAGTTGAATTTGTTTAAAATTACATTCAACAATTTTATATTATTCAAAATAAATACAAACACATTAAAACAAAATGTGCAATGTACCTGGCATTGCTGGATAAAATCCTACTGATTCTATTATATGAAATAAAATAAAAACCAGAAATCTGTCCATTAACAGTCTTAAATAATCTGATTTATTTGTATGTGTGTGTGTGTGTGTGTGTGTGATCAAAGCAGTGTTTTGAAATATCCCTCTGCTTCAGACATCTTCACTCAGTTCATTGAGCTTCTCTTTTCGCCTCCAATTGGTCTCCTTGAAAAACACAAAATGTCATGCATCACTTGTCACAAGGAAGCTCATACCCACGCTTTAATTTTAGACCTGCTAAGTAAAACTTGGCCACAAGACAAGATTAATAATTATATAACATCTTTGCTGAGTAAATGCTACAAATGTATTTTAGTTATGCCTTGTGTTGTGAGATAGATGCAAACATGTCTTACTGTGTTTGAGGTAGGAGAGGTAGGTGTCCCATCCCAGGGTAATTATATTCACATAAAGAACACGATACTTGGGTGGCAAGAAGTAGAAGTTTACCATTTGAGCTGCTGGCCAAACACACCAATCTGCCTAAAAAGAAGCAAGTTATGAAAAACAGTCAGCTATGAAGATACATAATTTGAACAAAGAACACATGCTTATCAAAGCAACATACCTTGTAAAATTCCCAGAATTTGTCTCTGAATTCACTTTGTGTCTCAGATAAAGTTTGACCCTCCATCATACCCATACCTTCATAACGAATAAAACAGGTGTAATGTTATTTAGATTTTCATTCATTATATTACAGTAAGAAACGTATAAATGAATGGAAATCAGCAGCAAGATCTCACCTAGGAAGTACCAGGCCCCCAGTGCTGGTGAAGCAACCATCTGATCAGTAAGCACTTTCTTGCAGACATTACGTATGCCATTGCCAACAAAGTATTTGTCGAGCCACAGGTACCAATAGTGCATGAAAGGACCCATAGAGCATCCGACGGCAAACATACAACCTATAGAGGGCGCAACACCGCGAGAGTTCATTCATCTCGCGTTACATTCACACGGAAAAAAAGTTAAGTTTTTGGTGTCACGCACTGGCGCACATAAATTAAAAACATGAGCTGATGTATATATTTTTAAACAAGCCAGATTTTGTGTGTGAGAGTGTGTGATTCAGATCATTTGTTTTCTCGTCACCTGTACGCCACCAGTCACGTGCTCGTCCGGGGGTCTTCCGCGTCTCTCGCGTCTGCTGGATGAGGTCGCCCGCTGCCAACATTCCCCCACAACTCACCGTGTTCGTCACGATCAGAAATCTGCCTCTGAAAAGCGGCTTCCAGTAACCGGCGATCCTTATGAGAAAATCCTTACTCTGGCGAGATATCATGTTTAGGCCGAGTTTACGTAAATTCCTCTCAAGTTTCCGCTCGATCAACGCTTGACGACTTCATTCGCAACTTCTGTTCCTTTACTCTAGAATAAATGGCATAGCAGCTAAGAGACACAATATATTTAAATACTGAGAAGTGTTGTTAACTTAAAATGGAAAGGGATGCAGCTTCCTTAATACTCTCAGATATGTTTCGAGTTACGATATTCCCAAATTGTGTGTCTGTTGTTGGCCTAAATTCACCTGCTGACTTAATTTAGCTGACTTACATTTAAATCTTTAGATTTCATTCATGTAACCAGCGGAACCAGAGCAGCCTGAAGGAGCCGGTGACGAGTCACGCGCCTAATGGCGTTGCGCTCACAAGCATCAAGATTGCGTCAACGTGCGCAGAACGTCGCCACATCAGTTTGACCCCTATCAGTAATGTCGTCCCGTTTGAATATTTGCTATTAGGACATCATTTCTTGATTCCTCGGACGCATTTTTTTTTATTATTAATAACTCGGGTTAATGATAAGCAAAAATGTAGACAAGCAAAAAATTAAAACCATCGATGAAGCATTTCTCTTGAGTAAAGTCCACTTTAGCAATGATTTTTCCCTCTTAATCATTAACACACAAGCAAAAGAGATTTAAAAAGTACAGAAGTGATGGAAATGTACTTTTATTTTTTTTATTTAAACCCTTGGTAAAACATTTAAAACGTTTAAAACATGACTAAAAAATGGCCTTGTCAGCAGTAGAAAACCATGTTCAAAATGTCTCTATCATTTACATATAAGCATAAAGAAACAAAAAAATATTCAAATACATTTCAGCATGTATGTTTCATACAGAAGCTCTCCATTCCTGACATGAATAGTCTTGTTATCAGATTTGAATGATTACTTCATGCAGTAACTGGTGGTTTTCTTCTTCAACCCTTGAGTACAAGCAGCTGGCTTTTCACCCTATATGAACAAAAAGATAAAAGAGGTCTTGTGATGGACTCCTCGTTGATAGGATAAGACACTGAAATGGTATTAAACACAGGCACCTCTCAGGTTGCAAACAAACCTTGTACAAACTGCACACAAGACTGAAGAGAGAATTCATTGCTTTATCCTGAAGATCATCTGTGTGTTCCTGCAGGAACAGCATTGAGCTATTTAATTACACGGATTTAAAAAAAAATCCTTATAAATAATAAACAAATAGACTTCCTTACTCCATTGACGGTTATCCAAGGCACATACTCATGAGGGGGCTTCAGAGCATTTGTTTTCACTGCATTTCCATGCATTAATTTATTGCCCTGGTCTCCCGTCACACACTGCATGACTGAATCCCATGTTATTTGGGGCTTGTAGATTCCGAGACACTGAGATGGGAGGTACAGATTAGCATTGCATTGCAACAGGGTTGATGGATGGATGGGTGGATAGGAAGAATAACAGCATGCAACATAGAAATGACTACTTACAGGCTGGGCTGCTTTCAGCACATCTGTTCCTGATTCCATGCAAAAGATGACCAGAAGAGCATCATCCAGACCTAATTTATCCAACAGGCAGGTCTGACAGGAAAGATTACAAGTATTATACCTCTATTTTAACTCTAAACAAGATGTCTTCAATGTTAACAACACCAATCCACTAATGCTTTTAAAATGTTTGAGTGGTGAAATAAATAGCAAAACCTCACCTCAATCATGTTACCTTGACATTCACCCTCTCCGTGCTGACAGATGAAGGTGTACTTCCCCTGAGCTTCTTTCTCCTATTATGAAAACAAATTATGAGCAACAGCATTTAACATTAATGTAACTTACATGAATGTGAGCCTTTAACTTTTACTGTAAAAGAAATTGGTTGCTATTTGCACTGTGTAAATTTTGTTAGGTAGTCTACTATATTTGCATTGTGTCAAATACAATACATTCTAGTTTACATTATGCTGAATGCAAATAGCAATAGATTATATTCACACAAAGTATAAATAGCAGTTTTGTGCTGTCTGTAAGGGGTAAATTGTCTGAGCAGCAGTGGGCAATGTAAATATACCTGTGCATTTCCATATGGAACCAGATCAATGTTCATGATGTCTGACAGCAAAATGTAGGTTGGCACGAGCTGTCCTACAAGAAAACCTCTGCATCCAGGACACAAAGACTCATAGTACAGGCTCACGTTCACTTTGTCAGAGTTGGGCTTTGTCACGTTAAACTTCATGCATTGTTCAAGCACCTAAGAAAGAAGAGAATAAAGGGAAATTATTCAGTACACAAAAAGTTCGGGATTTCCCATATAGCGGAAACAAAGCGAGAAAATCAAGGCAATTTGCAGGCTAAATGTAGATCTATACTTCAAATGCGCGGTTTCACTTTTTCGTGCAAGTAAAATTATTGCCAATAAAGCAATACAAAACATAGGCTATCTAATGGTTTCATGTTAGGACATTTAAGGAATAAGTCGTAAGTTTTTTTCGATAGTTACCCCACATTCGGCTGCAATGTCTTCAGTCTCGCACCACTGTGAAGGTGGATATTTACAGGAGTAAGCAAACCTACCGCTGCAAGTATCCAGTGACAATACAGCGAAGAACAACACAGACAGTTTAAAGCCGAACATTATTCCTGGTCACCCTCTTGCCTTGTTCTCTGAATGAAAATTTGTATGTGTACAGCATTTTAAACTTTCTTCCTCCTACAGATATCGAAGGGCCGACATTTTGATTGGTGTATTTACGTGACGTCATTAAAATCCGGCAAAACCCAACACTGCAAATAATGGAGACTTATATTATGGCCACAGAATATTATTGCTATCACGAGGAAGACTGCGCTGAAAAGTTGACATTTTATGCCGTGAAACTTTATGATAGTTGACCGCGAAATTTACGTTCCCAAATGAACTTACCAAAATGGCAACATGATTTAATTTGGGATTTGTGACCGCGGTGTCATTCCCTCACACTGTTGCATGGGTAATGCCACAGTGGGTGACTGCCTATACGTTCAATATTTCTGCCGTTATTCGATTAGACTTGATGGTATTCCACCCTTAATACATTCCCCATTGAGTAACTACACACAAAAGAGACGATACTCTGCGGTGTAAAAGTGTGAATGATGGTGCCAAGGCAGACAGAATGCCATGAACAGCTGAATTCAAAATTTTCTAAGCGGGCTCACAATGTGAATAATGTTGAATAAAATAAAGGTAGAGAGCATGCATGCAAATTTGAGAGCATGCAAATTTGACCTGTCCACACTGTAAAAACAAAAACAAAAAATGTGCTGTCCAAAAAAGTAGTCAACTTGGATGTTTAAGTCATTTCAACTTAATTTCAATTACATTAAACTGACTTAAAAATGAGCTGAATGTTGTATAACTTATGTAAAAAGTTGAAAATTATTTTGATGAGTTAAAGCAATGTAAAAACATATGTTGTCACAACTTATTGATCATGCAGTTGTTTTAAAGTGGACCCCACACTTAACTTTTGTTTCTTTTGCAGCATGTCCATCGAACGGAACTGATTCTGTTCCAAATTGATAAAATATTGTATTGTGATTGTTATGTTAAAAGTGGAATGAATGTTTTCCAAGGGAAAAAAAAACACACAAATAAACTGTATGAATAAGAAATAGGATGGCTAAGCAGTTATTTGATGATAATGGAATTATTTAAAAACAGCAAAGAAAATCATATAATCAAAACCAAATCATGTATGTTATTGAGTGAATAATGACATGGGTTCAAACCCTGTTCAATGTTATTACCCCGAGAAGGACTGGACAGGGTGATATATGTTGTCTCTAACAAAAGCATTTTAGTTAAAGGGATAGTTCACCCAAAAATGAAAATTCTGTCAGTATTTACTCACCCTCATGTTGTTCCAACCCCGTAAGACCTTCGTTCATCTTCGGAACACAAATTAATTTTTGATGAAATCTGAGAGCCGGATCACTCCTCCATACTAGTCCATATGGACTATTCTCAAATAGTCCAAGTGACTACAGTGGCTCAATCTTAAGTTTATCAAGCGACGAGAATACTTTTTGTGCACAAAAACAAACAAAAATAACGACTTTATTTCAACTATTCATTTCCTTCTGAGTCAGTTAAACTAGTGTAACAGCGTAAGCTTCTGTTGTTGTACGTCACACACATGACCAGCGTCGGCCAATAGTGAGCCTACGTGTGACGTAGCTCTACGCAAACATACTAGTTTAACTGACTAGAGGCCCACGAGAAGGAAACGAATAGTCGAAATAAAGTTGTTATTTTTGTTTGTTTTTGCACACAAAAAGTATTCTCGTCACTTGATAAACTTAAGATTGAGCCACTGTAGTCACTTGGACTATTTTAACGATGTTTTTAATAACTTTTCAAGGCCGGCAAGTTTCAATCCTTGAAGAAGCTTATGGACTAGTATGGAGGAGTGATCCAGCTCTCAGATTTCATCAAAAATATCTTAATTCGTGTTCTGAAGATGAACGTAGGTCTTACGAGGTTGGAACAACATGAGGGTGAGTAAATACTGACAGAATTTTCATTTTTGTTAACTATCCCTTTAAGGTCTCCATTTACAGCCAAAAGCAGTTCTGTAAATACCAAGGATGTTCTACCACTCCGGACCACTTGACTGGCAGAGGCAGAAGAGTCCATATTAGATCTAATATGTAATATTCTTTTAGTATTTTGTGATGTCTTTTTGTGTTTTGTTTATTTTATATTTTTATTACATTTTGTTTGTTCATATATGGTGTATAGCTCTTAATGCATGTATGTATTCTTAATGATTGTGTTATTTTGTGTAAAGCACTTTGTGCGTTGCAGCTTTAAAAGTGCTATATAAATAAAAGTTTACTTAGAGAGCATTTCCTTCATACTTGATTGCATAATGTGTCAGGGTATCAAAGTGCGTCCGTTTTTATCCCTGCAGACATGAGTAATGTAAGAACTGCTATATTCTCTTCCGAGGCCTTTAAAACAATTTCTTACAAGGACACGGTGACAAATAAGACCTGCTAGGGTGCCTTTTGTCTTGACTGCATCCTTGTTGGTTGGAAGAGAAGTACAAACAATTTGAATAGGTACTTTCCTAGTCCCTTCCTTTAACGCATAGAATATAAAATGCTTGGTTTCAGACGATGCAGGGCTTATTTCTGGTCTCTTCATTCTGCAATATCTTCCTTCTTTTCTTTCTCTATATTCCGATTGTCACAATCTTCATCTGTTAGATACACTTTTTTGGATTTTATTATTTATTGACTAAGATAGATTTATTAATTTGAAACTTATTTGCTTACAATTTTAGTATTTACTTGATCAGATTGTTGTCTTTATAATTTTACATTATATAATAAAATTTGATTTCTTGTTTAAAATTTGATCACTGACCTAATCATTGCTCGTCTGCCTGGAACACACTGCATCACAACATATATGGCAAAACATGACTTCTTGTGTTTGAAGGTTCTAAAATGAGTTGTATTTTACAGAAAAGTGTCAAATATAATGAATATTATACTAGTGTGTTTTTATACTAGTGTTATTATACACACAGTCTTGTTTCTGTGTGACCTTTATACATGACTGGTGTAAACAATCACATGAGCTGTTTATGACAGTTTCCTCCTCTGAACAGTGACGTCCTTAATGCTCCATAAACGGAAACAATGTAGCATATAAATGTTCACACAGAGCCACATTTTTGAATACATTACTGACTGATCCATATTATAAAATTGTAGATTTAAAGACATTATGAAATTGGAATTTTTGGAATATATTTAATTTGTTTCATTCATATGCCCTCGTAATTTTTAATAAAAAGGCATAAAAACCAATGACTCAACCAATCAATCCATCCCGATGGACAAAAGCAAGTCCTGCCCTACATTTTTTTCATCAATCAAGAAGCTGTTTCACTTGGATATTCGCCATAACAGGGAAGTTCTGTTTCACACAACTTTAAAAGTATTGTTGCATAAAATTAAGGCATGTGACATCAGGTCAGTATATTTAATGATTTAAAACCGTCCTGATCCAGCTGTTGGTCACTTTCGAAACTGTTGTTGTCGCTATATTAGGACAGATTGTCCACCCCCAGGAAATTTAAGGACACATGCCAAAGTGTTTTTCAAAGGACAACTAACTCAGCAAGTTTGAGGTATGATACTTTCTGCTGCTTCAGCATGACATGTCCTGTAAAAGCAACAGTTGTTTAGATAACATCACACATCACAAGATCAAACTGATGACGACAGACCAGAAGGTGCAATAGACTCAATATCTTTTTATTGTCTTAAAAATAATTCCATCTATCTATTAAAGAGCCATATCTCTGTAATGCTTGTGTACCTGTTTGAGAGACAAACAATACTGATGCAAACTGAACACTGAAAAATCTGCATCCAAAAACAGATTGGAGAGAACAGAAGTAGTAAAAGAAAAAAAAAAAAAAAGTATGTACATAAAGTTCACAGACACAAGGACGCACGGACGGACGCACGGATGCACGCACGCACGCACGCACGCACACAGTGCTCCCCATCCTCCATGTCTAATGGCACTTTGGTGTGCATTATCTTCAACAGGCTACTTCATGCACTCAGGGGAAACAAGACAGTAAGGTATCATTTAGTTTAAAGAGGTGAAGGATAATTAGTGGTTCTGTCATAACCACTAAAAACTAAAATACATATCTATTAAGCATTTGGCCCTGCTGTATCTTACTTTTCAGTGAATATCTTGTCATAGAAAGATGGAAGGGGGAAAAAAAGAACTGCTAATCTTAGTTCTTGCTTTAACTGAGACTACAGAGGGAAGTTGGACAGAAATCAGGATATAATTGTCAGAATGATTCAAGTCCAAAAATGAAACGTTATATGAAACTTGAAAAAAATGTCTGCTATGGAAAGAAAAAGAAAGCTGGCAAACCTGCTCCGGGTCATAGCTGCATTTGTATTCAGAGAAAATGTTGTGAGGTGAGGGAGCACTGTTTAAAGTGAACAAAGAAGGGAAACAAAATCTTCAAGTTTAAAACAACAAAAGAGGCACAAAAAAAAAAAAAAGAAAAAAAAAAAAGACAAGAATCCCTGTCTGGCAAACAGAGCACATTTGAAAACATCTTCTATTTGGTTAATTAGATACTGTAAACATTTGTAACTGTACTGAATGGAAGAGAGATATTCAAGCTAGCTTATCTTTGAATCCTTAAGGTCATTACTTACAATGAAAAAACAAAACTTTGACATACAATTATAGTTTCTCTTTAAAAAGGAGTTAAAGAAAATAAAAACAAAGAACAGACCCACTACGGCACGATCATAACACATTATGACATTATAGGCCTGTAACTAAAATGTGTACCTAACCTATTTCTGTTGCTCACAAAGACTGTCAAGCTTCATTAATTCTCACTCATAATCACCTCAAGATGTGCTTGTATAGTGCATTTAGAGGATTTTACTCCACTGCTTTATCTCACACAAATTCGTCCCATCCAACACTCTGGCTCATTCTCTGTGCTCTCAAAGACCCGACGTCAGTCAGTCAGAACATTCAAGGAATCATAACCAGTGTCTCTGTTCTTGCTCCACTCCACACCGTCATAGCAAAACAACTTCATCCTATCGATAGGATGAAACAAACTGGAGTATACAGACAAACACGCTTACAAAACTAAAACCTGACTGCTTTATTGTCTGTTGTGGATTTATAAACAAAAATGAATCCATCTAAAAGGAGGATGTCAAAAGCAAAGAAGTTTAATGAAGTTTCAACTTGCCCTTTAAATAAACTGAAATACACTGCATCTGTATTTGATAGGCTATTTTATTTATTAAAATGTATCCAGAATAAAAGCCTGTTCACACCAACATGAATGTTCGGAACAGTCAGATGATCTTGTGTGTTTAGACCAATGCTTATTAAACAACAAATGGGCTGAATAAAAATGTAATTTCACTCTTTGACAGTTGTGGCGCTTTTGGAAAAGGAAGAAATACTCCGGTTACCATGTACCAAAGCACTATGCAACTTTTTGTTAAATATGTAAGGTTATTTCTGCCACGGAATAAAACAAATTAGAAAGGAAATTGTGAGTTTTTATCGATGCAAGTTTATATCTGTTTACTTTCTCAGAATTACACGATGTTAACTCGCATGCACTCACAATTCTGAGAAGAAAAGTCCAAATCGGAAGATATAAACAAAAAAAAAGTTGCAATTACCTTTTTTATTTTCGTAAAAAACAACTGTGAAATATAAACGTAGAATTCAGAGAATTGTGAGATGTGATCAAGCAATTGCGAGAGAAAATGAATGTGATTTTTTACTTCCGAAACCAAACTGTACTCTGTAAGAGCCACCAAATTGTAGTTTTATGTAACAGCGGCAGTTCAATAGCTTTATTCGCAGTGCGATAGATAAGAGATTAGAAAACCTCTCAGGCAAAAAACAATAACAATTCTGTTGCACTGTTGGCATGTGAATGTTCATGTCAGTCTGAAAGCATTACCAGCCATTCAATCAAATTAAAATCTTAAATCGCATAAAATTTTTGTCTTGGTGTGAACAGGCCTTAAAAATAGATGAAATTACTCCTGTTGTTAAAAAGGTACCTCAAATATTAAATTCCACGAAAGTGCATACTGGTTAAGACCAAACCTCATTAGAAGCATACAAGCTAACAAATATTGAGTTATGCTTAATTACAAATAAGAGGTCTTCTCTAACTTGCTATTCCCAATGCACCTGCAATTAGAAAGCATTTTATTCTAAAGTACTGAACAGAATGCCTTTTATGGGATGATCCTCCTTTTGGTTGTAGGGTTCGAGGAGTGTGTGTGTGTGAGTGTGTGTGTGTGTGGCTTGAATATCAGATTAGTGAATCTATGGAAGTGAAGCATTCTGTACTGCCCCAATCCCAGGAAAGCTCCTCAAGGACACATGGGCAGAAGGCACTTTAAAACCACTTCCTGTTCAAAAATGTAATTTAATCAATGATTCTTACTAAGCAAAAATAAATTGGCTATCTGGTTCTGCTTATGATCACTCACAAAAAAATGGTACTTTCTGATCCAGATGACTGTATGATGTACAGACCAGTGTATCATCTGACAATATGAGCCACAGCACAAGCCCAAGATGTCATGAAACACCAGGGGAAGTACAGTTACAAAACGCCCCATTAACATTAGGACTTATTTACTACCACAATATATCAACTTGCACCTGATAACTACTTCAAAAATCATATCCAGGTGCTTTTCCGTTCCATTTTTGCTTGCCCCTGTTGAATAACCTGCTTAGCCCCTTCAAACTGTTCCAAGCGAGTGAAAGTTCCTGTGCGCGTCATTGCTTTGGGATCACGTTTGTTTTGCTCTGGATCTTAACAGCTCGCTAGCTATGCATCATTCTCATGTTACAAGAATCAAAAATATAGCAGGAAGCACCAATACCAGCCCAAAGAAACCATTAAGATGCCAGACTTCTGCGCTGTGGTGTAAAATCTCAAATAAAAGTACACAATTGTTGATGGCTATTTATTCTCACCATGACGACTAGCTTTTAAGAGGCAGATTAGAAGCTAAAAGGACTTCAGAGTCCCTCAACCACATCTGATATATAAAACAATTTCACATCTTCTACAGGACAACTCACATAAAGAGGAATCTATTGATATGGTTGGCAGAAGCGAACTACCAAACAAATACACAGTGACATAAAGGTGCGTTCAGGCCATGTCATTATTACCGTAATTATGAGATTACGGTACAGCTCAGAATAGAACATCACATGTTGTCATCTCAAGACTACGGTAATTACGACATGGCTTGAACGCAGCATAACAGCTAAAAGATTGATTATCAACAGCTGCAACTTTCAGTTAATTCCTCATCTCGTCCCTGACCCATGTCCTAATCGGAAATATCCAGAACTACGGCACTAGTTCGAGCTTTCATGGAGCCATGTGACACTTGCCTCTCTCTTGTATTGGGACAACAAATACAAGAGTACACAAGCTGTGATCTTACCGTTAATTACTGCAGCTGACTTTGATTGATACGGAAAACTATGGGCTTACAAAAAAGCCGTACGCTTACTTACGATAATATACTGTGCTTATCTGTTCTCTATGATAAACGTAAAAGTTTGGTGTTAGTATAGTTTGCTCTGTATAATGTGCTTAATCATGCTTTATATGCGTGTCCTCGGCAGTGTTGTGTCACGGTGCTCATCTAGGCGGCTGTGCGAGGACCGGGTAGGCCAGGGTTACATTCAGTGAGTCGTTGTGCTGGACCAGAGAGGTGTGTTTGTAGTGCAGGACCAAGTCTTTCAAGGAACCGTAAAGATTGTAGGGCTCAGCAAATCCAAAACCTGTGGCCGTCTTGTAGACCATGCAATGCTTGATCTCTCCATCCACTCTGTTGAAAAAGAAGAACATGTGTTATGCGAGAGGGAGATATTAAGCTATTACACTTCGTAGGTCACAACTGGGGAAGAGAACCGTAAAGTATTTGACGATTCCAGTTCCAATTCCTCTTAACACCTTTGGTTACATTTATGATTCTTTTAGTAAAAAGGACATTTCAGACGAGTTTTTAAAATAAAATTGTAGACTTTTTGAGACCTGCAAAAATAAACTGAATACCATATGTCCATTTAAACAAACATATACAATTTCTAATAGTATTCTGTATCTCAGATTCCTTTACTTCAACAGGCTAAAGCACACATTCAACTGCAACTGACTTGTTTTTTTTTTATATACACGTATTGAAATTGGTTTGTAGTACTAATATATCAATATATGAATTAACAAGTTGATCGATAATGTATTTTGCGGATACGATAATAATGTGTAAGAAAGGTTTATTGCGCTGACACTACTACATCTATATACATTAGCGAAGCGTGTGTAAGGCTGGGCAAGGCTTAACCTTCTCATGGCCACGGATTTGAGACCAGCGTGGAATTTTCTCACTCAAATCACTGACTGCTGCTGTTTTTGACTGCTTTTAGAGAGAAGAGCTGCACATAATTGCTGGTCTAGGATCAGTTTTCTCCGTTCCGTAATATTAGCAAATTGGCAAAAAAGATATTGCAAACACTCCAGTGCGTATCTGTGTTTGCGCTTCAGATAGGTTTCTATTTACAACATGTTTTTTCAGCATTGAGCAATGTAGCCAATCACAAACATAACTGTTGATTTCTTGGTGTTTTGAGTTCAAATCCACTCACTGCTTAACAGGGTTCTACGCTTACATTTCTTTTTAGGAGCACAGTCAAAAATTTAGGAGCACCTTCTGATCAAAGACAGAAATGAACCTTCCTATGAAGGTTAATTTCCTCACATAAATAATTATGGGGATATGATATATTGCTTTCAGATTAAACTGTTTTAAAATCGTACCTGTTTGTATCTCATAATCCAACAGTGTACAAAACAATAGTCACAAAATGGCAGCAGCTGTGTTTGTATGAAACGAGAGAGCAAATCCACGATACTGGATGGCATAATTAAATAACTGTACACAAAATATTGATTCGACTGAGTTTTAATATTTTATTAGCTCACCAAACGCAAAACTTCCACAAAGAAAAAACGTTCCTAGCAGGCGTATAGCACTGCTGACTTCAGTAACCCGGATGGCCTGCGTTATCGGTTTTGAGCGGTTGTTATCTGGGAATAACTAACCGCTGGATGGCGCAATTGACCAATCAGAATCAAGTATTCCACAGAGTCGTGTAATAATAACAAATAATTTATAGGGAACGGGAATCGCTACTTTCTTAAAATGATTTGCTACATTTCCAAAAACGAATTGCTACTTTTACAAAGAATCGCTACTTTTTCCAAAAAGAATCGCTACTTTTCTTAAAATGAATCACAACTTTTCTTGTGAACCGCTACTTTTCCGAAAATAATCACTAGTTTTCTCAAAAAGAATCGCTTAAGATGAATTGCTACTTTTCCTAAAAAGAATCACTACTTCAGAAAGAATTGCTACTTTTCAAAAAACAGAATTGCTACTTATCTTAGTGAATCGCTACTTTTTCTGAAAAGAATAGCTACTTATCTTAAAGTGAAATTCTACTTTCTTTCTTTTTTTAAATTGCTACTTGAAAAAAAAAACGCAACTTTTTTCGAAAAAGAATCGACACTTTTCCCAAAAAAGAACTGCTACTTTTCTCAAAAAGAATCATTTCTTTTTTCCAAAGTGCTACTTTTTCCCCCAAAAGAATCGCTACTTTCTTAAAATGAATCGCTTCTTAGGATGAATTGCTACTTTTCCTAAAAAAAAAAAATCACTACTTTAAAAATAATCGCTACTTTTCTTAAAGTGAATTGCTAATTTCTTATAAAGAATCGCTAATTTTCCAAAGAAACGCTACTTTTTCCAAAAAGAATTGCTACTTTTCTTAAAAAGAATCGCTACTTGTCTTAGTGAATCGCTACTTTTCTTAAAGTGAATCGCTAATTTCTTATAAAGAATCGCTACTTTTCTTAAAATGAATCGCTACTTTTCCCTAAAATAATTGCTACTTTTTCCAAAAAGAATTGCTACTTTTTCCAAAAAGAATCGATACTTTTTCCAAAAAGAATCGATACTTTCCCCAAAAAGAATTGTTACTTCCCTTAAGATGAATCGCTAATTTTCCTTCAAATTAATCGCTACTTTTTCCAAAAAGAATTGCTACTTTTATTAAGATGGACCACTAGTTTTCTTAAAATGAATTGCTACTTTTCGAAAAAAAAGAATAGCAACTTTTATTAAGATGGATCACTAGTTTTCTTAAAAATGAATTGCTAGTTTTTGAAAAAAGAATAGCAACTTTTATTAAGATGGATCACTACTTTTCTTAAAATGAATCGATACTTTTCCTTAAAATGAATCGCTACTTTTCCAAAAAGAATAGCTCCTTTTCTTAAGATGAATCACTACTTTTCTTAAACTTAATCAATACTTTTCCAAAAAGAATTAATACTTTTCCAAAAAAATCAATACTTTGTTAAATAATATTCTTAATCTTTCGTTCCTATGACGAGGCGGCCCAGAGAGAAGCTACAAGAGTTTACATTGAATTAAATGTTAGATACATTAGATACAAGTTGAGTAACCAAAGTACCAATCAAATTGTGAATAAAAATAATAAACAAGCCCAAAATACACCAGGACTCATATTTTTAAATGTCTATGATTTACTACTTCCAGCTGCTAGTTCAAAAAGATGAGGGAGATAAAATATACACGTTTTAACCATCTACGCAAAACTCTTTAAAGTCTTTTTAGAGACTACATAAATTTAATCCAATGATATTAAACAGTAACAAAAAATTAGGTAAAAATACTACGGACAAATAACTGCATATGAAGTCTCAGCTAGTTGAAAGCTGTATGTTTGATTCACTAAAGAAATTGATCACTTTTTGGTGAGGTTTTGGAGGGTTTTTTTCAGGAGTCGGACTGCACTGTATGAACTGAATGTTTCTGATTCACTAAAATAAGAACCGATTCATTAAAATTATTCATTTTTCTAATCAAACTGAATGTTTTGCGCAATAGATTTGGTGATGCGGTGCCACTGAATAAGTAGTGGAAGAATAAACATTTTACAGAACCAAATTTAAAGAACCAATTTAACAGAACCAAAAGTTGTTTGATTAAAAATGGAACCGGTTCTGAATAAGGAGCAAACCCTAGCTGTTGCAAATGTGAATCTGGATGAGAGCATGTGAATGTGAATAGAGTATTGCTTCAGTAACTCACACAACAGAGCATGCGTAGGAGCCTTTCTGGGTCTGGCTCTCTCTGATGAGGAAGGTGCCGTCTCGTTTGCCTCTCAGGAGATCCTCCGCCTGTGTGCGCTTGATGTCCCCTACGTACCAGGAGCACTCGTCGTGATGTGCTTGATCGTCATCGTCATCCAACAGAGAATAGAAGCTGAAAGGTAAGAAGTGAAATAATGACTGTTTTTCTACATCTGATTTATCTATCCAAAATATCATGATTTTATTTAATTTATGTGCTTTGTTGCAATAAGATAATTTAGTTAACGTTCCTGCTTGTGGTTTATTTAAAATCTTTATGCCATCACCAAAAAGCCAATTTTCATGGCAAAAACTGGTTTAACATACAAATGCAAACAATACATAAATCCACTCATATATCTGTAGAATTACAAGGTAAAATCTTTCAATTTGATATTTACAGAATTTCAATTTTTTGAGGTAAAAAAAAAAAAAAAAGAAATCTGGATAAAACCTTTATGCCATATGCTTGACAGTGGAATCTTACAGATATGATGATATAATGTTGAATGTTTATATGCTATGATATGCTTAACCTTTTTATAATTTGTATTAGTGCTGGGCGGTATACCGGTTCATACCGAAAACCGGTGTATATTTTTGTTATGATTGTTATTAATTTTTAATATGCCGCCATACCGATGTATTTAACTACACAATGTTCGGAACGAACGTTACACTGCGCCGCGCGACACTGTTTCAGACGGACCCTTTACAATGATGCACTTCTAAGCAGCGACGGTGAAGCGAGGGTAAATCAAACAGCAGTGCTCTGGTGTTACGTTACAGGGAAGGTGGATGCTGCAGAACTATGGCGTTATTTTCCTGTTAAATGTCGAGAGCGCACTATTGTAGCGCGAAAGTAAATTAATATAATGCGCGAGCGCGAACCCGTCTGCTCACGCTTGGAATAGCCATGGGAATATCGCGCGCGTGCTCTCAGATACACGCTGCTCTTGTAAAAATAGGCCTATTTTCTCTGGGCTCGCTCAGAGAATCCTGCACTTAAAACGTGTTCAGTGCAATCGCGAATCTCTCCTAACAATTTAAAGTTATAAGAATGTTTCATAACGTTCCCATTAAAGTTATAAAAACATTATTTCTGAATGTTCTAGGAACATTCAAACGTCAAGTTTTTTTAGACGTTGTATTAACGTTCTTGCTTGGTTTTAAGAATGTTATTAGAACGTTAAGAAATAACAATTTTAGGTTATACTGGGCGCTATTCTATTCTACAATATTAACTAATGACAATAAAATAGACCATCCTAAGTCAATTTATTGCAGTAATTCCTCTATCAACCAGTAGAAAATGCTTTGAACACCTGATTATGCATGAAAAAACCCGTCATAAACCGGAAAACCAGCTTAATTAAAAAAAAAAAAAAAACTAATTTGTATGTGTTATGATGTCCAAATTCTCTGATGTCCAAATTAATGTTCAGATTGTCAAAGTGGTGTTCTATGGGTATCCCAAAATAACTAATGTACCTGTGCCTGGCTTCACACATCCTATTTACACTTCTGAGACAGACTGAACAGAACTTACTCTTCTGATTCATTCATTAAACCCAGCCATTCGTTGATCTTCCTTTGCCTGGTGCCTTTCTGAGTCAACCATCTGCAAAGACAATATCAGTGTTGTTAACATCACCAGCGGTTACCTGTGAATAAATAACTAGTGTACGGAGTATCCTGAATCTACAGCATCACATCTTTTTTTTTTTTATTGTGAAAAAAATAGTTTTTTATTTTATGTTTTTATATTGTGTCTTTACTGGCTTCACTCAATAATGGGGAAAAAAATAACCAAATTTTGGTTTCAGTAAGAATTTTTTCAACAAATTTAATATTTTTATTTAGCAAGGATACATTAAATAGATCAAATGAGACAGTAAAGGCATTTATAATGTACCACAATATTTCTACTTCAAATAAATACTGTTCTTCTGAACTTTCTACTCATCAAAGAATCCTGAAAAAATTATATTAAGCAGCACAACTGTTTTCAACATGGATAATAATAAGAAATGTTTCTTGAGCAAAAAATCAGAATACAAGTATGATTTCTGAAGGATCATCTGAGTAATGGCTGCTTAAAATTCACCTTTGCCATCACAGGAATAAATGACATTTCAACGTATATTAAAATAGAAATATATGGGACGTTCTTACACAAGGTATTGGTCCCTTAGCTTTCTCAGCTGTATGAGGTCTGGTTTCAAGCTGTTCATCCTCTTGTCTATCTCTCGATTGTCTGTGGCTTGCCTCTTTAAGTCCAGTTCCAATTTCCTCTTGCTGTCATGAATCTCTTTCACTCTGGACTTCAGCTTTTCAGAGTTGCTCTGAATTCTGAATAGACAGTGAAAAAGTTTCCCTCTGATATAGAAGCCAAAACATGACTCGAATTCAAAGTTACACCAGGCAATTATGGATTGTATGAATAGAGTGCTCTGATGTGTAATGAAAAACAAGACTACCTCTCAATCTCCTTGTCATTGCCTTCTCTGCGAAACTTCTCAATGTTCTCTCTGCTGAGGCGCTCCTGGGTCTCACACTGCTCCTCAAAGATCTTGATGGTCTCATTAAAGGCCTCTATGGCTGTTCGCTTCATCTGCAGCTCCTGAGAGATTGAACAGACCATCGCCATTAGTGACTCTGTTAATAAGATCCCAATGCATTAAACGGAGAGATGAAATGCGGCCTACTTGTGATGTGCGTGTGTATTCTTCATACAGTACATCATATTCACGACTCTTCTCCTGATACTGCTCGTGATAAACCTTCAGCTGCTCTCCTACCGCCTCAATACTATCCTCTTTCACCACCTGATCCTGCAGAGCACAAGAAAATGTGTTCACAAGCCTTATTCCCCGCCCAAATTAATTCATTATTTTCTCAACCTCAAGTTGGTTTTAACCAGAGATGTGCAGAACTATATATACAGGTCCGCAGTTTTTCCCAACACCAAACATAATTTGTAGTGCGCCAGATCGCTGTAGCGCCTCAGTTCATGCAGCGCGGAGTGCGAGGCTTTTTCTTCACTTTAATACAAGTTATAGCACAAAAAAACACCAAAAGGTATGTTGAAAGATACAGTACAACTTACCGAAATATAGGATGTCTCATGTAATCGCTGTTGTTAATTTTAGCCTCTAATATTATAATAATGTACCAAACGAAAAAGGGTTCCCTGTATAGTTTACACAGCATTAGTTAGGAGAGTTTTGTTTTTCTCCTTAAGCAAATCAAACTAATCTGTATCGGCAGATATCTTTCTAAATAATCGGCTATCGGAATCGGCGGAGAAATTTAGTATTGGTGCATCTCTACTATTGAGTTCAAAACAGCCAGATGAAGCACAACATGCAGGGATCTTACAACATTTCTTAGAGTTGGAGATTCTAATAACAAATTTAGTATTATATATTATTATATACCAGAGAGCAAAATAAAATACTGTCCCTAAAATATTTAAATATGTTAAATATATTTAATAACATCATGTGGACCACTTTTAAGGTGCTTGTTGTTTTTTTTGGAAACTGACAATTTGTGGAGAAGCAGTATTAGCATTAAGTGACATGGGCATCTGACGCACATAAGCCAATGGCACGTCACTATACGTATTGGCATATACGGTCTCCATTGGCATGTGCCAGTGGATAGTGACATGTGTCACTGACATCATCGTGGAACAGGTTGCCGTCTTGTGACACAGTAGTGACTGGCAAATGAGCTGAGCAGCTATACTGACGTACAAATGACTATATAAATTGCCTATTTTAGTGATTTTTTTTAAATAAATGTCAATTAAACGTTTTAAAAGTCAGTATTTGTTTTTCTCAAACATGTCAGTTTGTGACATATTGCGAACGTTGAGGAACATCTACGGGTGGTGTATTTGTCATTTGAGTAGCAAGTAGCCTACCGTAAGACAGTAGCAAAAATTAAATAAAAAAAACGAGTAATCAAAGTCTGATGTCGATATCAATAATTAGTGGATAATGTATATAATATATAAATATCGTTGAGCTATAATTCATGTAAGTAAATTATTTACTAATGATTTATATTGATATCAGACAGACTCTGATTACTTTGTTTTTGCTTATACCCATCTGGCTTTAATATTTTACAAATACATTTAAGGAATTATGTAATAAGAAATAAACCAATTTTTATAAATCTGAACATGCGTTCCTTCTGTAGATGTCATATCGTCACATCTACATAATGCTCCGGTTGACAGCGGCTATGCTACTGGAGGGGATTCCTCCTTTTTTTATTACATTTTTGCTACCTTCTTACTGTACCTATTAGTTGCTACTCAAACAAACGACAAATACACCACCCGTAGTCCGTAGATGTTTCTCAACTGTCCTGGCCATTGTGGACTTACTGACACCTACTGGCGTGCATGCAGCATCATGCAAAAATAAAGGTTACAGTAGCCTTACAGTAACAGATGCGACTGTTAATGCGCTATTCGTAGTTACTTCTGATTTATTCGTTGTGTTTCCTAGGATGGGCAGTTTGCGTGATAAACAACATTGGCATTACATATTTAACATTCAGTGGCTTATATGCCACTCAGATAGGTTACTGATGTGTCAAACTGACATGTTTGAGAAAAAAAAAAATACTGACTTTAAAACGTTTAATTGACATTTATTTAAAAAAACATCACTAAAATAGGAAATTTATATACTCGTTTGTTTCACAATTACGTCAGTATAGCTGCTCAGCTCATTTGCCAGTCACTACTGCGTCACAAGACGGCAACCTGTTCCGCGATAATGTCAGTGACACATGTCACTATCCACTGGCACATGCCAATAATGTCAGTGACACATGTCACTATCCACTGGCACATGCCAATGGAGACCGGATGTGCCACCGGATGTGCCAATACGCATAGTGACATGTGCCATTGGCTTCTGTGTGTCAGATGCCCATGTCACTTAATGATAAAACTGCAACTGAATTTGTGGTTGCTATGAACAGCCATTGTATGGAAAAGATCTGTAAGAATATTCTTATATACGTTATGAAGGTAAATAAACGATGACAGAAATGTAAATTTTAGGCAAATTAAACCATTAATGTGAAAAGACGGCATCAGTTTGAGCATTGTGAAGAGCGGAGGCATCGCACCTGCTGATATTTAGACACGGGGAAGAGCAGGCGAGTGTCCAGCTTGGCATTGTACTGAGTCAGTGACTCATGCCGGTAGTGGTTGATGAGCTCCATCACAGAGAAAAAAGTAAGAGGTTCTGAGAATCCGTACTTCCCCCCACGGTAAAAAACCTTGATCAGTTTGTTATTGCCTCCTTTCCTGGAATAAACAACACACGCTTTGATCATGTTGTGTCCTTGTTAGACATTCCACTTTGTAATCATGCATAGTAAACAAATGATACAGCAGCACACCTACGCAATGCATTCATCTCCTATTAGATATTAAACAAAATGCAGTTTGGCCTAAGGAAGCGCTCACCTGAGGGTCAAGGTGTACTCTCCCTGCACTTTGCTTGAAGCGTCCCGCACCAGAAACGTACCATCAGGAGTGTCTCTCATCTTTTCATTCACTTCCTCTCTAAACCCGTGTGCATCAAACAAAGATTTGTCATATACAGAAATGTGTGACGATCTTAATAACAGCTGACCTGGTAATTATTTCAGCGGTTTACCTTGAAATGTCTCCCCAGTACCATTCAGCGTCACTCAGTAAGCTGTTGTTTCCATTGGTCACAGATGAGGCCATGGCTTTGGCTTTGGGCGGTTTAGGAGGGAGAGCTAATTAAACAAGGCAAATAAGACAAATATTTACGATAAAAAATTATAAATCTTTGTTTATCCCCACATGACTGAGGGCAAAATTTGCTTTCATGACTTTTATGCATCGTCACCATAGAAACGTGCAATGTTATATTCCAGCGACAGTGTCTCTGGAGCCCCGTGTCTTGCTCGAGGGCGTAATGGTGATCGCCCAGGGATCAGCCCTGCAACCTTTCAGTTACCAGCTTAGATATTTAGCAATGACATGATGTTTTCTCTTCAGGAGTAGGGTTTATGTCTACACTACAGGGAAGACGAAGCTCTTTTGATTTCTTTCTTTCAGTATCAGTATCATTACTCCAGTCTTCATTCTAATATACTGCTCAAGAAATATTTCCTAATATCATCTAAAAAACTGTTTTTCAATTTTTGTGTAAACCCTGATTGTTTTTTAGGATTCTTTGATGAATAGGAAGTTTAAAAAACAGAATTTACTTGAAATAAAAATCTTTTGTAACATTTGTAATGATAATAATCACTTTTGATCAATTTAAAGCATCCCTGCTAAATAAAAGTATTAATTTCTTTGAAAAAAATCTTACTGACCCAAGAGTTTTGAATGTTAGTGCGCGTGTGTGTGTGTGTGTGTGTGTGTACACACACACACACGAACATTTCCATCTTATGTCTATAACATATTGCATTTGTGGCATGTTGTTAACCAAAATAATTTAACACATTCCTCATTTGTAACAAATAGGCAAGTTTAATGTAAATACTAATTTAATGGAAATGAGCAGTACTGCAAAATAAATAAATGTTTAAAAATATGCAGCAAAAAAAAGGGAAAACATTTAAATAACATTGTTTGCTGAAGTGTAACCATAGGGAGTTTCTGGACCACTGTTGCTTTTAACTTTGACAAAAATATTTACTGTGAAATTAAGCATTATTCAAATTCATTTAATGGAAAATGTTTCTCTTCAAGCTTACTGTACATTGCTAATAGAAGGTTAAAAAATATACACTGCTTGGTAAATAAAGTAAATATTTTCAAGATAATATTTTAATAATTTGCTTTGGCTTTGGTCTAAATCACAATATAAAGCCAATTATTTAACTCTAAAACATGCAGCCTTGAATATAAATGAATCTATATAGATGAAAATGTAGAGCTGTCTTTATAATTTAAGATGGGGTCGCTAAGACAGGGTCATCATATTTGGCATCAAAAGGTTTGAAAACACAAAAAACCCTAGTGGGCTGCCCTCACCACAGGGCCCTGTAGATCCCTGAATGACAATTATGAATAAGGGCCCTTTCACACCTATCTTGTTTGGTCCGGATTTTCAGACTTTTTAGTTTGATCCGAATCAAAATTAAAGGCGTGAAACCGCATTTTCTGTACGGTTCGGACTTTCAGACCATTTACAGGAAGTGGTTCTCGCAGGATTGCTTACAGTCTTCTCATCCTTTCCTGCCGGAAAAATAAAATGTTCGGAAAACGAGGACGTTCATTTGGCGAATTTGAACTAGCCTCGAGTATAGTTGGTGCTGCAGCCTGCAGGTAGTAATGGTGTAATAATAACAGTATAGTGGCAACGATATGCGTCTGTTCATTCATTCTTGTCAAAGTTACACGTCGAATTGACAACACGCTTACAGACAGACACACGTCCGTTTACAAACCAATCATTGTCAAGATGCAGCCCACATAGATGATGATGACAGGACGCAAGTATGTCATGTAAAGTTCTTTAGTGCGCTCGCATAATTGCAATGTGAAACCAAACCAAAACTTACCAAATGTATAAATGTTTTAAAACATGAACTTTGAGTCAGACCTTAGTGCTGACTTTCAGGTGTGAAAACGCACTAAAAGGCATTACTACTGTAATATATACAATAGGTAACTCACCGGGAGGGGTCGGCTCTTGTTCCCAAATTCTCTCCAAAAGAAGTCTCTCAACTGCAACCGCAGGAAACCCCTCATCTTCCTCCGACCTGAAAATCAAACGCATAGAAATGGAGATAGTTTGCACATGTGCAAATTTTCAGCAACACATTTCTAGAATTTGTCTCCAGCCAATAGAAACATCATGCTCACCCACTCACAGGGCCCCTGATCAGGAGAGGGCCAAAGATTTGGCCGAGGGTGTGAATGTCGAGGCCGTTGTGCTCCGCGCACTGGCAGACCTTCTCCAGGTGTCTGAGCAAATAATGCAGCGTCAGGATGTTCTGCAGTGGAACTCCAGGCTTCCCCAGTGCCTCCCAGAGCTGCTCTCGTCGCCTCACGGAGGGAACGTCTATTCATGAATGACATCACCGTGAGCGCATGGTCAAAGACAGGGCAGACACTCAGCACATTTGAGCTGTTTTTTCGCTGAGTTCATATAATTCTGTTACTTTCTATACACGGTGCTCTTTCGCCCTGCACAGATAAGTGAAAAGTGGCACATACCTGATTCTAGTTTCACTGCTGCCTGAAGGTCTGTATAAACAGAGGGAGGGATGATGGGGGCAGGAAGTTCCTGCAGGTACCGAATAAGAGCCTCTGAGAGTGCATGAATGTCCCACTGTCCCATGTCCAACTCCTGCAGCTCTGCACAAGACAAATGACCGGTCACATCATGATCCACGCATCCACTAGATTGTTACTTATGGTAACCAAGTAGCTAATTGCTGGGGAATTTTATCCTACACTTAACAGCATTTTATTTTGCCGTATGACTCCTGGTTATCACACTTTTGTGATTATGTTTATATGGTGTGTATATAGTGGGGTTCAAAAGCCTGAGACTTTCAAAATCTAATTTAAACCAGGAAATAACATTTTAGGATTAAAAAATAAAAACATAGAACCTGTAAAATTAACTATAAATATGTTTTATATGTACTAATTATTATTAGTAGTACAAGCAAATATTATACTTACATTTATTCATTTAATAAAATATTATAGAATGTATTGTAAAATAATAAATATGATATATTTTAGATAGACGGATGGATGGATAATTACACAGAACTATTTAAATGATTATATCAGAATTATAAAAAAAATAGATCACTAGTAAAAATGGTAATATTTTGTAGTTTTATTGTTTAATGCAGTGTTTTTTTCCAATGTAATAATTTAATTAAAAAGTTACATTTAAAATGTAAACGACGTTTTAATAATTTCTCAGCAATGTTACAGCTGAAAAACAATGTTATCAATAAACAACCTGGTTAAATAGAGAAAATATTTAAACAATGTACACAGGCTACCATCAACACTAAAATGAGACAAACAGAAAGACGTACAGCTACTAAGAATAACATGCAAAAACACTAAAGCAATCAAAATCCTTAAGCCCTGCTGCTGTCTATGTTTCCAGGTATGTGAATAAACTTTTCCACTTCTGTGAAAGAGAAGCCAGTAAAAAGATGAGAACAGCGGATTGAACTTACCAGCGAGGCTCTGTCGTTGACTGTCAGAGGCTGAAGCAGTGGATATCCTGTAAAGTGTCATAGAGTCCAGACCTAGCAGAAAATCGAGGCATTAGCTCATCTCTCAAAAATAGATCTTCCATGGCAGCTTGGATTAGAGAAGCAGTCACATCTAAACATTAAATGTAAAAGCCCAGAGATATAAATATATCCAGTCATGCTATCAGGACTGTGAAAACAGCCTAGCTGAATCCCTGAGCTCTGTTCTAGTCTGTGAAGAAGTGAGAAGATGGCTTCAGTCAAGCCAGACAGTCCGAGCGCGTCACACGGTCTCTCGCTCAAGGGGAGAAAGAGAGGGACGGCTCACAGCGAAAGAGGAAATCTGGATGGTAATAACTGCCATATGGCGCAATAAGAAACATTTTTCACACTTCTGCTTCCAACATAATTAGTGGAAATATCTATTAAAAATACAATCAATCAATTTATTTATTTAAATACAATAAATGTAATTTATTTTCGTTCTTTCTTGTGGTTGGAGGCGCTCTGCAGGACTCCTGCTCGCTCTGGATTTGAAATATCATGTGTCAGGTTCTCTAACGAACAAACCACAAACAATAAAGCCCTTTACGTGACATTCAATGACACAAAAGAATTACCTGTCTGCTCAATTGCTTCAACCAACATAATAAGATGTGGGGGAGCAGTTTCTAGGTGTGTGAACTGTTTGGTCAAGTCCAGGACTGGAGCAACTGAAACGGCAGAGAAAAGAGGAGAATTTCAAATCAAACCTCTGCTTATGTGCTTCCAAACAACAGCTGAAAATAAGAAGCAGCTTATTTAATGAACATCAAAACCAACAACTAAATTATATCACTTACTGAACATTTTGTACAGGGGTCAATGACAATATATATATTTTTTCTTCTTTTTTTAAGAAAGCCAAGCACAAAGTTATTTATACCATTTTCAACAAAAGTTTACATTTAATCACTCAACTGTCATGTGGTGTAACCATCAAGTAAAAAGTAATACCATTTTCCTTACACCTTGAATGCATGTCAGTGCACACATCTTATTCATTATAATTTACATTCTTAATATATTTTTCAAGGTAACAAAAAAAATAGTTGTACAAATATCAAGAATTACTAACTCATAAATATATTAAGTTTTTGCGGAGTCACACCAGACCTTAGTTTTTCCACTAAGAAATAATCCAAGATTATGCTTTTTTAATATGGTTTTCTTTTCATATGGTGGTTTTCTCCACCATTTATACTTTCTATATTTAGTTTTTATACCCCAAAAGAAAAATGATCAGAGTGAATTTTAATGTGTATTCAATTTACTGTGTGAATGAATTGCATTTTAATGTTTTAAAAAAAATATATATATATATATATCCAGATGAAAAAAAGCATCATATCGTGGACCCATGGGGTCACATTTGACTGTTTCCTTTTTTGTAAATAAAATTAGTGCCATAAATACTGTAAAAACCACATCCTAAGTAAAATGTGCCTTAACACCAGCATTTACTCTGGCACTTTTCTTTCTCATTTTTGAATTGTGGTTTGCAAGATTACAGCCTTCTCTACCTACTGTTGTGACTCAGTGTCCCGAGGCCAATGTTTTAAATTTGACTTTGACTTGCCTGTTACCTTTTTTAAATATAGCGCTAAATGTGCAGTCCTTCGTGGAATACTAAAGCTAAAAAAGCAGCAACTCTCTAGTGGAGAAGGCTGTTGATGTGATATAGGCTAAGGCTATTCTATAAAATCTGTGTATTTTTGCATCTCAGACTTCAGAGCCGGTGATAAACTCAACGCAGGCCACGTCTCCCCCTTCTCTTCTGTCTTAGGGGTGTGATGACTGTGGGATGTATAATTGCATATGGTTTTTATATTGTGCTTCCTTCCTTGCTTGTTCTATTGGTTAAAAAGCCCTCTTGAATTCATTCAAAAACTATTTAGAATTACATTTAGTAGACATTAGAACGCATTTCAAAATTAAATAGTAAAATATTGTATTACAAAAACCAAGTGGATGGAGCTACACAGAAGAAAACAAAGAAAAAAATGTCTTTATCATACAAAAGCTTTAAGCTGGTGAAAAAAGGCCTCCGTTTCCTTCTGTCTTATCCACCCCTTCTGGAGCGAGCGCTGCCTTGGCCCTTTGCGTGAGTGGAGCACAATAAACGATTTAATCAAAAATCCTGAACAAGCAAAACCCCACTGGCTGTGTGCCAGACCCTCCTTTTCAGGCCCACCACAAAGAGGCCAGAGTTTGGCTGCCTTCGCCTCCTGGCAGTGCAAGGCTAAACCACGTCTGATTATTAATTTTGGAGTTCAGACGAAGTGCCATGTCAGCACATTCCACTTTTCCACTGCAAGTTAAACATGGAACTCTGCTCGCTTTTCCCTCTTAGAGACACGAAGCCAGCCTCATCCGCCCTCAATCTTTCCTAATCTCACAGTTACCTCAACATGAATCCATGCCCTACCCTTAATCTATATTATATCTATATCCTAGGGATGCATTACAGAGACTTCCTAACTTAATTTTTGAATTATGATTTCTATTTCCTAAGTCAAGTTATACATGCATGTGTGTGTATTTATAAATACATAATTATTTTACACAGTACACACACATATATGATGTAAACAAAAACTTGTATTCTGCAAACGATTAGTTGCGATTAATCGTTATGCAGCCCTAGGATGTTTCTGTAATACAGCCCCTGAAGAACAACTAAATTCATCTTTATCATTTTCAACTTTAGGCTCAGATTTAGGCTCCTGAAGAAAAATGGCTGTTTTACAAATATTAACAATGATATTTACTATCTTGCACAAATATAATTTAGCAAATTTCTTACAATACTTTTTGTCTTAAGGTAAAATGACAGCATTGTTTTCCCCCCAGACCTATCACTTCTTCTGATGACCAAGTTTTTAATTTCTGAATTTAAATTAAATTCATTTTTGAAGGGCTTAGACTTTAACTAAGCAAAAATGTCAAAGTAATACAAATTTCCTTGTCTCATAATGATTTTTTTAATTAAATGTATTTTATTTCTTTAAAAGAAATTCATGAAAAGTAGTTTAATATAATCTTTGTTTATTATTTCTTAGAATGCAATAAAACTGCTCCACTGCTTATTGACATTTAAAAAACTTAACACACTCATGCATAACACGCTGAGAAAAACAGGAAATGAAGCAGACCCCCACGACTGTTGAGGTGTGTCAAGATCAATAAGTCTCAGATAATTTGACCTTTTTATGGCAGGGCAAAAATGTTTCTCAAAACCACATAAAACCAACATGCATACAAAGATTATGTTGCTAAGAACTTCGCACATGATGTGCTTTAAACATCAAAAAATTTAAAAGCAGTTTTCTTTTTTTATCTTGGACACTCTAATTTGTCATTTACAAAATGGCTGCGTGTGCTTGTGTGGTCATCTATAACAAAACAAAAAAACCTGATTATATTCCTTTACTAATAAACAAACTAAACTATAGCTGCAAACTCACTGGCACAAATGGTCAAACCCGCAGCAGGGGTTTTTGTGCAAAATACAGCTTTTAGGAAAAACAGCTGTGGCCCTGAAGTCATTGTTGGTTTTTGGAGAGAGAACCAACTAATCATTACCCAATTATAGTCATCTTGGTAGTCTGCAATCTGGCTGGCCTGCAACTGAACGTGCCCTGGGAAAAAACTGCAACAACTTATGCTATGATTACTTTATTCAGCTGTCACTTCTTCGCGGCTGCACTGTCGAGACAAAAATTATCTTATCTGTGTATAAATGGCTGTCTAACAAAAGTCAGCAACTTCTCTTCTCTTGTTTATCATTTTTAAGCTTGCTGAGTTTAATTTAACAGCCTACATTTTGATAGGCCGGAGTGCTGGACTAGTCTGCAGTTGTTTGTGTGTGTGTTTTTTGGTTGACTTGTGCTCTGATGTGCTCTTCATTAACTTAGATTCGGCCATGCTCTACAAATGGAAAATGATGTCTTTGTACTCTGTGAATATGATTATGTAAGACAACTTTCACCCGCATTCAGTAATCTGGGCACCTCATTCATAGCTAACCAAAGGCCTTGCCCATTTCCTTTCACTGGAGCTCTAAACCTCTCGACATGTTTTAATCTTACTGCAGTGCAAATGGTTTTAAGAAACACAACACACCAAAGCTGCAACTACATTAGACAGTCTTATATAGCTCAAGTTTCTTTTTGTTGAGCAAAATCGGCTTCAGGCCTGACAGGATTTCTGCACAGACAGAGTGCAGCAGAAAGGGAAGAACGGATTTTGATAGACTAAAATATCAAAAATATATCACATATACAGGGGTCCTTCTCAAAAAATTAGCATATTGTGATAAAGTTCATTATTTTCCATAATGTAATGATAAAAATTAAACTTTCATATATTTTAGATTCATTGCACACCAACTGAAATATTTCAGGTCTTTTATTGTTTTAATACTGATGATTTTGGCATACAGCTCATGAAAACCCAAAATTCCTGTCTCAAAAAATTAGCATTTCATGAAAAGGTTCTCTAAACGAGCTATTAACCTAATCATCTGAATCAACTAATTAACTCTAAACACCTGCAAAAGATTCCTGAGGCTTTTAAAAACTCCCAGCCTGTTTCATTACTAAAAAACGCAATCATGGGTAAGACTGCCGACCTGACTACTGTCCAGAAGGCCATCATTGACACCCTCAAGCAAGAGGGTAAGACACAGAAAGAAATTTCTGAACAAATAGGCTGTTCCCAGAGTGCTGTATCAAGGCACCTCAGTGGGAAGTCTGTGGGAAGGAAAAAGTGTGGCAAAAAACGCTGCACAACGAGAAGAGGTGACCGGACCCTGAGGAAGATTGTGGAGAAGGACCGATTCCAGACCTTGGGGGACCTGCGGAAGCAGTGGACTGAGTCTGGAGTAGAAACATCCAGAGCCACCGTGCACAGGCGTGAGCAACTACTGTTGCTCAGTAGTTGCATGTCATTCGGAAATCAAGGTGCCAGAGTCTGGAGGAAGACTGGGGAGAAGGAAATGACAAAATGCCTGAAGTCCAGTGTCAAGTACCCACAGTCAGTGATGGTCTGGGGCATGTCAGCTGCTGGTGTTGGTCCACTGTGTTTTATCAAGGGCAGGGTCAATGCAGCTAGCTATCAGGAGATTTTGGAGCACTTCATGCTTCCACCTGCTGAAAAGCTTTATGGAGATGAAGATTTCATTTTTCAGCACGACCTGGCACCTGCTCACAGTGCCAAAACCACTGGTAAATGGTTTACTGACCATGGTATTACTGTGCTCAATTGGCCTGCCAACTCTCCTGACCTGAACCCCATAGAGAATCTGTGGGATATTGTGAAGAGAAAGTTGAGAGACGCAAGACCCAACACTCTGGATGAGCTTAAGGCCGCTATCGAAGCATCCTGGGCCTCCATAACACCTCAGCAGTGCCACAGGCTGATTGCCTCCATGCCACGCCGCATTGAAGCAGTCATTTCTGCAAAAGGATTCCCGACCAAGTATTGAGTGCATAACTGAACATAATTATTTGAAGGTTGACTTTTTTTGTATTAAAAACACTTCTTTTATTGGTCGGATGAAATATGCTAATTTTTTTAGATAGGAATTTTGGGTTTTCATGAGCTGTATGCCAAAATCATCAGTATTAAAACAATAAAAGACCTGAAATATTTCAGTTGGTGTACAATGAACCTAAAATGTATGAAAGTTTAATTTTTATCATTACATTATGGAATATATAATATAATATAATGATCACCATATGCTAATTTTTTGAGAAGGACCTGTACACTACTGCTCAAAGGTTTGAGGTCCGTAAGATTTTTGAAAGAACCATTTTGTCATCTTAGATTAATGCACATAAAGTTAATCTTTAAAACACTGATTTAATTACATTGTTAAAAGTCATCTTTAGCCAAACCCAAAATGAATATCTACTTTTTGTACTGCACGTTATAATGTTGTAATGACTAAATTCACTTTAATGTAATTGAATAGAATTTAAATGATTGATTTTAGTTTTCAGTGTTTTATTTGTATTCTGACAAAATAGTATCGAATTTTAATATCGGCCTTTTATTGATTATGAAAATTATTATCAGCTTATTGGTATCAGCCTGAAATGTAATATTGTCCATCCCTAGTGGGCATCATTCACAACATCTTACTCTCAGTTATGGCATTTAATAAATAAAAAACTGCAATCAGAGTATTACCTAGGGCAATTATTAAACCGAGGATCTTTCTGGAATTTAGTCAGTCACAATCAAATGCATAATGTTAGGGGCAGCACGATTCGGGGGGGAAATCGAATTGCCATTTTCCTGGTTAAATTTGCGATGCAAGATTTAAAATGCAAACAGTCGGTTTGTTGTGCTTGTTTGTAGGGCTGCACAACTTGGTCCAACATTTAGTTCTTACATATTAATGTGACTAATAATAATAATTATGATGATTATCATTGTTGCTAAATAAAAATATGAAACAAAATAAGAAATATTACTGTTGTAATAACACTTTCATTATTAAAAATAAAAAATAGAGTATTTAAGAATAAATGTAACAATATAATATTATTAATTATTATAAAAAGATCATATAGTTCAAGTGGTAGAAACTGTGTATGATTCAGAGAGAAGCACAGAGACGGCAACGCGGCTATTTAACTTGCTATCGCGCTTCATTTCACTCATAGTTTAGCCTAGTTTGCACTCATTCATTTATCATATCTTACAAGGTTTTAAAAATGTAAACACATTTCAATTACTAAAAAATGTGTATGATGTAGTGTTTTAGTCGAAAGCAGCCTACTTTTGACAAAGCTGATTTCCGAGAGACGTGAGAGAGACGTGGCTATTTGATTTACAAACGCGTTTTCCCTCAGTAATTGTTCATCGGGCCCCGTCGACCTCGGGTCTGGTACCAGACCTCTATGGCCCAGTCCCAAATGGCACACTTCATATGCACTTTCGATCTTGTGGACTTACAACGGCTGCCGCGTGTCCATTAAGTCAATGAGACCGAAGGGTGTCCCATTTGTCATTTTAGGTTTCAGAAGGGTGCTCGCGAACACCCCCTTTACAGTAGATATGTGCCCTCGATGCGCACTTTTGCCAAGCCCGCACTGATGCGAGTTCCGCAACAGACATCTCCCCGACAGTCAAAGTGACGTTACGTCATGAAAGTGCAGACTTGTAGGAAGACCGCAAGTGCTAGGGTGCCCCTAGGGACAGGGCCTAATTGCAGTCTGTGGATCTGCCTTAAGTGTACATGCTGAGTAGACTCGCTCCCTCTGTCAAAATCGAGAATCGAGTTGAACGCACTTCAAAATGGCAGTGGGGATTCCATCAAGGGGGAGTGCTTAGGTAATTTTGTCTAAAAGTAGAGTTAAACGCAGCCAATAAACACACGACTGCCGCAATATATGGTGTATTTGAGTTCAAGCCTTCTCGGATATTTTCATAATAATAAAGTGTCCTATATTTACAATGCAATGCCTGTATCACTGTATAGAATACTATAAAATGATAACTTGTGTGTGTGCCTCATTCTACGATAAGCCACATCAGCTCACAAAAGGAAGTTATTTTAAACACTCGACTAACGTTATGAAGAGTCTGGAGTCGTATTTTGTTGAACAACAGGTTTATGAACGCTTAGCTTTTCAAATTCACGTCATAAGCGACTCAAACTCGCAGTGCTTGCAGAGATGGAGCAGCATTTACTACTGATCACAGAGCTGTGCTTCACCAACATGCTGTGCATATATTAATTTTATTAGAAATCGGAAAAAAAATACATATAAATTAAATATAATCACACTAAGCCAAATCGCGATTTCGGTTTAATTTCAATTAATTGTGCAGCACTATATAATGTGCTGATAAAGCATGCTGTACAGTCCAAGTAACAATATGCCTAGCATTTGAACATAGGCCAAAGCACCATGGGAAAGATTCTTTAATACGGACTCAGATCGGAGGCCTTAACTAGCCCTCTACTAATTCTGTGAAAGAAAGTTCAGGGTAAGGAACCGGGGGGAAATTCAAGGGGCCTTCTCTTTCTGAGAATTGTAGTGAGTGGATAGTTTATAGCTGCCTGGAGACAGTATCAGAAGAGTCTGTGAAACAGGGGAGGAGGAACAGGCGGAGACTGTACAAATGCCAAGCCATGGTTCACTTCAACAAGCAGTAAAACTGAGGCCAGGAAAAGAAAAAGAGGGGGAAAAAATAGAGGGAGAACTTCTGCCATAGGCAGCGAAACAACCAAGTTTGACTTTGTGCAACATTTCTGTGAGGACAGTGTTGGTGGATTTCAATTAAATCACATGAAATCTCTCTCACACTGAATTAGACATGGGAAAACACCACATAATTATTTTCACATTTTCTGTACAAATGATTTTGTGCCATATTAAAGGGATAGTTTACCCAAAAAGTTAACATTTGCTGTTAATTTACTCACCCTCAGGCCATCCTATATGTAGAGTTCTTTTTTTCTTCAGTAGAAATGCTGTAGTCAGTTAGGATCAGGCCTTTCCTAACTGAGCATGCAACACAACTTCTCGTACAGGCCTTGGTCATTTCTAGGCTTGATAACTGCAATGCTCTTCTGGCTGGACTTCCATCATGTGCAACTAAACCTCTACAAATGATCCAGAATGCTGCAGCTCGTCTGGTATTCAACGAGCTCAAAAGGGCCCACGTCACTCCTCTGTTTATCTCTCTGCGCTGGCTACCACTCGCTGCTCGCATCAAGTTCAAGGTGTTGACACTTGCTTACAGATTGACCACAGGATCAGCTCCCTCCTACTTCCACTCACTACTACAAGTCTACATCCCTACCAGAAGCCTACGATCAGTCAATGAGCGACGGCTCGTGGTACCATCACAGAGAGCCTCAAAATCACTCTCCAGAACATTCTCATTCACGGTGCCATGCTGGTGGAATGATCTGCCCACCCTCATCCAGAATGCAGTATCCCTGACAGCATTCAAAAGACAACTGAAAACTCATCTCTTCAGTGAGCACTTAACATAAAAAATAAAAAATAAAAATCTCTTCTTTTCCTTTAAAATCCCTACTTATCTGGCTTATGCTACTCCGAGCAATGTCTGAACTTTGTATTTTGAGCACTTCTTGCGTTGTTTGTGTCTCTTCACGATGACTCGCTTGGTTTAGTCCTCAGTTGTAAGTCGCTTTGGATAAAAGCGTCTGCTAAATGACAATGTAAATGTAGTCCTTTTTTATTCATATAATACAAGTCAATGGCTACCGTCACTTTTAGTAAAAAAAAAAAAAAACATATACAGACAATACAATATTAATACCCGTGGCTCCTGACGATACACTGAGGTCTTATGAAGCAAACCGATCGGTCATGGCAGTCTGGAGCGTGAGCTTCCTGTCACATACTGACATATGCACGGAAGCAAACTCACACATGAGCTGAAGCTGTGTTTTTATCTTTATTATTATCTTCATTTTTAATGTAGGGATTTAAACTGTCCATTTGCTTTATAGCTATTTTGCATATAGCATAGATATAGATATATTCACTATATAGGCCTATGTTTTCATAGCATTCAGTTGGCATGTTTGTTTGAAGGACAGCATTGGGAAGGATGTGGAATAGTGTGTTTTGCCAATAAAGAAAATAAAATTGGGCTTTTTTAAAATCCAATTAATCGATGAATCGAAGAAAAAGACGGCCAACTAATTAATTATCAAAATTATCGTTAGTAGCAGCCCTACTTGTGCTTATCCTGGATGCCGCAACCTATATAAAAAAAAGACATCTTGGATGACCTGGGTGAATTAACCCTTTATCATGTTAGCAAGCACATACAGTGTGCTGTCAATCACTCCAGCTGGAGGAAAACTGATACAAATCAAGTAGTAGATCCAAGCCTTGAGCTGTCGGTATAAATGCTAGTGTCTGGTTTAGTTAGTAGACAGATAATAATTTAGTCAGTAATCTGACAGATTGGAACAAAGTTTTTTGGAACAATCAAAACAAAGTTTTTACTTTCCCCACCATCAGTTTAATCAAGGTACATTTTTAAAGGCTGTGTTTTATGAAGTGTGTCTTAAGTTAGAAGATTAAGTGAACACAACTATACTAAACATTATTTGTTTATTCGCACTTCACATCTTATAAATAGTAGTAGGCCTATATAACAGTGTTCATTATGCCAATTTAACTACTGCAATTTGCTAGTGAGACAGCTTTCGTTCTTAAAAGCATAACATTTTGGCTACAAGGGAATTTCTTTCACAATATAAAACTATAAACAGAAAATTGAAAAATTTAAATTTGAATGAGAACAAATATTATTTTGCTATATTCTAAGTAGCTGAAGTGAAGATTTATTGAAAAATCAAATGATGAAGCCCATAGCCTAATAATAATTAAAAGTCCAAAAATAAAATTAATTTTGTAATATTCCTTACATTATTAAAAATAACCAATTACAGATCATAGATGATCATTCTCAAAAAATGTGTAATTTTTTGATTAATGCAATTATGATAAAATAAAACCTTTAAAAGTAACTTTTTAAAACCTTTAAAATGTATTTTGTTTGTTTTTATTGCCATACCAGCATCTATGGCCCTGTTTACACCTGGTATTAAGGGGCGTTTTGGTCGATCAGACTACAAGGAGATTTGTTGAGAAACATACCCGTTTACACCTGGTGTTTTAATCCGTCTCTTTTGTCCACTATTAACCACTTCTGTCCTGATTTCTTCAAGGGGAGTGTCTATGTGCGGGTAAATGTATGAGTTTTTTTTTTTTCAGATTTGATCTAATGGACAAAATAAACTCGCGGGATGAACATATGAACGCACCCGGACACAACAGAAAAACATACGGAGAGAAGCAGATTTAGTTTCTGCTCTGACAGACGCAAGACCATGGCGAACGCGATAAGTGTGTTTTAGAAATCAGGAATAGTGAAAGAACATTGTGCTTGGTACGTTTTCCTCCTTCAAACCAAACTTGTCTCCAGCTGACAAAGTTTAAATCTCGTCTGGCTGGCGCGCTTCCCATATTGTTTACACATTAAGTCAGTAGGTGAAGAGTAGGCGGTCTTTTGATCACTATAACAAACATTATATATGATCTTTTCAATATTTGGTGAAACATTTTTTAGAATTATTACTGGTGAAACATTTTTGAAAACATCACAGAATGTCAAAATACTGGACTTGAAAATGTAATTAGCTTTATTAATCCGACATGACATTTTTAGTTTCTTAATAGAGCATAATTTCTATATTCCTCTTTATTCGATGCTACATTTTCATGCAAATCCATTTTAAGCAGCAGGCAAATGTCTCAGGCATGTAGGTTAATTCCCTACAGCTACATAAGAAAAACAGAAAGAAAAGTGTAAGTTAGATGATTTTAGCTTGTTCTTACTGTTTACAGCAAGGAGACTCTAAAACAACACTAGTGCCAAAAGTTTTGACCAATGAATTTCTATAAACTGTCCAATTGTCTAAAAATTATTTTAAGATTTCTAGCTAAAAATATATTATTAGAGATTAAATATTCAGGCCTGGAAATCACAATTTTTTAAATTCCCAGATTCTTCCATGTTTTCCATGATCTTGGTGACCTCTTACATGTTTAAATACTCAAAACTTTCTATTCCTCTTTGCTTGAAAATGTGAAAAGGTCTGGATATTACTCAGAAGCAGCAGCTAAAATGGTGCATATCTGGTCCTCCTGACGTCCTGTAATTCAACACTTCAAAGTACACCAACACTTCTCATACTTTCTCTTTTTAGTCAACACAGATTGAATATGACAACTTTTTTAGTGTGTACTGCAGACTTTTAACAGTCCAAAAAAGGGACACAAAGAAGACATTGAAGCAAGAATCACCTGATGGAGTGGGAATGTGCAGATGAAGCTGAAAGCCCTACCTGATACATATAACTCTCTAAATTGGCCTGGTGAACTGCCAGGCCTCCAAACATACTATAATTTACTGCTTCCTGAGGGCATAAAGGGAGGAGGAGAGAGGGTTCGAGGAAAGTGCCAGAGAAATACAGGAGCAAAGACAGTTTGTACAAAGAGACCATGTATTATATGTAAAAATGTTCATGTATTAACCTTTTTAATGTTAATGGGTGAACAGCTTCTAATGAAACTTTAAAAACAAGACCTTCCCCAACTTTCTACGTTATCTATGAAAAGCTTGTAGACTGATATTTACATGAAGGACTTGGGAAATTTTTGCCAGGAAATTCAAACCAATGTGATGGTTATGCAAGCTCCCGAAAGCCTCTCTTCCATTTAACGACACAATAAATCAATGCTTATACAATGTTCAGGATAATGCTGAAAGAGTCATTCTGTACTGTAATGTCAATTTGTCATGCAAAGAAAAGGGATTAATTCAAACTATAGTCTCATATAGCCAGATCTATATAGTCTATAGCAGGGGTATTGTCTATAGCAGGGGTATTAAATTAAAAGTTCCCATACGTGGTCCGGTCTCTATTTTACCTTTCCAGGTCAAGACAATATTTTTTTGGAACGGGGCAGCCGTAGTGCTTTGTAAAAGAAAAAATCCTAAACACTCAAAATAGTCATCAAAGATGAGAATCTTGGAACCAGATAGCCAAAGCAGTGATGTCAAAGTTTTTTTCCCCCAATATTTACCACAAAAAAAAAAAGTTATTTATTATTACAATTATTTTTACTATTTCTCTCAACTGGATATAATATAAAAAGGTTAGGCTAGATCAGATGTTTTATCAGGCTATAATGATTATTACTTTACATTTAGAGACCTACGTTCAGGGGCACGGGAAGATGTTTTCGGATGGGGATGCTGTTTTGTACCGGTCAACAGGACATAAATTAAGATTTTAAGTTATTGAGCTGTTTACACTGTCATATACAATAGAAGAGCCAGCACAGCGACAGGAAATAAAAATGAACATAAAAATCTTCCTAGCTTACGCAACACCGAAGGTGAACTAGTGCTCAGGAGTAAAGCGGACGAATTCTTTTAATGCACACTGCAACGGTCCCAATATGACGTCAATATTCTGCATGTGTTTTAAAAAACATAATTCAACAAATAATTAACACTTTTTAATAACCCACTTAAAGTGTTTATAACAAATAAATTACTAAATGCTAAAAATGAATAAATGTTAATGATAAATGATAAATGTTAAAACAGGGGGTATTGTACTTTTTTTTGTTTTCGGCAGCGATTTAGCAAAAAGTATCTATTTTGTTGCTGACCATGTTCCTGATACTGTTGTTAAACACGACTGTGTCATCAGCTCTTAATGTGGCGCTTTACGTCTTTAGCAGGAGAAAAAAGTAGTGATGCTTGAATGAAGTGCGTTTGGCTCTAGTCTAGATAATATATAGCCTATTATTAATATTAATATAATAAATTAATTTATATAAAAAATATTACAGGATATACACTGAAAGAGCATTACCGTAAACGACCCTGAGCACTTGTGGTGTGAACCACTCGATTGTTTCGATGTGCTATTCACTTTAAATTGTGGACACAGTAAAATGCCGCAATTATGTTCCGCATAACCAAGCCAGGGTCCGGAACCAGACCGTGGTCTGCCATTTGAATACCACTGATCTGTAGTCTCAAATAATTTATAATCAAACTCTCATAACTGTGTAATTTTAATTACTTCATCTGTTGACATAATGGCCACCGGTGTCGCTAACAACAAGGATTTTTTATATCTACATATAGCCCCTTTAAAGAGTTAGATGGTCGTGCTAGATGACAAAAAATAATTAAAATCTCTGATGAATTCAATGCCTAACTAATATTGCTGAAGAAGCAGCCAGCTGTCAAAAGCAAAATCCCCATTTTCCTTCAACAGAAAAGGGGGGAGAATACACAAATGTTTATTATGAGAGATCCGAGGTTTGATTTAACAAGCATATCAGCCAGTTCCCAAAACACAACGGGTTTTGACACATTAAGCAGGTTAGTCATTGGTCAACACAGTAAAAGCCAATAAAAAGCAGCCAGTCTTACCCCGCAAAGTTGGCTCAGGTCTGGGAACAGCAGGAAGCGGTCTCTGAGAACGAGGCTGGCAGGACGGCATTGACATTTTCACAGGTCCCACATACTGCACGTACGTCCCCGGAAAGTCTCCCCTCTGTTTGGAACGCTCGTTAAACCCTAAGATCCAGCCGATGCATTCCGGGTGCTGCTCATCTCCCTCTTTGATGCCCAGTGACAGCAGAGACGCTTTGTCGACCGTCAGGATATCACCGGGCTCAAGGTCAATGTCATCCTCCCAGTCCTTACAGTAGGCGTACAGAGATCTGTACTGGAAGCCATCAGCAGCCATTTTCAGAGTATGAAATGACAATCACCCCTGGCAGAAGAGTGTCGGACTGGGGGTGAAACTTTGCGAGGGTGCGAATGATGTCGTACAGTGGGACGTTTCGTTGAAAGCTAAGCACTACTGACCGGAGCTCATAAGCAGGCATGCGCGGTAGAAAAGGCTTAGACCTGGCCGGTGTTAGCCAAACAGGCCACTTCTCTCAACTTGAACCCGCGGTTCAACCAAATGATGGAACAAAGGGAATGCAGCATGCTCATTCAGGCACCGGAAAATAAATAAAGAATGAAGTCCTTTACAGATTTCTTTTGCCAAATCAGCTGGTGTCGTCTTATAGCAGGTTGCTCAACATTGCCTCTCAAGATGTGATCCTCACAACGTGATGACTGTAAGAAAAAAGACAGAACTATATTAATAAGAGCAAAATAACTCACACAGAGGCTTTATTTCTAAAAGAATAAATAACAAAATACTCAAAACACCACAACTTAATTGGTGCGTTTACATGCACAGTTACAAACGAGCTACGGCAGGCTTTTGCATTGTCCAGCTACAGCTTTCATCTCAGTCCAAGTATACAGTAGTGAGCAAAAGTGAATAACGGCCTAGGAACATCTTCACCCTATATACAAATATTATTAAAAATGTGTTAAAGATTTTCTAAGCATATTGTGTAGTTGTGCTTAGATTCAATTGTTATATTTGTGATAATGCAATTAAACATAGCTAAAAACAATTGTCTGCACAATTTACTAACACATGCAAAAACAAGAGAGGATCAATGCAATATTAATGCCTAATTATGTTGTAGTCCATGTATGCTCAATTCCTGTGATCTTTTTGTTTTTCTATGTTGCATAGTACTTGTAGTTTTTTGCCAAATAATTTTGTCAGATAAAAAAAAGTTTAGGATTTTGTTTTTCACTTATATTTAAAATATAAAATATTTTCCTCATATTATGATGGTTTAATCAAACTGGTAGGGCCATTAAGAACAAATATCCCTTCCGGACATCACTTTTGACTACTACTGGACATGACAGAATGACCAATGAAATATTACAAAGATTAAATACACTTGTCTTTCAGAGAAAGCGCACAACACCAAGGCCTACTATAGTCCGATTATACATGCTTAACAAAGATGAGCTCTAATTGGATTATCTTGGTCTGTTAGTCAGACTTCCCCCCCCCAAAAAAACTAGCTGGACTAAAGCGTTTACATTTTGTTGTAACGATTGACTAACAATCAAACTTTTAAAGTACATACATACTGTATAAATGCACCAACCATGATGCACCTCATACATGCGTCATATGATGGACACAGCAAGTCATTCTGTAAGACCAGGTGAATTTTTGAACACCATAATCTAAAGGGAAAACTAAACCGAGAAATAAACGATTTTACTAACCTTGAAAAAATGAAAGCTAGCAATATCAGCACCCTTAATTCCATTGCACAGCACGTAACCAAATATTTTAATTTCAGCAAATTACCAAAAACGATAACTGTCTGCCAAACATTAGTCAGAGCTGAGGGGTGGTGTTTGTGGTAATAGCATTGCTAAATGAGTGCCGGTCACTCAAGTTTCAAATTCATCCAATATAAAGTCCATACCTGTCTAAGAATCCAAGTAATACAGTACGTAGATGATTTGTTTAAGCTTTTTTGCAATATGCATCACTTATTTGACAGAAGAGCAAAACATTTTTTTTTTCATGCGCATGCGCACCTTTGAACCAGGGATTTATGCTCATATACCAAGAAAGAGGCACATTAAAGGTTTGCCAAACCTGTGGAAGGATTGCAATCGAATAAACACCAAAGTGTTCGCAGGCATCACAGGGCAGCACTCACCCCACTTTGACCAGGCGCACTAAGGTCTCAGTCCGACATCCTCTGTGTAGAGAAGAGAGGTGCAAGCGCAGACACGTGGCACTAACATACCCAACCACAGCCCGCAATCCTCACACCACCGAAACACCCCCTTCAAAACACGTCATCCCCCTTTCCGCCTTTTCATCATTTTAACTAAAGTACGTGTAATGCTACTGCTGCTGTAGGAAGAAGTTCATTCAGGAAAAGAGAAAAGGTCCATTTTGAGTACAAGTTCTGAAACTAAAAGTTCTGCTGAGAGAAATCTTCATCTTTACAGTCAAGCAAACGGCTTAAACTGCAGGACGGAGGCTGGCTGATTTGTACGCATCATTTCCTCCCCTTTAGAGAAGAGCAGTTCACAAAACACTGTGACCAAGGCAGAGCACAAAATAATTAATGAATTGAGCCAGGAAACTCACTGTTGCTACAGAAGGGAAAAGGTAATCCTGCATTCCTATTGGGCAGCATATGGCCATGTGTTCAAGAATCACCAGAGAAGCTGGGGCAAATCAAGCAAACGTTCTAATATTAGAAAATGTATCTAGGCAGTGATCAAACCCAAAAACCCTTAAACTATCCTGCTTTTCTTCAGAGGATCACTTTTTGCCATTAACAGGAATATGTTTAAGCCTGTATGGCAGGCTTATGAGTATTTTGAATAAGAGACAAGCAATGCAAAATCAAACAAAAAAAATTGAATGAGGGTTGTCTAATCAGGACTATGGCAAATTATTAGGATCATTAGGATTTTTAAAACGCAAGGAAAACGCAGAGGACTGGATTCTGTTTGGAGTTCAAATGAGAAAACAGTATCAGGATTCTCTATCGTGCACGTCTTCAGCCTCAGGCTACCGAGGTAGGAGTTGAATCTATCCATGGGACGTGTGTAAGAAATAGAAATTAGGACAGTCACAGAATTTTGCAAATGTGTGTCGAGAAGGAAAACGATGAGATTGTCTGGGTATGGAAAGCTTACGCAATATTTTTTTTCCTTTCGTTTCATTGGCCGAAGTACCTTGACTAATGCCCATGAGTCTGGTGACAGACAGTGTTCTCCAAACAATATGTCCTTTTAAAGCTTGGAGTGTGCAGGACTGAAGGAACGGCATGCAGAACATACCCTCTGGATATAGTACAGGATAGGATAAGGACAATGCTGCTAATTAAGGTTGAAGTGTACCTTTATTTTACAATACTTTCTCAAGTTAATGTGCAGTCAATTTGAAGTAACCCATTTGCATGTTCATTCCTACGAAAAGTGTAAACACTGTGGTGCTTCAAAACATTGATCTCTTTGTGTGAATCCTGACCAGCCCGACGCAGTAACACTGGCTCAACCAATGATGTAGGTTTGGGATGGGACTACACACTCGTCCCATTAATGGCGGATGAGAGGGAAAATGATTGCTACCTCACATTTCTTATTGTTGAGTATTAGGATGTTTGCACCTATAATTTTAATTTGCATCGAAAAATATCTAGAAATGTTTTATGCTATTTTAAGTATATTTGACAAGATATTGAAGAGTGACCTAAATCACAATGAAACAAAAGTAGCGACAAATCTTTTCTTTCTGATTGTGATGTTCATTTTAGTGCAACGGATTATTGACAAAGAAAAAAAAGTAGGAGGGGTTTGGTTCTATCCATGTGGGTGATGCACTCTCACTGCACTGTAGACGCGCCTGAGAAAAACAAGCGCTGAGCAACCAAGCGGCAACATTCTAATCTGAAAAATGAAGCCTACCCGGAAGTGCGAAAAACTGCAATACATCGAAAATCCGCTAGGGGCAGGTCCCAAAATGGAGCAAATGTCCATAGACCCCCATGTTAAAATGTCCGTTTTCACAGCATAAATTCATGTTTTTACAGGTTGGTCCCATGGACTTGTATTGTATTTTTCGATAGGTTCCGAGTGCCTGACAACTGTGAGGAGGGTGAATTTTTTTCTAACTCATTAGTTTAGATCGTATTTAGATATAAAATGTATGACAAATAAGGGCGTGGTTAACTTTGATTGACAGCTTGATTGACAGCTGATAACGGGCTGCGCCGAGTGGAATTCCTGAAATTTGACGTCTCGGCCATGATCTGACACAACACATTATACCAGCTCTGTATCCTTTCTGAAATTTTTGAACAAGATTTTCCAAGATGGCCCCGCCCATACCCCCCAAAAACGGCCTCAAAACCGTTCTTCAGAAAGTCTATGGGTGACGTCACAGACGCTTTGTCCATATTTTTTACAGTCTATGGGAGCAACGTATAAATGTAAATTCACACTACCAGCGGCTTTGACGCTGCACGTCACCAGTGGCTGGCGGTGAGGTCACTAGTATGCGTTCCCACTACTGGTTGCCTAGTAATGTTTGTGAATAACATTGACGGATGTTACTCCATGTTGTAAACAACAAATCAGTTTTCTTGTCGCTACAAACAAACATTTTGGAAGGAAAAGTCTAACTATAAATGGAATCAGTTCATAAAATGACTAATATTAAAGATGAATGAGAAACAGCGAGTGCTCTTTGCCATCGCAGCTATTTAACTGCAGCAAACGGGCAAATGCCGGTCTATCTGGGCTCACGAATCCATTCAGGCTCGGAGTCAGCGCGGCGAGTACCACCGTATGTACAGGGAGACATATCATAAATAATAGGACAGTTTCTGACTGCTAAAATGAGCTTCTCATTTCTTCTTGCCTCGTTCGGACTCAGCACTGAAGAGTGATGGATCACGTGCGCTCCACTGACTTCACTCCTATTGGTTGTTGCGCCATAAAGTCATTCTTCATTTGCATAAAGTTGAACATATCTCAATTTTGTCATATCGCTGGACATGCCCCAACCGGTCACCAACGGTCACTGTTGCTCATGTCGCCGGAAATCGCCCGCTTTCCATTGAAATGAATGGGATCCTGTCACGTGAATGCACCTTAAGAGTGCATTCACGTGTCAAACATGTCAAACTAGCGATCAAAGACTACAGATTTTAGCCTAAAGCAGGGTGCACACTGTGCGATTTTGCCCACGATTTGGCCGCCTGAGACAATTTTGGCAAATCCTAAAAGAATCCTCTGATCCTTGGCTAAAGTCTTTGTGTGACGTCTTCACCGGGTGAACGTGATTTCACCAAGTACCACATGTTCCTGGATCAACTTTCCAATCAACCGATCAGATTTGAGGGACAAGTTTACAGTTTATGTCAGGTTTAGGCTTAGAACCAGGGTGAGGTACTTAAACATCAGTGTTATTCACCTATCATTACCCTCTGATTTTAGGGAAAAGTTATGGGTAGGGTTAGGTTGAGGGGTAGGGATTGGGTAAGGAATACATTTTGGGACAGGAATGTTGATCCAGGATCAACAAAATATGTTGATCCAGGAACATGTCTTACTTGGCAACGATTAATGACCATTAGACCTAAAATTTTACGTCTGACGAAATTCTGGCAATGTCAGAAGATTTGGCTCACAGTCCTGCAGTGTGACTTCTATGACGACCGTCAAATTGTCTTCATTTTTCAAGACAATTATGACCAATTAAACGTTAGAGATGTATTTGTAGCCACCATTTCAATACCACGTGTAAATGCAGCTCACATCACCGAACGTATCATTGATTGATGTAAAACTCCTGGACAACTTTTCTTGCGTGCATCTGTTTTAAACGTGTCTTGACTGTCATAGTCTGACATTAATGACAACTGATATCTTACAGGGTGACATGACTTACTGTGAGGATAATGTTCGTCCAGTCTGACAAGCAACAATCGTAAAGGACTATTATAAATTGCACAGTGCACCCGGGCTTAAAGGCAAAGGAACCTTAGGATATGTCTCAGACGGCCAAATCGTGGCCAGAATCGTAAACGACGCACAGACTCAACGCAAGTGGAACGGAGCGTTCTAAGACAAACTGTGAAAAAATCCCCTTGCTAATAAAAATAAATAAATAAAAACTACCATTAGCAAACTAACTGCTGTTGTGGAACATAGGCGTCGAATACAAGCAGTGTCTAAAAAAGGGACACTTCAAATTCAGAACCGTCTAAATTTGCTATAAATTTTCAGTTTGTGGAATAACGTTAAATTCTTCAGAAACTGCTCGAGCGAGGACTATGAAGGCTCAGTCATTGTCACGCGCTGAAGCTCTTGCAGGCTGTTAATGTTAACAGTGTGCTGCCTTGATCAGACAAGGCGAACATGCATGTGCATCTTGCAAACCTAACGCATATCGGTTTGCACATTTCTGTCGCCCACTAAATCCGAGATTTTAGCAAACGGCTATACCGACATTTTGCAAAGAAATAAAACGTTGGCTTATCGTTAAAGCAGATACTCTACATATTATATACTGTAGAAGCACTCTTCGTCTCTTTTCCACATTTGAAAACAGCTAGCTAGCCTTTCAGATTAGTAGACTACAGTAACGCAATGTGCAAAACTTGTGAAAACTTACCCGTGGCAAGTCGTTGCAAAGGCTTTGGCGGTTTTCTTTCGCGCTTGCGAATTAAATGTGCGATCTGTAACATTCGGCTGGACTTACGTTTTTAACTTTCATCCACTCCCCCAGCAGAGTACAGGATTGATATCATTTTCCTTTTCATTCCGCACGACTCTTTTCAACTTGCCGAACTGCCATTTTCCAGCACAGCACAAAACGGGGCAGTCTATGGGCAGGACTCCGTGAAAACTAATGAAGGCTCGACGGAAAATAGCGGAATAAGCCGAAACCGTCCGAAAGAGTAAATCTCGTTTAACACATGAAGCGTTCCTCATTCTTGCGCTCCCTATTGCGCCATCCTGCTGTGGTTAGGCAAGGTAGTGTAAAAAAAAAACTTAAACTACGAAATGGCCACTATTTGTTATCGTTTAGGAGAGTAGCCTACTGAGACACTTCAAAAGCAGCATTAAAACATTCTGATATGTAACTCAGCAAGCAATATATAATATGTATTCAAACATTCAAAAGTTTGGGGTCAGTAAATTTGTTCTGAAATAATTTTATTTAGCAAGGATGCATTAAATTGTGTAAAAAAAATATCAATTTCGAATTATTTTTTTACTCAAAGAATCCTGAAAATAGTTTAGAAAATATTTTAAAAAGTTACTTAAACTGTAATAATTTCTCAATAAAACTTTTCGCTTTATTTTTGACCTTTCAGAAGGATGAAAAAACATTTGATACAGACCCCAAACTTTTAAACGGTAGTGTATTTTGATCAATCCTCAAGGCAATAGATATATACCAGAGGCCAACACTTTAGTAGAAAACCTATTTAGTCACAACAGGAAAAGCACTGACACTGAAATGATTATCAGCAATTATGTACACATTTAATCGCTGTTAAATCCAAACTTTACAAATGCAGTTGTGGGTGAATGGATTTAGTTTGAGAGTCTGAAATTTTTGAGTCCTTTAAATCAGGTTGTGTAAATAACAAAAAAAGATTACAGAGAACTCCTACTTAAAACAAAAGGAAAAGAACAGTACCATACAAAAAATCTTAAGGTAGTGTGTGAACTCAAGGAAATAGTGCCACTTTAATCTGAGATACAGAAGAAGAGAAAGACAGACAAGTCAGGCTGGGAGTGCAAGTTATAATTCACAAGTATCTGAACTTCTGTCTCTATAGTTCTGATTAATGAATCAGGAATCCAGTTTAACCAAACCATCGCACAAAAAGCTCAAGTTACAAGTGAGGTAACAATGATTTCTGCCATTTTTTTCCAAGCAAACAATCAGATGACAACACTGCAGAAGGCTATCAGGCAGATTAAATCTACAGCATTTATATAGGGTAGTCACAAAAACAAAGCCATATGGCTGTTGTGTGAATTCAAGAGAAAAGACATTTCCAAAAGTTAGACTTCAAAACACAGAGACAGAAAACCACCATTTGTTAAAGGTTACATAGGTCAAATGATTTCAGTTGTACGACACTACTACACCATATACCAGATCCAAAATGTTATAAATAAAAAGTTATTACCAAATTAGTATTCGTATGCCAATTTGTTCTTTCCAAGTCACACTCAGGTAAACATGATACACTGCAACGCCAACATTGGCTGAATGGCTTCTTAAAATTCACCATTTAGGTGCTGGAATAATATTGGGCATGACCGACAGAACACAAGATGGATTTCTTGTACATCCAAGTTTGACAAATTGGAAGTCAACATACAACTAAATTTTGTTGACCAATTAGACATTATATGATACTGATATAATGAGAATGAAGAAGAAAAAAAAAAGTAATTGACCCTCAGCAGGACCACATGTGCAAATTCTCAGAAAGCGATCCTACTGTATGACCTTTCTATTCCTGTCTCGTATAAAAGAAAATGCAATAAATACAAATTTTCAAAATCTACAAAAGTTCACTGTGCTACCTGGTACAACTAATTTTATGAGATAGTCCACTCAAAAATTAAAATTCATCATTTACTCACCCTCATGGCGTCCCAAACAAATATTTTGTTTTAAGAAAGTTTTGACAGTTTTTGTCAGTAGGGTCCAAAACAACATCGAGACAATTTCCCAAAGATCTTCTTTTATGCCCCACAAAAGAAAGAAAACCATACAGGATTGGAACAACATGAGGAACAAGAATTTTCCATTTTGGGTGAATTATCCCATTAAAAGAAAGTTTGGCAGGTGAATGACTTCTAACTTATGAATAAATGATACTAAAAGACTTTGATCCCCTGTCTTTTCTCTGAGTATGTTTCAAATGATCATGGAAGCACCTGTACATCAGAGTCTCACAGTTTTCTGGACATATCTAAGGCTAACACCCATCCTCTTGTTTCTTCTGTTCTTTTAGCCTGGATCCAAGCTCATTGGTCTTCTTCTCTGAGCTTCCCTCAGCCTGTGTTGCGTTGATCCATGCCACTTTGAAACGTGGATGAGATGGCACTGGTGTAGATGTTGCGACCTCTTTGTCTTCAGAGTCATCAAAGCTGACCTCTTGAACGGCTTCCTGCTTTTTAAATGAATCTCGTCTTTCAGATAAGTTTAGCTTCCTCATAACCACACCGCCGGAGTCCCTGACTCGTTGACCAGCCAGGTACAACCCTTGTCTAGCATGGTCACCAACACACACAAAACCTGAGGCAATGTCACTAGCCTGTGACTCAAACCCTTCGGCCTCACACTGAGAAACCTCAACAGTGTGTCTCCGAATGGAGAAGGCCTTTTTGTCTCCATGTTGGGCACCGGAGAGCCTCTCAGATGACTGAACCCTTTTCAGCAGTGGTGAACGGGGCGATTCTGCACTGCGGGGACACACCGTCTGTCTCACGATGGTCGGTGGGGACATCATCTTATTATGAAATGAGTGGAGACTTTTGGGAACTCCAGCGAGGGAAGATGGAGAACACTGCGGAGACAGAGGCTGAGATGAGGGATTGCAGGCGAGGGGAGAGGGGGGAATACTGTTGCTGGACTTGCAGCGGCCTCCTTTGCTATAGCGAAGGCCAATCTTGGATCCCAAAACGTGAAGGGAACTTGGACGACTTTGAGGGATGGGTGAATTTGGAGAGCTTGAGCAGGGTGAGGAACTCTGTGGAGAGTTTGAATCTGTGGAGAGAGTAAAAGCAATGCCAATCAATCACACACTACTTGAAAAATATCAATGATAACGTCCTTTATTTTTATTCATCATTAGAAGAATGTAAAGACAATATATTTTGGTGCTCTAATGCTCCAGCATTAAACTATCACACAGTGGAAAAATCATAGAAATTGTAAATATAGCCTGCACTATAAACAAAAGTTTTTCAAATATTAATGAGCAGTGAAGCACTTTGTTAAAATATTATTTTCTTAAGAAATAATATTCCAAAAAAAAAAAATCATGCCAAACTAATTTTTTCAAGTATTTGATTCCTTGAATGAGGCGTAACTAATTACAAGCCGTAGCACATAAAGGTTGGATCTGACAGAGAGAGACAGACTGAGTCCTACCACATGACAGGTCCGGAGCTGGGCTTCTGCATGGGGTGTTGGGCCCAGGAGACAGGCTTGGAGTTGGAGAGTCAGACAGGCTGTCGTTAGGAGAATGCTGAAACCCCGCGGAGAAACTGCGACTGTTCTGAATACCTGGACTGTGTTTGGGCAGCTTCTTCAAAAGGTTACGTCGTTTGCTGGAAAAGTTATGATATAATAGTTGGGCTTAAATTTGATGTAACAGGTTTAAAATGTTCCAGAAGATGCTATAAAACATCTTTCCAACCTGTCTTGACCATCTTTCCTTTTGCTCTTTTTACTGCGTCGTGCCATTTTCCCCTTTGAGCAGGTCTTTCTCGCGGGCCCGGTTTTAATGGAAGTATTCTCAAGAGGAGTCGTCTGCAGAGTCACTTTACTGCCACTCTACAAGCAGAAAATCAAGACATCAAGTATCTACTCCCATCCTTTTTTAAAAGCAAATGGGCCGCCTTCAATCTATTTGAGAATCCCACCTTCAGCAGAAGCTCCACCACTTCCGTGTGCACTAGACCCTGGATACACTCTCCATTCACATGAGTGATGAGGTCACCAGCCCTCAGTCCGGCCTCGTGAGCAGGGCTGCCATCTTCAACGCTCTAGATAAAAGGGAACACATTGGGTTCTCAATATGGCTAACCACAGTGATGCATCAAAATTAATTTTTACCAAAACCAAAATTAGTTCACACCGAGATCACACTCCAGGATTTTCAAAGTAGTCGGGTCACTGTTCTTTTCACACTACACGACTATCTAGGGCAGGGGTCGGCAACAGGCGGCCCACGCGCCGGATTATTTTGGAAGTCCGTTTTTTTTGTTTGTTTTTTTTAATCAGCCTTTTTTTATTGCCTGATAAAAAATATTTGCACTAAATGCTGCACAAAACTCTTCCATTACTTGAGAAAAGCCGTAGCTGCACAGCGATTTCACCACCGCATACTGTGTGAAACGCCCATAAATTTTCAAGTATAAAGACGGTAGCTGATTGACAATAGCCCACTCCCGACATCTTTTGACAGCGTATCAGCACTTCATTCTGACCACCTGTCAGTCCCGCGCAGACCTCCTTAAACCTTAGGTGTGTATGTGTGTGTCCCGAATAAATAATAATAAATAAAAAAAAGGAATAAAGTTCAAAAGTCGGACTGTAAGCGAATGAGTAATGATTGCTATTCACACCTTTATTAAAATGGCTGTAATCTGTTACCAATATAGTACTTGATCTGTTTAAAATAATTTCATTGATATATGCCTATTAAGGTGTTAAATTAAAAATCAAAATGAAAATTTGTCTAATCCAGTAATTCATTTGTTCTATTTTTGATCTGAGCACACAATCAGGAAATCAGAAAACCTGTCGCTATTTTTTTTTTTTTTTTTTTTAGTTCAGGAAATAAATAATGGAAAAACAAGTCGTTTTCATTTTTTTATTTTTGGTTTTAATTTGAAAAAAATGATAGAACGAATACGGACCGGATAAGCAAACAGAGTTCATTGAGATTATTTAATTTGTATCCATAGGCCTCCTCCGTGTAGCCGGCCCGCCATCTACTGGCTGAAAAAATAAGTTACTTGGCGACCCCTGATCTAGGGTAACATTCAATTGCTGCCGTGTTCACACTGCGCGATGGATAGGCGACAGGAGATTTCACACTGCATGACTTAACAAAAGAAAGAATCGCCGACAACTTCTGTTTGGTCCGCAAACTAGGCCTACGTTTCACAACCGAACACACGCGAAAAGTGATAAGGAAATAACGCAAGATCACGCATGCGCGAGACTGAAAATGTTATTCAAAATGATAGCCTGCAGAAGATTGCAATCCAAATTGTCTGTGAGCTGATTTGCAGCAAAAAGGAGAAGAAAAAAAAACTGATTTTGCCGGAGGAAACGGTTGGGGAGACGCGGGAGCAAGGAGTATGTGTTCTACAAAGAGAGTTGGGGGTAAATAAATAACAGCACATAAGGCAGATATATCAACTTTTAATGATACAGTATTAATTTTTTAACTGTGGCTGAAATAAAAATTTGTTTTCATGACAGGTTTCTTCATAACATCACTCGGATCTAAAGATATTCCTAATGGGAGTTGTAACACACGAATCCGCACATAAAGCCTTGTATATAGATGACGCACTGATGTCGCATTTTCACTCTTAACTCAATGAAGCATGCATAAATTGTGGAAAATGTCACATCATTATTTACAGCAGATTGTTACGATTAATTACTGAGTGATTTGGATTTCTTTCAAAGATACATTACATAATAAAAATACAACAGGTCAAGTAAAAATATAAGGAATATGAATATAGTGCATATATTTAGCAAAATTGTATTATTTCTAATTCTTTATTGTTATTCCTAGCTAACAAACAAGTTTATGAATATTGAATGGCTAAACGGAGTTTAATGTAACATTATTTGACAATGTTTACAAGCTGTTTTATTGACATCTTTCCGCTGTTTAAACTGATCGAGCATTAACGTGAGACATGATGCCTTTTTGCAAGTTGTACGGTTTCTTTCAACATACCTTCTGATGTTTATTTATGTTTATTTTGTGCTATAACTAGTAGTAAAGAGAAGAGATGATCAGTTCACATGCCTATTGAACTGAGACAGATACAGAGATCTATCACACCACATTAAAGAGCATCAAAACTACATTTACTGTAATTACTGCATGGTAGGCACTACAAAATGAAGATTAAAAAGGCAAATTGATATTGTTAACCCAGCCCTACAGTCTATGCAGCTTATGTTTAAATGTTGTAGGTTAACCACGTTGTGTGCACAAACTAGACACTGATAAAGCAAAACGCGCCATTGGACAAGCACCGATTAAACGAGATTTTGGCCCTCACAAATTGTAAAAAATTATTTGACTACAAATTATTCGGTTGCCGATATTTTGCCACATCACTAGTTAATGGAATAAAATGGAATGATTCACACTACATTCATAATACCCACCCAGACCATGTGGTGCACTGTGTAGACATCTGTGTCGCCCATGTAGACCCGAATGGCACGGAGCGCAAAGCCATACTTCCTCCCAGAGCTGTGGATGACCACAGGAGGACGAAGACTGCTTACGCTGAGAGAGAGGTCACGGTTGGGGGAAGAGTCCCGAGATGAAGGGTTGGATGAGAGGGAGTGTGAAGACATGGGGCTTGTCTGGAGCCCACCAGGGATGTCATCTATGCCGATAAAGGATCATATATAAATAAAACGTCTCATAATATCTGCAATATCCACATCATTGTACTAAATATGTAACAGTTTATTTATGTCAAGTAATATTTCACTTTCATCTTTGTCAATAAGCTCTCTGTTTCTCTCAACAATTCTCGTTCATTGTTCTCTTGAAACCACCTGCTTCACTTGTTTATTGTTTTAGTCACATGAATTTCAGTTGCCTTCAATGTGATGATATCACATGGTGTTACATCATCTACATGAACACATCTGAGCTCCCTTTACCTGCTGTGACAATAAGGGAAAGGCCAGACACGGATGCAGACTTGGGGACTTTGCATGTAAATGGTGATCGTGGCTTCTCGGGGGTCTCCTGCTGGAGCCCGAGGCGACGTGGACCCTTGTGGTCCCTGCGATTAGTAGGTCTTGTTCCAGTGGAATTGCTGCGTAGACGAATTCGCTGGAGATTTGAGACAAGACCTTCTAAAAGGAAACAAATATTTAAGAAAACTCAAAATTTAGATGGAGCAATTTGACTAACCACTTCACAAGCCACCCTTTAAATTTCACCTAATGTTAGATTAAAATATAAATTCAAAAATGTGTTACCCTCATCCTCAGGAAAGGCAAAGTGTGGCATGGCCTCCAGGCTCTGAGTGCTGTTTAAAATAAGAGGACTACTGCCCCTATCAGGCTGAGATGAACTGGATGATGCTCTCGGCCTCGGACTTGGACTGAGTGAGTGAGAAGAGATATTAAAAACGTTGGCTTTAAGCAACTAAACAGCATTTTTTTTTTTTTTTTTTACATATTTATTTTATAATCATGAGTGATTCACTAAACCCTTTGGGCACATTTTTATTGCTCGTTAAAAAAAAAATGCATATCACATTTCAGATAGTAGTATACTAAATTATCATCACCAGTGTTTCAAATTTTACTAATATTTTGAATTAGCTTTTATATTTCAGTATCCACATTATTTTTGTCACTTTTTTCATTTAACATTTTGTCATTTCTTTTAGTTATTTATTTAAAAAATATATTTCTATATATTTAAAACAATAATTTAAGTTTTTGTTTTATTTCAGTCATTTATTTTAGTACTTCATCTTAAACTTATTTCAGTTAGTTGCCAAATGTCCCATTTCTTATTTTTGTTTAGTTTAGTTTTTCATCATTTTTTTTTAAATTGTTTTAGTTAACGATAACAACACTGTTCATCACATGACAAGTTCAGTCATCAATTTGTAGATTAAAACTTTTTTTGCATTTTTGATTCAGTTGTGTTGAGAAAAACAGACATCAAAATTTGTGGTTATAATTATTTGATTTTCTAATTCCATTGTGATGAATGAACCTTAAGTAGAGCGCATTGCTAGTATTATAGCATTCTTTGCGAGCTCTTCCAGGAACTCTACGCATACCCAATATGTAGGGTTGGGTATTGAGAACCGGTTCCATTTTAGAACCGGTAACACATTTCCAAAAACAGGGGATTCGATAAGACGCACGCATTTCGATTCCGCTTATCGATTTCTGAATTTGGGGCCATTCACATATCGCATTTCTTGCGTGTGCAAATTTGTTATTTCAAACGTAGGCGTGCTTTTTTTCGATAAGAACCAGATTCGATAAGCAGAATCGAAATCGCTAAAATTGAAATGATACCCAACCAATATGTCTGCAACATACAAAAAATAAATACTGGAGAAATAGTATGTCGTGTGTCAGTAACCTATTCCATACACAGCCTTGTGCTCACCTCCACCTGTGGGCATCCTGCTTCCTGTCGATACTTGCAAGCTGTCTGGGGGTTTCTACTGGAGACAGCAATGAATGACCATCCCACCGGTCCTCTTTCTCCTCACTGCAGCTCCGCTCAGAGGAGGACAGGCTCAAGTTAGAGGGAGAAGCCAGCTGCTCAGAGCTACTGTACACCTAGTTCACATGACAAAAACAAGTCATAAGCTGCTCCTTAATGTGTTAAATGTCTCAGTCTACCATGAGAACATAATATAACTGACTGACAGGCATCACTGAAAGACAATGTTGTGCACATTCAGCTATTTCACCTTGCTGAACCGATGCGAGCAGGAAGAGAACTTGATATCCTGATAAGATTCATCATCGTTTGTCTCATCGTCCTCCTCAGAGTGTTGGTAACGGTCAGAACGTGCTGGACAGCAGATTAATAGAAACTTAAGTTGCATCTACATTATATTTATGATTCAGCAGATGTCTTAGAAGAGCAAGGGAGCCACCTACTGTCGAAGTAGCTTGTGTCGTCTTCAGTTTCAAGCTGTGGAATGAACTCAGCTTTTTGCCTTAGCAGTCCACTCCAGTCCAGACCACGGAAGAAGACGTGATGTTTGACCTCTGCTGCCCCTCCTGTAGGTCATACCACACATGATTCAATGTTGGCTATATTATGGCAGCTTTTTAAGTTTATTAACAGCATAATAAACTGTTGTTAAAGTAAAAAATATAAATAAAGTATTTTAAGAAAATAAATGTAAACTACTAAAAATTGCAAAAGCACACAACAAAAAACAAAAAATTAAAAAGAAAAGAAAATGTAAATCATAAATAAATACTATAATAATATATAAATAATATTAAAATAACACCGGCAAACCGGCATTTATTAGGGCAAAACACCAACCTGTTCCCAAGCGCTCCAAGGGACTTTGTCTCAGTAGTTTTGTGATTAGGTCTTGAGACTCAGCAGGTAGTGAATCATCACCATCTGGCCACTCAATTTCATCTATGTAGTGACAGAGATACGGACACACACATACAAAATTAACTAAAGGATTGCAAGGTGGTTACGTTACGTACTGGCCCAAAGTCAAAAGTGCCCACACACCCCACAAGTTTTTATGATATTCTGATCCCTAAATAAGACTAAGGTCACTTCTGCAATGTAGGGAAATGGGAGCTTTTTCCCACTCGTTTGATCATCCACCAGGCAGAAATTATATTAATCATAATTTAATACGCAGGGTTAGGGATTGATCCTTACCACTGACCACCTGGCCAAAGAGCTCTTCTGGTGTGTCTCCAAAGAATGGCACACAACCCACCAGGAACTCATACAGGATAATGCCCATGGCCCACCAATCCACAGGTTTCCCATAACCTTGCCTCAGAATCACCTCTGGTGCAATGTACTCTGGAGTGCCACAGACCTAGAAAACAACAGAGGAAAATGTTGTCATCATTTCTATCTGCCATGAAACAAAATGAGATTGGAAAAGGAGAATTTTGGTAATTTTCACTGGTACCATAACAGTAAAAAAAATACCATAAAAGTCAAAAGTCAAACGTGTCAAGTCTTCTAAAGCCATTGAATAGTTGGCATGAAGAAACATCACTTAAGTTTATAATTCACTCAAAATTGTTGTCTTCATCACACAACTTAATGTATATTTACACTTGACATGAGAGATTATGTTGCATCTTGTGAGCGATCAGAACATTGCGAATTTGAATATGCTTGGCTACAAATTAAATACAGCAATAGGAAAGATTACAAAATAAGTGAAAAATGACTTAAATTTCACACAAATTCTGTTTCCAACACAAAGCTATCATATGAAATTTGAAACAAAAACAGAAATGTATATTGCTCTTTTGTCCTTTCTGGAACATGGCAGTAATAAAGTAAAATAAAGTAAAATCAGTAACTAATCTAAGACATTACTTGTTCAAAATCTTCCATTCCCCTTAACTCAAATATCATTTTATAATGCTGTTTTATCCTTTCTGGAACTTGGCAGTAAAAAAAGAATATAAAATAATTGAAACAAAATAAAATATATAATTGAAAATGCCACATTATTCCCTCTTTTTAAAGTAATTTCCTCCTTTTGTCCAGCTCTTTTTCCCCTTTATCGACTTGGCAGTCAATTAAAGTAAAATAAAATAGTTGCTAGGACATTTTGCTGAATGGAAGTTTCGTTTTATGGAGAGAAAAAAACTAGTCTTTTAATGTGAACACTTAAACCTAGTAAAACTTAAAAACTGCATGTATGGGTAGACTGACCTGTTTATCAATGAACTCTCTTGTGTCTTTTTCCATGTGCTCCTCGTACAGGTTTGTGGTCATGTTCATTAAACCGATTTTAGACAAACCAAAGTCAGTCAGTTTAATGTGCCCCATTGATGTAATGAGTAGGCTGAAGAAAGGAAACAAACACTGTGAATGCAATATTCGCAGGATGCGTAACTGCAGGATTGCATCAGATTCAGAGCAGCACTTACTTGTCAGGTTTGAGATCCCTGTGCACGATGCCATAATTATGAAGATACTCTAGTGCCAGAACTGTCTCTGCAAAGTACATTCTGGTCATGTCCACCGGCAAGGGACCCATATTCTTCAGCAAATTTGCACAGTCTCCACCTGCAAAGAGAATTTCATATTAAAACATTACAGCTGCAGAATCAGATAGTACACATAAGAAATGATGCATATGTGTGTCGTAAGATTAGACCAAGAAAAACAATGCAGCACTCTTCGTACTCACCCTCCACATACTCCATGACCATGCAGAGGTGCCGTCTTGTCTCAAAAGAGCAGAACATGCTGACCACAAAAGGATTCTCTGCAAACGTCAGAATGTCCCGCTCCACAAACACCTGCTGGATCTGGTTCCTCAGGATCAAGTTCTGCCGGTTGATCTTCTTCATGGCAAACCTCTGCCGTGTCCCACGATGCCTTACCAGGTACACAGCCCTGCGAGTCAACGCTCAAATCAGGTTCACAGAGCTGACTGATATTCTTAAGGCTGGAACACACTACACAACATTTAGGGTGTGTTTGACTTGACATGTTTGGTTCGATAAATCAAACCCTGGTGTGAGTGCTCTGTTAGTGGGGTTCATTTGTAAACACTGCCATCCGAACCCTGGTGCGCACCAAACAAGAGGACCGAGAACGCTGAAAAGATGGGTCTCGGTTCGCTTATAAATTAACTCTGGTGTGGTTCGAATGATATATAAACGCAACACGGACCAAAGACATGTAACCAAACCAAAAACAGGAAGATGAGACTTATACCGAGGATAACGAACTGTGTTGCCATCACAGTTTGGTACAGGCATCAGAATTGCATCTCCTCGCAGCAGATCTATTGTGTGACGGAGGGATTCCTGCCACTGCTTTGACTTTTACACATTTTATAAGCTCTTCACGAGTTCTCAGCTGGTTCTCAAAATACCATCATATGCAGTTCCTTCTCAAAATAGGCAATACATTATAAAAGCCAAAGTATCCCTATGCCTTCAGGTTTGGTAAGAAAAATGTAAAAGTTAAAGCTATGCGGACCATGAATAAAAGTGTTTTTTTGTAGACCCTATTATGGTTTTTCAAAAATTCATGCAGTGTGTAATATAGCTGTTAGTGCATATAAATGTTCTGCAAAGTTGTAAAGTCGAAAGTGCACAATAAATAAAGTTATTGTCTCCCAAAAGAAATAATCGACACAGATCCGACTACAAACATATAATTTTACTGATGACTGCTTCTCAAATCTCGGAGCTCAACGCAGGATTTCCAAAACGCTTGTTCGTGAAAGATGGGTCAGAACCCAGTTTATACTCACAATTTATGTAAACTCACAATAACAAACAAAAAAAACCTTGTGTTTTTGTAAAATAATGGCGCTTTGTCGATTCGGTCTTGAATTTGAGCGCATCACATAAATGAATTGAAACTCAGAGTATACTTGCCTCACAGACATAAGAAACATATCTATAGAAAGCTTGACATTTTTACATTTGAATGGACAGATTACAAAGGAAACAAGCAGCATTTATCAGTGTTCAAGCAGTTAAGGCCTTTAAGCACAAAAGCATCAAAAGACATTAAGTTTTATTTAGGATACATTTAACCACTGACACAATAGATGGAAAAGACCATTTACAGCCAATACAGGCAATTTACCATAGGAAATATATGGTTTTAAAGCTTTTTAACAGTTATAGCGTAACTTATGGTCCGATCTCCATAAAACTTTGCATGCTTGTTAATGATGTTATGTCACATATGCTCGCCAATTTTTGTGAAGTCCTGAGTTTTCCTTTAGGATTTACAGACTTTTGAGTGTATTTTGTCACGCCCTTTTTCTAAATGACCCTGTTACAACCTAGCCTGGCTAACGCCAGACCCAATTCTCGTTGAGACTTGGGTCTGGGAACCACATGTACATTTTCTCGTATTTGAGGCGTGGTTTACGATTGCCCGGCACCGTTTATTGGGTGCTAAGCATGTCTGTCAAATGCGCCTGTACATAGCTCATAGGCAATCGTTTCAATTATACCAGATGACGTATGCAGAGCGACAGAAATTAGACAGGGAAGAAGACGATGGGTACGATATTTTTGTGTAAACAATGACGTTCAGCGACTATTGCCGTTTGTGCAAGATAAACATGCGGTAGCTTCGCGCCTGCTGCCATGTTAAATCCATAGAAATAAACAAACTGCTTCGGTGTGTCGCATAGATGTCATCATCGTCTAGATGCTCCCTCCCCGTTTTGTGATTGGTTCCCTAAATGAGGCGAAAATATGGACCATGGTATCCATACTGCCTTTCAGCGTGAATAAAATCGCGCTGCGGGAAGGCAGCATGGGGAAACCCAGACTAGTTACAACCAGCCAAATGCAACAGTCTTGAGCCAATGATCACAGTGGTGTAAAAACCTTGAGTCTGAGTCAAACGGTCTAGGAGTTATGGGCAATTTAGTACTTTTGGTTGCTGTAGCGCCACCTATGGGCCAATCGGGGTCATACTTTGATAACCTCTCCTCGATTTTTGTACTACCATCTGGCAAAGTTTCAAGGCTCCAGCACTTACGGTTTGGTCTGCATGATGCATTTTACAAATCCTTACTATTACAATAGGTTTTTAGAACTTTGTGCTTGAACACCTAATAAATATTTTCCGATTATGTAATTCATATGAAACGTGCATATAGGAGATGACGAGTCAGCATCATTGACTTAATCTCTGCAGCCGACAACACAGAAAACATTACCAATAAATTATTTAGATGAATGAACACATTCATAATCATTACGTTTGCCGGTGCGCTGTGGCAAGATGTATGTTTGAATTTGTGTGCTGATTAGGCAATGCATATTTTATATAGGCAATTAAAGGCGCATTATTATGATTTATGGCTTATAAATATAAACGCACGATTAGTCCACTAATGGCTTAAATTAACGACTACTAGTTGACTAGAAAAATCTTTAGTCGAGAGTAGCCCTAGTTGAAACATCTCATAATGTACAACTTTAGACACTTGTTGACTTTGTAAATGGTTGTAGAGAAAAACTTGGCATCATAAACTAAATGAATGAAGATCACTATTAGACTTCCAAGTCATTCTGAACACAACACACTGTTAACATTAGCTCATTTACATGACAAATGGAAAAAATGTGATCTAAAATCAGCTCCAAATCTAGGTTGTGTAGTGTATTCCAGCCTTTAGTCAACTGGTGGCCTAAATTCTTGTGACTATAAAACAGGAAATTCCTTAAAGAAAAGAGCAATAAATGTGAGCTTACCCATAAGCCCCATTGCTGATGAGCTTTATTGTCTCAAAATCTCTTTCCAGAGGTTTTCTTCGAGGTGTCGTGGTTCCAGGACGATTCTGGGGCACAAAACACAGAAACCTCTGAAGAACAGAACAATACAACATCTATTTGATTGAAAATCATAAGTGACATGTTCCACATGATCGACGATGGAAAAAGCAAAGAAAACGCGGTCGGAAGAGACTAGGAAAAGGAAAAGAGAATCAGACTGCGCGAGGAACCGGACAAGAGTCGGGATTTCACTCGTTGGCGCGAGCTAAAAAGCAGCACTGTGTGATGCTGACCTGGCGATCTTGTTGATGGACTAGTAAGTAAATCTCTTATTTGTAAACTTGTTTTGCGTTCTATGTTGTATGTTGTTGCGCTTGCTTGTAGTATGTCATTTTTTTACGATGCTGTTCATTCATCCATTGTTGATAATTAGACCAGTCCAATAATTTCCACATATGTCTAGCTAGCTTTCGATAACCAGAGCTGTTAGCAGACTTGCTGACAAACACTCGTTTCTCTTCGTTTTTTTTTTTCATTATGTTTTATTGCCTAGCTTGCCACACAAGCTAGTTTGCAGCTGAACTCAGGTGTTGTGAGGTGTATTCGTAACGTTAGTCCTTTGTCTGGTTCCGATTTCTTGTGGCGTGTGTACTGTGCTTGTTCAAACTTTAGCTGACTAACAGTGCACTTCCCGACTGTAACTTTACTTGAAAGAGCACAATTTGCAGACTATTATGATAAATTTCAATAATCATGTCTAATGACATCATAACAGCCAATGTTATGAAATAATGCGACGTACATTTAACTTATATTGATGTCATCTGGCATTTTGTAATGTTTACATTACAATCAAAAAACACAAATGAAATTATACAGTAGGCCTACTATAGGCTATTTACTTGTGATTTAGCAGCAATCATGTAAAAACGTTATAAGTCAGCAAACGCGGTAAGCTACTTTATTATTATAAAGTAGTCTAACACTTGACATTTAGTTATTATTATCCTATTACCATCATCAGTAGTTCAGTAGACTATGCAGTAGCCTAATATTTGTATGACATCTTGAAACATTACCTGGTCAATATCTTCGGAGTCTATCTGTGCTTGTTGCATGACCGATGCTTCTATCTATGCTTCTATGCTTTCTATTCGGTGGGGGTGTGGGGTTACGGCTATTTACGACAGTGCAAGTATTCCACAGCGACTCGAGGGGTCGCTGTTTGGCAAAAACACAATTTCTACATAGTATGCCTTTAATTTGACTCATCCAATCTCAATTGTAATGTATTGCTGTTGTGAGACTTTTTATAACTCAAGTGTTGCATTAAGAAGTTGTTTTGATGCCAGACGTATTCATTTGATGACATGTTAGCAAGAAAAGGTGCAACTGAGAGAAAATCAAATGGCCTGAAGTACTCATTTAAATCAAAGGTTTATCCAAAAATAGTAATTACTACATGAATTTGCACCAATATTTCTGCAATGTACATTGGTTATTTCATTTCATAACTGTACATATGATTCACTTATAGTTATGATTGCTTGGATCATAGTTGGGAATGAAATTTAGAGACTGGATCTCTTGGAAAGGAAGGTATGAGACCTCCAGCATTGTAGAGAAATAGTGAGCCACTTTAAGATTTTATGTGAAGTCTATTGGTTTATTTTCTTACCTCTGCAGTATCATCCAGTTCTCTGCTTGGGCCACCTGAGTTATTATGCTCAAGCTGCACCATTTCTGAACCAAAGACAAGAAGAAGAAACAAATAAATCAATCACTTGTTTGCCTAAAGCAAATATTTAATTACCTTTTACAACATAGACAAAAACATATAATTTAAGGGTGGGGTGCTAGATAAATCATAATTATACCCTCCAGGGGGTCTCGAGTGAGACCCAGTTGGCTGATGATGTATCGGGGGATGTCAGTCTTGATCCCCTGGTCAACCTTTGCATGGCCTTCGGCAACTTCAAGACGTTGATAAAACTCCTCAGGATCAAACTCCTGTTGGTTAATAGAAAAAATGGTAAGCAAGCATTACATAAATGGGATCAGAATGAGTCCCAGTATTCACACAGTAATTAACTAGAAACGGCAGATTACTACGGCACAGGTTGTTTTCAACATGATCTGGAACTCTGATGGGAAAAAACTCAATTTAAACCTTCACATTCTGCTCAGATTATGCTCCTAGAGACCCAAAAGGCATGAGCGATTTTTAATATTATTAAAGAAAAAACATAAAGAGGTTAATTGCAAAATTACCATTCATTTAATAACATTGGGATTTTTACATAATTGAAAAGAAACATTAAAAATAAAGTGAGTCACTGCAGTAGGCAGAATCACAGTCTTAATCATAATTTTACCAGACATTCCAGAAGTCTTGCTGGCCTGGAAATAATGATGAGAATCTTCTTCACGAGTTTGGCAATAACAGTCACTTCCTCACTCTCAGACCGATCATATGCCTAGGTTAAAAAAAAAACACATACAGGGCCAATGCAAATTAACTTTACGAGCGCAAAACAAAACAAGCTAAATTTTTTGCATGACATTTGGTAGACGTTAACATGAAGCAAATTCTCAAAATGGTAAAAGTTACAGAAATAAGCCACGTAATTCACTCTAACAGGACAGAGAGAAGTAATAATGGAAAAAGACCATAAAAACCTGTTATGCTCCTAATGACATTTCACATAAACAAGTAATTTAAAGGGTTAGTTCACCCAAAATTATTTTTTTTTTTTTGTCATTATTAATTTACCCTCACGTCATTCCAAACCCGTATGACAGCATATTTGTTCTATGGAATCAAAAATCAAAATAAGAATTTTCACGCAGCTTTTTTCCATAGAACGTTTCATTCAATTAAAATATTTAAACCAAAATCAACCATAAGTAACTTGGAAATTGCACCGCGGCTTGTTCCCCCTTGCTTAATTTGATCAGCCTTTTTCCTTCATTGGCTTTTCATGACATCCGAAGCATAAGGTAAAAGTTCCTCGGGGAGACAAAACAGTCTCTCACTTGCCCTAATTAATCACCCTTCCTTCCAGTTCGACATTACTGCTTGAGCACACAGCCAATGCAGATGACTTCGGTGCATTGCAATACCGAAGCTCTCTTCATGTCTTTCCAGAAAAACTGCACATGACAACAGCAGTATGGTATGAGGAATGAAAGCAAGTTTATTTTAAAACAAACACACGCAAACATGTGCCTGTGTAGATGCAACACAGTTTCATCTCCACAAAGGAAAAGACCACAGTGCTTCAGGACAGCGGTTCACTAAATGTCATTTTCAGAAGGAACATGACAGGAACAGTGCTTATTAAAAGAATAACTCAGGACATTGCGCATTACACAGAGCATTACACCTCTCAGTATGAACTACAGCATGGTCACGGTAGTGCAAACTTAGGATGTCAAAAGTGTGTTGATACTTAAAACAAGTCATATGGAGTAAAGAAAGGAAGCTGCTTTTGAACGCATGCATGATATGTGCGCACTCTGTGAAGGAAACGTGTGAAAAGCACTTCCATGGTCAAAAGGCCAGTCTTGGTAAGGTCTTAACATAAGCACAGTCAGTTTGGCAGTGCAGTGCATTGTAAACATTGTATTTGCAGGGCAAAAAAAAAAAAATTTTGAATAGTCTCAAAAATCTATGCAATAGGCCCTGCAGTTTAAAAGCACCATAACACACAATTATGTAGCTAAGATTGATTAAACAACAACACTGACAAAAAAAACGTGTTTATTGCTTTTGGATTGGCACCTTCAGTAGCTGTAACACAGAATTAACCTTAAAAAATGCTTTGGATGCTGCCCAACTTTACCACCATCAAATCACTGTGAACGTAATATATTTCAGTACTGTCAATAATTTTAGCCGCTTTATTGAAAATTATTACTTTTGTATACTCCCAAAGTATACTACTTGAATACTTTAATATAATTAATTGTGAAAATTTACAAGTATTGTTACTAATATGGAGTGCTGCAATTCTGGTCTTTTGTGACATTGTAAACTATGGATCTATGCAAACGACTTTTTTTTCAGATACAAATATCAACATAACAAAAAATGTGGCATGTTTTCTACCTCATGTAGAAAGTTTTCTAATTTTTCCTGAAGTTCCACAAAGTAGCCTGATGTGATAAGCCCCTTTCTGGACTTCTCCAAACAGTCTCGGACGAGCTCGACCAGCTGGTGTTGAATGAAGCCCAGCACTCCATCAGCAAGAGGGGGAGCGCTGTCTGGGGAATAGTCTGCGATCACTGCCAGCAAACGCCCCTCCATCTGAGCCGTGGCCTGGAAGAGTGATAAAATTGTAGGTGACAATTGTCATTTGTTTTGTTTAGACAAACCAGGCCCGGCCGTCAATTTAAACAAAGTAAACAACATGTTATGACATGATGTGGAGTCCACGTCTATGATGAAACATTTCAACAAAATTTAAATGTCAGAGCTCAATTACCTTTGGAAACCGTTCTTTGTAGACGTGATTCATCATCACAATCTCGTTATCAAAGGAGCCACATGTCCGCCCAGGACTACAAAACAATTTTGCACAAACAAATAACATTAAAGCAATAGTTTACTTCACAATGAAAATTATGTCATTATTTACTCATCCTCATTTTCTTCCAAACTCTGTATGACTTTAAGTGGAACAAGCTTTTTTCTGTGTAATTACACTGAATGCGGAACAAGTTTTTCAGCTTAAAAAAACATACAAAAGCATCATAAAAGAATGATAAATGTTCCCTGTATGAGTTGCATATGAGTTTTGTTATTGAAACTTAAAACTATTAAAAATAATTTTCAGTAATTGGAAATAAAACTGAAATAAAATATAAATATTAGATGAAAACATTAAGCTTAAAAAAATGAAAACAACTGATTAAAATAAGTTTAAACTGAAGTACAAAAATTACTAAAACTGAAATGTAAAAAGCTAAAAATAATGGAAAAAACTGATAAAAACTAAAAATGAAAACAGAAAATATACAAATTAAAGCTAATTTCAAAACATTAATAAATACTATAATATTATAAAAAATATATACTTAAATAACGCTGCAGTACAGTATATTTGAAGTCTTCGGGGACCTTATGATAACTTTGTTTGAGCAAAAGACAACATTTATAACATTTTTATGGTGCTTTTGCCTCCTTTTCTGAAACTTGAAAGCTTCATTATAATTCCATGGAAATTAACATGAAAAATGTCTTCCAAAATTTCCCTTAAAATTGTGTTCCTCAAAATAAAGTCAATTATATAGGTTTGGAAGTACATGAGGGTGAGTAAATGAAAGATAAAGATTTACTAAAGTAAGTTCATTTAAAGTAGTGTCATTTTAGTTGGGTCATATTTTTTAATTTCTTACAGTTTAGGACAATGTTGCCAGAGTAATAAACCATTATAATTGTATAAAACATAAAATCTAAATAGATTGTTGCACTAAGCAGATTTTTAAGGATAAGCTCATTGAAATATGGTGTTTGCTAACTTTTTCCCTGCCCTGGCACATACAAGCCAAACTAATACTTTATTCTTATTCATTTGGTTTCAGAAGCTACAAATGGGATTTCACATTTTCTACGCAAGCAGACGGAATTGCTTTCTCTCTATGAAAATGTTGCATTTCATTTATACATTGAATTTCTCTCAATCCTGTTTTTTCAATACAACAAGCAGAGACCTAAGACTTCGTGAGCGAGCACGGAAGGGAGAGGGCTGTCCATCCTCATCTGTCACACTCTCTGAACTCCTGAAATGCTTGAAGAGGCGATGGAGGTCATCTTGGGTGGGCTGAGAGGGCAGCTGGTGCAGGAGCTCCTGTGAAGAGGAGGAAGACTAGTGCAGAAGAAAGAGAGAGAGACAGAGAGACAGAAACGCAGCAAGATTCAGACAACAAAATCACATTTACATGTGCCTGTTGTGTCACCCTTAACATTATGGATGTCAGGGCTCGACATTAAGCCTTTTCATGTGCTTGTGTCACATATTTGTGTGTGTGTGTGTGTGTGTGTGTGTGTGTGTGTGTGTGTGTGTGTGTGTGTGTGTGTTTTGTAAATCTAATTTATTCTAAACCAATATTCTCATCAGTGTTCAATCAGCTTCTAAATTCTGTAATATCTGCACCTTTAAAGGGCATCCCGCCTAATCTTATTAAATGTATACTTCATTTTAAATTAAATCCTAAATTTGATCAATAAATTCAATTATTTAGAATATAAGACACTGTAGGGCTGTTACCCTAGGTAGGACTGATCAGATAGGACTTTATGGATAAAATCATTTACACTGAAAAATTACAACTGCATTAAATAATATTATGAGATTGTTTTAAATAAACAAATAAGAAACGTTGGAAAGAATAATACTTTTAAACATAACACTAAACCGCCAGTAGGTGGTGGCAGGCGATCGTTTTAATGAGCGAGTCATTGAGTTATTCAAGAATCAGAAAGATGTTTAAAAATGGGTCATTGAATCTTTGACTCAACCAATTCGTTCAAAATGCTGAATCAATCAGTATTGAAAACACGGTTAAGTGTTGCTGTTGAGATGCGCTATGGCTATGCTGTGATCTTTGTTTGGAACTATTTTCGCTGCTGAAACAGAACAAAAACACAGTCAATATTGCATCTAAAATGTAAGTGACTTCATTTTAACTGTTTATTGAACTGTTGTATGAAATAAATGTCACATTTTCAACCGTGATAGTATTCAGGAAAACAGCACTCGTCGTGTGAGGTTGCTTAACTGTATCATATGTTAAAAATATTGAAACACTTTTTTTTTTATCGGCAGTATGTTGTGCTGCGCTCATTTGTTTAATTTCTCCTAGCGACGCTGCGCAAGCCTCAACAGCGCAACCTTGTTACCGTCAGTAATACTACATTTATTATCCACTATCGATCACAACAATAAATATAATAAAATCATAATCATTCTCTAGTTTTAGAGATTCCCTAGTTATTTTTTTTATTGCTGTTCTAATCAGGCTACTTGTGGATTCTTAAAATTCTCTTTTACTTGTCCCTTCAAAAAAATCCACTTGTCCCAAACAAGCGTTAATGTCGAGCCCTGGATGTGTAAAAATGTAACCGTTGTTGAGCAATGAATATACAACAGTCTGCATAGCAAGGTGGGGCACATATGCTCAGATTGCATGAAACACAAGTAGTGAGCATCTGACAATCTAAAGCTGCTTATTAGTCTGTGCAATTATGCAAGACAACTATAGGACAGGAAAATTTTCTCTTCTGTACAGACGGTAATTCAAGACTAAGCGTAAACTGAAATCTTGGGAAAGAAGAATGAGCAGAGGAGCACATGACAGGACCAGTGCTCGAAGGAGGAAACCAAAGAAGCTTCACAGCTTCCCTCTGAATAGTCTTCACTGACACTGGCTCAATAGGACATTGTTGAACAAGGCTGACCTCATCGCATGAGCCATGAATGGCCATATAAAAATTCAAATCAGAGAAAGGCTATTTTTCAAATGATTTCTTTGAAAAGAAATCTACAAGTTAATTTACAATATGACCTGTATACTGAGAATTACCCAAAATGTCAAAGGATATAAAAGATACTGATTACTACTATGATTTCAACAATTAATTTTATAGAAATCAATATCTAGCACAGGGGTTCTCAAAGTGGGGTTCGCAACCAATAGCCAGGGGGTGCACACAATTATTTGCTATATCGTATTTTCCGGACAATAAGTCAATTTTTTTTATCACCTAAAACGCGAGGCGACTTAAATTCCAAAATGAATTATATAATGCATTTAGCGTCAAATGAGCAAAATGTAGACACTTAAATAGATTAATAGACATATTTCTCATGCCTGTGCTACAGGTTTTCACTGTATTTTGGTACATTTTTGTGACGTGCTCCAGAAAGAAGTTCAAGTAGACCGAGACAAAAGAAAGTACAACCTGTTTGTTTTGTTTATTTTACAAAAGCAAAATGGAAATCACAATTTTTCCATTCACTGATATTTGAAGGTGGCTATAATGGGGACCATCAATACTTTAACACTGTAAAGTTCATCAATATTAATGAGAAAATCTAGCATGCTGTGTACTTGTTAGTCTCTTTTCCAACTGGCTGCACTTGTACTGCCAATACATTGCACTCCAAAACCAAAAACGAATAGTGTATAAATAACAATATATGTATTATAGGAATATATCATAGGTTAAACACATATGCTCTGTGCATAATTATAACATATACAGAAAAACACTGCGGATGAACTGGATTGATGGCTAAAGAAAAGGAAAACAAAGAGGTTTTTTTCAGAATAACTGAGAGGGGCCCACTCACTGAAACAGCAGAACTGGGTGGATTGGTTCCATATCCAGACGAGACAGACGCCACAGACCACCTTCGTGTGTCCGGTCTGAAATAGGGCAGAGATGCAGGAAGACAATTTTATATGCAGTCTCCATTCAGACATTTGATATGGATCAAAGTTCTGGTTATTTTAATGGCTGCACAACAAAAGAGTATCCGCAACCATCAATAAATGACAGTGTACTCCTTTATACATATACATTACCATTTTGGGGTCACAAGATTGTTTTAATGTTTTTGAAAGAAGTCTCTTATGCTTGCCAAGGCAGTAAAAACAGTATTATTGTGAAATAATATTATTTACCATTTTAAAAAACTGTTTTTCTATTTTAATATATTTTCAAATGTAATTTATTACTCTGGTGGTAAAGCTGAATTTTCAGCATCATTACTCCAGTCTTCAGTGTCACATGAGCCTTCAGAAATCATTCTAATATAATGATTTGATGTTCAAGAAACATTTAATGTTTTGTAGAAAATGTGATACATTTTTTCAGTGTTCTTTTTTAATGAATAGAAAGTTAAAAAAAAAAAACAGCCTTTATTTTAAATAGAAATCTTTTGTAACATTATAAATGTCTTTACGGTTACTTTTGATCAAATTAATTAATCCTTGCCGAATAAATGTATTGGTTTCTTATTTTTAAAAGGTCTTACTGACCCTACACTTTTTTTTTTTCCTCCCTACACTTTTAAACAGTAGTGTTTATACCAGAAAGATGTTTGTCTGAAACATTTAAAATGCTATTATATGATAAAGCTTGTGTCTTTGATAGTAATACTAGGATAATTCTAATGAACTAAATGGGAAAAAAAAACTAGAGCACATTTCACTTCTTTTAAGATTTTGAACATCCTCTACCCAGTCATATAATTTATCTACAAATAGATGTATGCTTTTAGGACACATTAAGGACACAAAAAAACAACAACAACTCATTCATTCTTCATTGAGCTGTACAAGGAGGCTGGTAGGGTCACATAATTTTAAGCAAGCATTGATAAAAGTGGATGGAGCCTCAGTACATAATCATGGCAGTGTAAAGTAATGAGGCTACACGCTGACTCCACTATAATTGCTGTGACAAATGCCAAGCTTCCCATCCCCGATACAGCCTTAAGGGCAGCTGCAGTGAACGCTCAATCTTAGTGTTTGCCAGCTAGACATTTTTCCACACTTAAGTCTTGTTTTATATACTGCCATTATGAAAGGGCAGACAAGATATAACAAATGAATAATGTGTATAAATTTGGACATGTTTGTAGTGTGCGGCCTCATTCTGCTCAGCTCTTACCTCCGTATGAACGGGAAATTGACCGAAGGACTGGTGGAGACATTTCTGGGACTGTCCAGCGGACTGCTGCCTGTAGAAAATGCACATTCCATGAGCAACACGAACATTATGGTTGGTTTACATTGTCATTGGATGTCAAAGTGGTTGTGTACTGAGTGGCACTCCTCTAAGAGGCTTTGTTGACAGTGGCATATTCAAAAAAGTGGGCTAGATGTCCAAGCATGTTACACTACCTGGTGTTTACAATCAGGCACAGTGAAAATCACACATCTATCATTATCTTAATTGGGAGAGAAGCAAAACAAAGTAATTATAGCTACCAGTTGGGAATGGAAGGGGTGAGAGCGGTCTTGATAGAGTAGGTGAGGGAGCCAAACTCTTCCTCTTGTTCCGGTTACTGTGGAAAGAAAACTCTTGCTCTTGTTAAAGGCAAAAATACTCTGTCACAAATCACAACCCCTATTAAAGCCATCTATAGGGATACTCTGTTAATGTCCTTGGTACTGGAAAACAACTTGGGTTTACTAAAACCTTTCCTTAGAGCTGGTGTACCGAAATCAACACTGAGTGTTTTTGGTTTCTGTTAACATACCTGTATAAATTGATTAGAAATGTACATTGTTTGTATTACAAGTACATAAATTTCCTTTGAAAAAGGCTTTAAATTTAAAGGTGAACTCAGTAAAGTTTTGTTCTGCTGGCTCTTATTCGTCCCAACAGTGCAATAGTACCAGTGGTCTTGGGATTTACAGTGCCACCTATTGGGCTGGATGCATGAGGTTTTATGTTCTATTCCTCAATTAATATAATGTTTAATAACTGTTTGATAAATGGAGGCATTTTGCAGCACAGCAGCTTTTACAAGTTGTTACTAGGGATGCACCCATATAATTTTCTTTGGGAATGATTCCGATTTTCCGATTACAAAGCTGTTTTGATCATGTTTAAAATTACCAAAGTTCAAAAACGCATGCATTAAGGTAGACTAGCTAGTTTATTGCCGCATCATCAAATCACCTTCATTGATCAATTTAACATTTAACAGGATAACATAATGCAACATAACAAAGATACTTATGAAATAGTTAGTTTCCATTAAGTTGTTCGAGCGGATGACTGTTGTATGCGTAACCTAGTAACCAACAGTAGCCTAAATAAAACACCATCAGTTGAAACAGCCAATTAGTCAAGTGGGTTTAATGTTCGCTAGAGGTGTAACGATTTTTTACGTTTTGATGCTCTTTAACGTGGCGTGACAGATCACTATATAGGCACCTCAGTGTAAGCAGCAGCACGAGTGAATGTGATCATCTCATCCTAATAAATATGAATGCACATGTATGTTGAAAAAGTACAACTTACTGAAACATAGCTTGTGTAATCACTCAATCACTGTTTTAACGGTTAATAAGAAAAAAGCAATTTTATGTTTAGTTTTCTCCCCCCTTGTGTACCAAAACAAACTGTGTGTTCGCCAAGTAAGAATTTATTCGGCAAATTGCGTTTCAATCTCCCATTATTCCATCACTGGTTTCTGATGCAATACTTCAATATGCGCATAAAAACAGGGGGATGGAAACATAGCTAGTGACAGTTCCGTCAATTGTCCCGGGCGTCATTCACGCATTGTTGAGTCTTGCTATATTACAGACATTCAACTCAGTGCCTTCATGCAGTAAATTAATCAAAACCATCGATCTGCCTTTTTCGTGCTATAGCTGAAATGCCGCTGGTTTTAAGATGATCAAAAATATATATAATATAATATAATTATAAGCGGCCGATACATTGGTGCATCTCTAGTAGTTACCAGCTCAAATGACTAACAAGGCTGGTCATGTGACATCAAAATGGCAGCACCCATGAGAGGGCGACCCCTTGTAGATAATAAAACACTTATCTAAAAGACTGAAATGACTGGAGTATTCATCACATATGAGCAAACATCAGTTTAATGAGACATTTTTAAAGCACTGTTTATTTTTTACTGTGTAAAACTTTTTAATTAGCAAAATTTGCACCTAAAATGTTCCAGTTCACCAGATAGCCTACACATTTTTAAAAGCTTCTTACACTTTTTCCTCACAGACCGTTTAATATTATGCTGAATACTTATAATAAGAATTAAAAATAAACATTTAATTGACCTCAACGCTCTTATAACTTTTGACGACAGATTATAGCCTACTATTGCGTACACTATACTTTGTTGATAAAAGCGTCAAAACCGACATGACAATGACATCACAGGTGCAACATACAGACGGTTAATAAACATTATGTGAAGACTAGTAAACAGAATATGACCATCCACCGCCAACAAGACAATGAGCAGCAGACGCTCAGCCGTACATGGCCACGTTTACTATCGGAAACAAAAACAGTCTGGTGGAAAAACAGTGTATGCTGTCCACAACGATATCGAGAGTGTTGAGACATTATCTTTTCTAACATTTTAGTAACGTTAGTCATTTCTCGATCTACTTTATCAAGCACATTGCTCGCGATAGCGCTTGTGGAATTTATTTCAAGTTAGACCAAGTTTTGCGGACCAGCCTCGTCGATTAGTAAATAATCGCAATGGAAATATACAGCAATATGCTTAAATTCGTCGTTACCTTTTGGGTCGTTTGACTAAGCCTCCTGAAACGAACTGGCTTTTATAACTCGGACACACCGTCCAGTAATTCCGATCAGACATGATGTCGGTGTATTCGTCTTCGTTCTGCCCACAGTGATCAAATCTTCATTGATGGTACACCGCACCGCAGCATTGCGACGAGTAAACGCAGTGAAGTCTAATATCATTCCCAGACGAACTTCATGTCGACACAGAATCCATTGCATGCAATGCGGGGGTGTAGACAGTCACAGAAAGCGCCTTAGGAACAGCAGCGACGAAGCCATCATCGCGTTATTTTCTCACAAGTGACACAATGCCACATGGGGCTGGAAAATGCCATCGTCTGGTTATACTCAAGCCCTGTCACTGCGAAACGGATGCTGCTCGCTGGTTTAAAGGTATAGCAACACAACTGTAGCGACTGCAAGTTTAGGGAAACAATAAAGAAATGCGGGTGTGCGGAGTGGAGGAAGTTGTCATAGAGTCTGACTCTGAATGAAAGAAGGGGTCATGGTGGGGTTTGAACGTCACCGCGCCGGGCAACTGAACCCGCCTTCTTTCACTTTACATGCATAGAGTGTCCACACTGGTAAGCCCGTGTAGGCTAGGCCTACTAATGTTGAGGATATAGTAATGAAAACACTCCCAAACTTTCAGAAACTCCCTCCTCTGACATGGCTTTAAGACTAATATTCATATGAGCGTCACGAGGTTGTAAATTCATTCATGCCAATGATGTATTTTCTTCTTATAACTCTGTGTTAATACACAAAATACATACATTAAATAGTAAATAACTAGGCTATCTAATAAATAGGAATATATATATATATATATATATATATATATATATATATATATATATATATATATATATATATATATATATATTGAGTGCATCTTTAAGATGTTTAAGACAGATGGATAATTAACTCATTTCCAATTGTTTCTGACAAAGTAATAATAATGCTTAAAACCACATCATTTGACCTCACTGCCCTTATATATTTTGACTACACATTTATTTGTGAAATAAATAAATATATATATAGAGAGATAGATAGATAGATAGATAGATAGATAGATAGATAGATAGATAGATAGATAGATAGATAGATAGATAGATAACAGGTTTGATATATTTTTTTAATTATATTATATTAGTTACACACAAAAAATGTGAATTTCATTTACTCTCCATGGGGCTGAAAAACTTATTTTCATTTTCAATACAGACTTTTGGGATTTTTTTTATATTAGGCTACTAGAAATGTCAAAAAACATTACTGAAAGCTATGACAGTGACAACATTTTATATTTGAGTAAGACGACTATACTCACATATTTCCTCTGCGTGGAAGGCTTAGTTCCTTCTGGAAAGAAAGAAATATTGTGTTATATAGGTCATGTACAACATAATACACTGTTGCAGACACCAATGGCCTGCCCCCCTTTTTCTTTTTTCTTTTTAGCAAAGCATCAACCAAGTAGCCTATGTTTTAATGTATTGGATTTAATGAAAATACAAAGCATGAGTAAGAGAAAAGAGCCTTGGATTTCAAAAGAATCAAATATGATCATACACAACAATAGTTATATAATGCATTTTAAACACTAAACCACTGATCTTTGTGACATTGCCATGTTTGATACTTTTAAACCAGAAACAAATTCTCCAGTCCACTTAGAGATCAGCACTGAGGAAGATTCAAGATTTGTCTAATAGGAGGCGTTTTACAGGAGTTTAACAACCTTAGAAACGGCAGCCCACATAAATGTTACTAAAAAAAATGTACAAAAAATGTCTCCATATCTGGATTCGTTGAAAGCTGTCAGTGTTTTTAGTATTGTCACTGACTCTTGATTTAATGCTATAACTTCAAGGTCTTAAATCATAAAAATCCCTTGGTAATAGCCAAGTTCAAGGCAAAATCTGAAAACTGAAGCTCCTCAATGTCTCTTTGTCCCTTTTTGGCTGGATAATCACTGTCAGTAGGCTCAATGCCACTGAATATTTGGATGGACATCTGAAGATAATCAGGATGTATGAGGCCAAATGAATACTTCATTAGTTTCTAGGTTGGAGTGTATAATCCTAAAAATCATAAAAGAGTTCCATTTATGCATGGTACAAAAGTTTCTCTTAAAAAACTCATGCTCATGTGGAGCCAGTCCCTTGCTTTCTTCTTCAGCTCAAAGACAAATAATGCAAAAAACATTTCCATAAAATCATTTGTGATGGTGGAATGACTATCCCAAATACATATCCAAAGCTCAGCCTTATGAACAACTATATACTCTTCTGCTTTTGGATATGAATTTGTCAGCCCTCAGAAGTGGGAGATGTTTGTGTCAGCTCATTTATTGTTTTACTGGGCTGTCGTGTCCAAGGGGACTGTCAATGTAGTGTACTTTGTCGCTTTGAATGAGTGTCTTGTAAATGACCAATAACAAAGGTTGTCTTGTTTATTCTCCAATAGTTTTGTGCCTTTCCTCAAGGATGTATACACTTTTTATGAACTAAGAAATAAGCTACTCTTTCTTAAAAAAAGAAAGAATATATCTTTATATCTTTCACAGTACTCATGGTCTCTGCCAAAGTAAAGCTCAGAAGTGCACTGAATTCAAGTTGGGCTTCATAATAAAAATTCATCCTGTCCAACAAATATATGTAAGGAATAATTGACTCCAGGCCATTGAATTATTACAAAAATAATGCCCAAGCGGTGAAGAGTTGCCGTTACACCTAAGGTGTGCATTATTTTTCATCTCATCCCAAGGCTTGAGCCACTGATAGCAGACTAATGCAGTTATTAATGCAGTTATTAGAGAGACAGAGATGATACTGTATGTGTGTGCATTTGAGTGGGAGAAAGAGAGTATGCGCTTTTCCATAATAAAATGCATAGTAGAACGTAATTATGTAGCAAAAACATGTAAATAATTTGTCGTTTTTATCCTATTGTTTACTCTATTTATTTGTTTGGTCAGTGTCGTTGTGGGTTTTGGTTCTTTTGCTGGTGTAGGCTGTAAGGATCTTTGAAATAACTGAAATCATTTGATGAAGTGATATTGAACTGTAATGCGGTCAAAACCTGCCTGGAACTACTTTAGCTGTGCGTTTCCCTGAAAATAATTGCACACCTTAGTACGTTCTTAAATCAGATTCAAGCATTGAACAGCCCCGTAGAATAAGTACTTTATTAGTATATTACAAATATTAGGTGTCTTCTTCGAAAATAAAACTCTAAAAACATAATTCCATTGCTGCGTCATCTGTCAAAACATATAACCGTGTCACTATGTTCTGTTTTGCACATCTATGTGCATGCAGTTGTGAATGATGCAACAGCGAGAGACAGAAATCCATGTTTACTTCTGAGTAACAGGTTAGACCTGACATGTGACAGAACATCAGACAGACCTTTCACTTAAAACTTACTCCAGGCAGTCTTGTAACTGGAGTGAGTTGAAACTCCATCACTTTAATTAACCATTCAAAAATAAACAACAGAAAAATCACAATCATACAGTAGTACATTACCACCATGCACTTGAGGTCAAGAAGTTAGAAATAGAGGATTAACAGGACAAAAAACAATGAGGTAAAAAAAAAACTTTAATGTCTGGCTTCAAATGTTATTTGCATTCATAATGTATATATGTATTAAAATATTAAAATTAAAATATGTAATATGTTTACCATTTTGTGTAGCTACCACGGGTAAGGGGGGAAATTGAAGATTTCTAAATTATGTAATTTGTTGCTCTCAAACATGGGGGCATTAGGCTATATCAGAGTTTTAGACGCATAGTTTAAAAAACTGTGACATAGCTTAAAAAACGGTGACTTTGAAACAAAATATAGGTTATTTTCGTTCAGTCCCCGGTCTCATTTTTACTTTTTCAGGAAACTATTTAGACAGATTATTATGCACATTATTTCATTGTTAGGGTCGTGCACAAGGGCGCAAAGGCAGGGTATTTCCATAATAAACGGATCGAAGCATAACAAATGCAGTAATCGCCATGGCAACTGCAGATGAAACGTGTCGACTTCACTGGTTTTGTAAAAACCGAAACGTACATAAAATCAACAGCTGTTTTTTTTCAATGTCGCGATTATAAATACATCTATTCATGTTGCATATTTACCAAGTATGTAATCCAAAAACCGTTTATTTCCAACACTCGCCACGTCAAATTAACCCATTTCAAACACTATGAGATCAACATACAAACAAAACGGATACTAAACGTGTGAAATAAGTTGTTGCAACTATGCACCGTTCACTTTATAAAAAATATAATAAAACATACTGATACTGATAAACCACTGTATTTGTGTTGTTAAATAGAGATACAGCCTAGCCTATATCCTCATATATTAATTCAAATAATAGTCTACATCACTCATGCACTCTTACCTGGAGACCACGCCGCCTCAGTATATTTGGCTCATCCATTATGAATATATTGTGTAGGTTTCCTGTGGTTAATTTAACCCATCCCGTAGGGAAAAATGTATTTTGCTCATGACATCTCTAGTCACCCAGTCCATCCCTGAAACAGCGAGCACACTGTCACCTGACTAGAGGATGAGAGAGTCTGTGAGGAACCAACCAAAAGACGAATCTGAACAATTAAGGCGGTAGCGACATGAATCAGGTTGTTGTTGTGCTGGACGTAGCTTCTCGAAATGCTGTCTTTCATATTAATGTAGGCTGATGTAGACGGTGTAGTTAATTTAAAGAAAAATATTAACCAAAATGTAGCTTTATGAAGCTATTTGACTGAGTAGGCTACTGTTGCGTCAAATTAATAATTTCGGAATACTTAGCATGGCTGTTAATTGGTTGATTTTTTTAGGGTAACTTTAGCTTAGAAGTTCTGAAGATCCATAGAGGTCATTTACAGAAATGTTTATATCTGGTACCCGTGCCCTAAGGTTCACAGTTGAAATGCTGGACTAAAACATTAAGGCTACAGCTGCATATCAATTTTCCAATGCAATGTCTGGTGTAAATTTTAAGCTTTAAGTGAAAGCTGGCAAATAAAATCTTATTTTACACCAAGGATGTAACTGAGTATTGGGGGAACCCAAGATACTGATGCATGACCCTCTCTGTCATGTAAGTATTTGTTGTATTTTGATTCTTTGTCTTTCGCTAAATGTAAAAGACCTTTGATTTATGAAAAATTGAGCTCTGTTTGCCGATGAAACTTTCCGATATTTAAATTTTTAGAAGCATACTGGAATAATTTGGGCAGGTAGCCTGGCACTGTCAGTCATGTGGGATATTGTCTCTGGACTGATTATTGCCTGTCTCCAAGTGGCACCATGATGCTTTGATGTAACAATGGAACATTGATTGAAAAACATCACAACACTGCATGAGTCACTCTTTGTCCCTGTCTGCTCTCCTTTTATGCACAGAACACAATCTTTAAATGGTCTTTAAATTATCTTACAATGTGAATTCTTGGTTGTTTTTTTAATATTCAAATGCATGTTTTTAAATGAACCATGATAGTTTCTTATAGTCATTTTTTGCACATTTATATAGGCTATGTATTTATTTTCTGTGCAGTTACTTGCTGTGGTAAATCAAAGGGAGTGTGGCCTTTACAGTCCACTGCTTTTTGTCCTTTCCTATTACTGTGTGCGCCTGATGCACTGTGTTCCTGGAACAAAGGCAGGATTGGTTGTGCTTGTTAGAGTTGTTTGAGCACGACAATGATTATATTATATCCAGCTTTTGAGGCTAAACTTTCCCTGCCTCCTTCCTAATTCATTAAATTGCTTATGACAAATTTATGTCAGTTTTAGTTTTCAGTAAATTTAGTTGATAATATTTGTTGTGACAGAATTTAGAGAGGAGCTCTGACTTCGTGCTATGATTCAGTTGTTGGTTTTTAATTTCCATAATTTCTTTATTAACCTTCATTGCTTTTTTGTCACATGTAACTTACATTGTCTTTCAGTTTGTATCATATAAGATATTTTATAATATACATTGTCTAATATTTTGATATTGTCTTTTAAAGCAAGCCATCCGTCTCTGTAAAGGATTAATATTTTAACTAGCCTAATCAAATAATCAATGCCACTAGCTTAATCACAATGTTTTCAAAATGTATTTATTTTCCACAGTAGCCACTAGAGGGAGTCATTTATCTATATTCATCTAAGCTTATGTCTGACACCAAAAATTGGGTGATGCTCTTTTTTTTATTATCCTGGAGATTTGTGACACTCTTGCTTTTAAACTTGGCAAGCGTAATGTTAGTTCTGGCAGGTCACATCAGTCAAGCTTGCATCAGCTGACTCTCAGCTGATCCACACCTATAGGAATACTATGCCTATCACAGCATCCCTATACATAAAATCCATTCAGCATTATCAGCAGCTTTATCTCGTTGCTCAGGAGCTAATTGCCCTCCTCCAAAGACTTGGCCTTCAGATATCCCTATTCGAATCAGACTAATTTTCTTGAATCATGTTATACATAAATCATTGAACATTAATAATATCTGCAATACTTATATGTTGGTTTGTTTCTGTTTACCCCTGTTCTGCTGCTCTTATCCATGCTAGGCTCAGGCTGAATGGGTGGGCAGGGAGTTCTTGCCCAGAACAAAACCATACTGCCAATCCTAACTGTATGCGAATTGTCAATCATCTTTGACGATAGAAACACTTTTATCTACTCATATCTCATATATGGACCACAGGGGAACAGACAAACATTTGTACTACTTTTTAAATAGCACCATTGCTAGAATGACCCATTAACCCGTACTATTGTAAACACACCTGCCCTATATGTGGGTGTCTTATGATGCAATTCTGCTGTGAAATGTCATCACAGTAGCCTCACTGACATGTATTATCACAGATTACAGAAAGGCTTGTTTATCTGTGATCTAAATGTGGAGAGATCTCTCATGTAGTTTATGGAATTATGGAATTCATTGTTAGTGTGTATTTTTGTAGTTTAGTTGTAAATTAACTGGATGAACTTGACAAAGAGGCACGTCCTAAACACTTAAACGTGCCCTTTAAGCTGTTGCAGTGACAACAGATTTAACACCAACAGTGGTGTGTAAAATATATACAGTATATATATATATATATATATATATATATATATATATATATATATATATATATATATATATATATATATATATAGTTAGGTCAATAAATGCAATTTGTCTGGTGTAACATACTGTGTTCTTAAGAGTTTATTGTGGGTGTGTATTGAATGTATATGACAACCTTCCTTCATGTTTTAAATAGAGTTGTCGTTTTGTTTGGCTCCAACTGCTCCATGACTCAATGTGGTGCTCTTGGCATTCTGACACACGCCACAATGTTTGTTTGAAGCATACCTAAGAACCTTTCACACACTTTTACCTTAGGAGAGTCATCTGAGCATGTGACACACAACACGTGACGAGTTGCCTAAGCTTAGCTTTTTATGGAAATTATTCAACCTTTTTTTTAAGGCTTGTTTAGATCTGTCTTGCTTTATTTCACTACCATATGTGAGTTTTATTGTACTGCCATCTATCGTTCCACATGTAAACAGAAATGTGTCCTATCTGAAAACAGAGGATGTTTTTTTTTAAATGATCATATGAAAGTCGTTTATTTATAAAGACAAAAGCAAGTTTAGGCAAGACCACACATATCGTGGTGGTCCCATAATTATAGATTATCCTTTGTTATGAATTTGATGCAGACTGTTTGTGGACTTAAGATCATTTCTAATATACTGTACACATAATTCAGATCTGTTCAAAAGTAGAATTACAAAATAAAGAAGCATAGCACAGAAATACATTTTATTAAAAAATGCTCTCCAACTATTCGTGTTATTTTGCCTCATCATAGATTTTTACATTTGTATACATATTATCCAGTATTGTTTGCAGCAAGTCCCAAGTCCTAGACGAAGTTCACTTTGGGGTGACAGTATTATTCTAAAATCCTACTGACATGATGTCATTGCCTAGGGAATGACTACTTTACGTGTAGTTTCATTGTGGGTGTAGATGAGCAATCCTCTCTGGCGAGGCGTGGCCTGTACCTGTATAAATGAAAACATGCCTGGAATGTCATTCATTGCACTGACCAACACAAAGACAGCACAAACAAAAAGAACTTGCCATGCAGAACTCAGTAGCACAGTGCTTTCTCCTTTCTGTTGGGGCTGTTATTTTTAGCTCTTGCCTGAGAGAGTCTACAGCTCAACGGGAGCATGGGGAAATGTTCATGGGCCTGCAGCTTGAGGCTCTGAAAACCATTATTCTGGAGTACCTTGGGATGGACGGACCACCCAGGCCTGGTGGAAGAGCATCTCACCAGGACTTGGTCAGGATGTACCGTCAGTATAGGAGAATTGGACAGCTGCTTAAAGGGAATTCCAGTGAAGGGCAGGAGCTTCAGCCTTCAAGAAGAGCCTCTACGGTGCTCTTTCCCACGACAGGTACGTTTTTATTATAATTATGTAAAATAAATTGTGTTATCTGAAAGCATGATTATATTTGTTTAAAGAAAACACACACACACACACACACACACACACATATATATATATATATATATATATATATATATACATATAGTTTAAAGATAGTTTATATATATTCATTGGACTCAAATGGATAAAAAATGTGTATGTAGTTTGCATTGTCTAATTTCTCACTTTTAAACTCAGTTTTAATGTTTTTTCCCCCCCTGAACTGAATGTAGTAAAGTCAATATTTGTTGTAAATAAAACATATTTACACATATGTATATTTGTGGATTAAAATAAAAATATATAATTTATTTATTTGCGATATGTTTGCATACACAGTTTTGTTTTGCATTATCTAATTTCAGTTTTTCTTTATTATTCTCCTAACAGTACAGCCTCTGAATTCAAGCATGGATTCAAGGCAGCAGTGGTTCAGAGCTGCTTTCCACAAGAACTCGCGCATCAGAACTGGAGTCAACCTTAAACATGCAAGGCTGCAAATTAAGAGACCGCACATGTACAAAATTTCACCCGGCCAGCCATGGCTATCAAAGGACATTGTGGTTAGAATGCATAAACCTCCTGGTTTTCATACAGAGACTGTATATCACACGAGGGACTTGAGCTCTCGGGATGTCACATTGGATTTAACAGTTGCAGTTGAGAAGTGGCTTAAGGACACAAGTGCTGAGCTTTTAGTTGTTGAAATTTGCCTTCTCGAAAAACAAGAAGTGAGTACACAATCCATGCCTCGGCTTATTTTACAACTTGACCAAGCAGTGAGGAGAAACAGAAGAGCTGTCTCTACTAAGGAGGAAAGTATTGAGGATGAAGGTCACTGCAGGCGAAAGTCATTAAATGTTTCCTTCAAAGAGATTGGCTGGTCAGACTGGGTTATCGCTCCTTCGGGCTATACCATGCACTACTGTGATGGTTCCTGTCCGCATAATTATAAACCTGCCAGTATGCATACTCAGGTTAAGTCTCGTCTGCATCTTATGTCCAAAGGAGCAACACCCGGGCCTTGCTGCGTACCAGCTGCCTATGAGCCAATGGTTCTCATGCACTATGACAGTCGTGGAAAGCTGAAACTCACACCTTTCAACGATTTGATAGTTAGTAAATGCCACTGTGCATAAGCAACATTGGCATGTTTTTAAAGGAGACTGAATAATAACTGAACATTATAGTCTCAAGATGAAAAGGAGGCAAAATATCTAGCCGATGAAATACAAATAAATGTTCTCACACACCTTTGGTTACATTCCTCTGGTTTATAATAGTTTGGCTTCTCCGGAAATCAGATGCCTGCTTTCCTGTATACACTGACATGTTAAATGGGTACTGTATTTTCACATGATTGACATACTGGAATATCAAGTTATTTATTGTAATTTATTTGAAAGGTTTTGTACCATCTTTTTTAGTTTGTTACTGTGTTGCGAATGAATCAAGACACCTTTTGTATTTTTGAAAGAATGTAAATAAAGTAGTTGTATTCCTTTAAGGAAATGATCTATTTTCAGTATGGATGTTCAATAAATCCTCAAATATTTTTTGTGAAACCAAGTCAAGTTTGAACTGCCATAAAAACTCTGGATGTTGTTAAAAAGCTTTGAATCCATTGAAATCACCTCTTCGTGCTATTAAATTGCGAAAAATATATCATCAGAATGAATCATTTGTGTATAACTCACTCAGATCATATAACAATGAACTATAAAATGAATTTACAAAACGTTTTACTTAAAATGTATAGCTATATATTCAATACAAAATTTAAAATAAAGAAAATCCTGGATATATGCAAATAGCCTATATTACAATCCTGGCAGCAAAACCTTTTTTAGTGACTTTCTAGGGGCTTTCACACATCTTATCCAAATATGTTTTACATGTTATTGGCACAGCCCGATATGCTAAGGTGACTTTCCTTACTATAGTTCCACTGTAACCACATACTTAATAAGTAGAGAGCAATTTCTTGTTTATTTTGCCCCATTGTTTTATCCAAACCTACTAAAACAGTTTTATTGATGTAAGAGCCGGTACTTTCTCTTTTTTAAGCAAATAAAGTGATAGTAATAAGTACAAGGAAGTCAGTTTGTTTATTGATTTATGCTTGGTTGTGTGATGATTACAAATTATTGTTATCATTATCAATGAAATTATTACATTGTGTCAAAACAATACATCAGTTATTGTATCTCAAAAATATTTACAGTCAGCAAAAATCCAGAGTCAATAGGCAACTAATTTTTTATGTACTATCGTGACATTATTATGTAAATACTGAGTCACAAATGAACTCATGCCTCCACTGTGCTTGCTTTAGAGAGCATTCACTCTCTGGTCAAGGCCAATGAAACGTGTGTGGGCTTTCAAGGTTATCCACTGAGTGGATATTGTAAAATGTTGAGTGTAATTTAAAAGTTTACACTTTAAGCATACTTTTCTTATTTTTTTTTTCTTATTTAAAATGTTTATTTATTTATTATAATTTGTAACATTTTACATGTAAATTAATGTGTGTGTGTGTATATATATATGGTGCCAGACGGCTGGTCTGAGTTTTCAAAAACTGGGATTGTCACGGACAACCATCTCAGGGTTTACAGACAATGGTCTGAAAAAGAGAAGATATACAGTGCTAGGCAGGTCTGTGTTTGTTGATGCCATGGTGGATGCCCTGGAGGCCTGTATACAGTAGCAAAACAAATGTAAAATGGATTTATTACTTATCACACTAAATAACATTACATAAAGCACCGTCACTTTGAAAGAATTATGAAACCAGACCTCTCATGGGTCTCACAGGAGAATGACTAGACTGGTTCGAGCTGATAGAAAGGCAACAGTAACTCAAATAACCAATTTTTACGAACAACACGTCGAACCATGAAGCAGATGGGCTCAGCAGAAGACCACACCAGGTGCCACTCCTGTCAGCTACTGTAAGAACTGCAGACAGAATTGGACAAAACTGTTGCCTGGTCTAATGAGTTTCGATTTCTGCTGCGACACTCATGTTAGGGGCAGAATTTGATGTAAACAACATGAAAGCATGGATCCGCTTCTGCAGTGGTGTAATGGTGTGGGGGAGATTTTCTTGGTACACTTTGGGGCCTTTTGTACCAATTGAGCATTATTTAAACGCTGCAACCTACCTGATTATTGCTGACCACGTCCATCCCTTTATTACCACAGTATACTCTTCTGATGGCTACTTCCAGCAGGATAACGCGCCATGTCACAAAGGTCAAATGATCTCAAACTGGTTTCTTGAACATGACAGTGAGTTCACAAATGGCCTCCACAGTCATCAGATCTCAATCCAATAGAGCACCTTTGGGATGTGGTGGAACAGGAGATTCACATCATCGATGGGAAAATCTGCAGCAATCGTTTGATGCTATCATGTCAATATGGACAAAAATCTCTGAGAAATGTTTCAAGCACCTTGTTGAATCTATGAATTAAGGTATATAACACAAGACACTGATATATATGGTAAATTTTCTTTACAAAGACATTTTTCAATAATAGCTGGAAATTACAGAAAGCTCAGAGAATTCATAAACACTTTTATTGGAAAATTATGGCATACTGTACATGACATTGATGATTAGTTTTTACTTTCCAACCCATTCTAAAGCTACCAAGACCATTCACCAATGACCAAGTCATTCTTGCAATTTCCTCAAAACCTTATTTGTCAACAGGTTAGATAATCTTACCTCAATTAAAAGTTTAAAAAGTTGACAAGCGCACTTCACAAACCAAATATTTAGGTTTGCAAGGCATTAAAAATGCATGTTCATGATCAAAAATATAGATAAGATATAGTGCAAGTGAATCTCTCACACACTTGAGCCCTGTTTCCAAGCCCTAAAGCTATACTATAAAGAATGCAGTTTACTGCTCCAATGTAATGTTTAAACTCCGATCAATGGCCATTAACTGACTGTAGGTTAATTAAAAGTTATGTAGTCAACAACAATCTCATCTGAGATCTGAGTCTGAGAAATAGTGACTTGCCAACAGGATATGTAGCAACTTTCTTGTACTTTTTCAGAGAGATGTGTATATGAACAACACCAAGACTATAGGGCAAGCAAAGACTGAATTGTGCGTCTCTGATTGTTACATTCTGACGGCTTTAACCCATCTACTTGTCTAATGTTCCACTTGTTCCATTTAGTTGTGGAAGTGGAAAAGACACTCTCAGCTATTTTGTAGCTAATCGCTGAGAGAGAAGATTTCAGTGAGTCACAGTAACTATTAAAAATCTTAATGCACAGTCAAGATGAATAGTTATTACTGTTACCTAATTGATAAGAAAGCTTGAAAAACAAGTTTTGTATAGATGTAAACATAAATCTTATGAAATATGGGGCACGTGACATGCACTGCACATACACTATTCAAAAGATTAGGTTCTGTAAGATGTTCTCTATTATAAACTCTATTAAAATATATTTTAAAATAAAATATATTCTAAAATCTAATTTATTCACAAAAGTTTCATCAGTCATTGCTCCAGACAGTGCCACATGATCCTTTAGAAATCAAATATGCTGCTTAACATTTTTGTGGAAACCATGATAAATTTTATTCGGATTCTTTGGTGAATTGAAAGTAAAAACAAAACAAAACAGCATTTATTTGAAATATAAATATTTTGTAAAAATATAAATGTCTTTACTGTTACTTTTGACCAATTTAATGCATCCTTGCTAAATAAAAGTATTGAATTCTTTGAAGAAAAAAATATCTTAATGACCCCAAACTTTTTAACAGTAGTAGTAAAAAATTTGGGAAGCAAACATTTTTAAACATTAAAAACAGAGGCACATGTAAAAAGCCCCTTGCTGAAAAGTCCACCTTATGGACCAGCATCTCAATTAGAACAACAGCTATGTTGGTCCACCAAACCAGAAAAAACCAGTCTGTACCACCATGGAACATTTACTCTGGTCAGAGCTGGTCTTTTCAGCAGGGTTTGTTTGCAATCGGCAGAGACACCTGTTAAAATGTGATCAATGAGGTCATGATTATGTTTTGCTGTCTCACTGAGTTCAGTCACTAAACTAGGCTGGCTCATGTAATGTTTGTGAAGGCATTTGCATTGCTCAGGTCAAGTCTATTTCTTGGGCAGAATGTTTTGCCCTTAATTTTACCATCTGAACATAAGGATATTATTGTTTCACATCATGCCAGTAGGCCTACAAATTATTTTACTTAAGGATTAATATTGGACAGCAAAACACTTCAGACTTTCAAGCATCTGGCATGATGTAAACATCCTCTGAGATTCCTGCCTGATCTGGATGGAAGAGGGCAGGATCATTGCTGTAGATTGCATCATCATGCGGATCACACTGCAGGTATGCTTGATGGGCTCTAAATGGGGCAAAAGTGAAATTCAGTTCTTGAAAACTCAAATTAAATCCTCAAATAAAGCATTAAAATACATTATAACAAGGTGGATTGCAAAATTTGCACAAACATATAATCCAATACATATTGCAGCAAAATAAAAACTCCTTTAATGTTACTCGATGACTGTTACTATTGCCACACATTCATGATGTCACTGTGATCTTGCAAAACAGACTTACTTAGAACTTAGCAGGAAATTCCTTTACTACTTCACAGACTTATCGCAGCCATCACCTAATTTCTGATGATCTACATTATGACAGTGTCTTCCACACGCATACAAATTTGACTTTTGTACTTTACCTGTGTGTGTCCTCGCTCGGAACAGCACTCCTCTGAAATTCGTGCAGATTGGACTGTCCACTCTGAAAGTTCTCATAGATTGGGCTCTGCGGTGCAGGTTGAAGTCCTCCGGCATATCCACTGTACGGAGACTCTCTGGAATGACCATCGTGGCTCTTATCTTGGCTCTTAAGTTTATTAGATAACTCAATATCAACTGATTTTCTGTGTCGAAACCAGAGTAGCACTGCTATCCCCGCCAGAAGCAGAGCCACAAAGAATATAGGCAAACCAACAGCAAGTGCAAGTGACGGGCTGTTGTCAAGCCCGCCGCAGTCATCTGTAGAATTACTTCCAGGGCAACTAGTGCTATTTACATTCATGGTCTAAAAAAGATAGAAAAACGTATGTTATTATAGGCCCTATCTAAAATGACAGCAAAACACTCAAGCATTTAAAGCAGAAAACATCCACATCAATGTATTTCATAACAAGAGAATTTTAAGTAGTTATGTAAACTGAAATTAATCAAATTAACCTTATACTAATGTAACCCAAATTTGTCGTTCATAATAGAAATAACCTTACCATATTGTGTAGGTGAAACTTTATATCCTATTCCTGTATCACAGCAGCTGGCAGAAATGGTCAAGCTGTCGTTTGGGGTTTCTTTTTGTAAAAAGTGTTAAAGTTCCTCTTTCAGTGCAGTAGTCATGCAACCTGGAAATTCACACCCCCACATAATCATTCTTCCTGTTGTCTTCCTATTGTTTTTTGCTCTGAAAATTAGATTTGGGTTCATGTTAATAGGAGCTATAAATGATATGAAAATAATAAAATGCATAAAGCAGTCTAATCAGGATTAGTGAGGACAGGTGGAGAGGGTGGGATTAGACTGCTTCTTTTTCTTCAGCAAACACACACTTCTTCTAGGACTACACATCCGTCACAGATACTTCACTTCAACAAATTTAATAGCATAGCTTTTCATCATCAAACGAATCAAATTTGAGACAAAATTATTTGGTATTAAATACGGAGCTGTTTAAGAAATGCCAGTTAAATGCAGTTAAGTACAGTAATTATGCCAATCTAATTTATCTTATATGAACTATGGTACATTTGCCATTAAAATGTACCAGTGTCCAGATTGTTCATAAAATATGTAGCCTATTTTCATCCAATGTTGATCACACAGCCTTCAGAAATAATAGAGTTTAAATCATGCTATAAAAGCAAATGTATGGAAGCTATTGGTAACAATGCTAGACTGACCCATAAATGTAGGCTACCAGTAGCCTGAATCATTGAATGTGACTAGTTTGAATATACAGAAATGAAAGTTGGTTAACAAGATCAAGACTTCAAACTGAAGCTCAACATTAGAAAAAATGGAAAATGTGAAAGTAGCTTAGTTATTATGGGCAATGCTGATAGACATCCTCTAGAAAAAGAGGAACTTAGTTATGCTAACAAAGCAAGATCAGTTTTGCTAACAGTTTTACTGGGACTAATGTACATGCACACTGTGTATGTAGTTTCAAAAACAATTGTTGTGGTAAAAGTTGTGGTCACTGTCCTGGTCGCTTGTGCTTATATCACCCCCTGGTGTAAAAATTAATGCATTTGCCTTAAACTAACATGTTGGCATGATTGTTTATTTTTGTTAGTGGGCAAACTGTTAGGATGAAATGGTATAATTATTATATATAATATATATATATATATATATATATATATATATATATATATATATATATATATATATATATTAGGGAAGAACTACATAATTATTTATTAAAAAGCCACTTATTGTGTCACTTTGAGGCCCATTCTCAGTAATGTTGACTATAGCAAGCTGGAAAACCCCTAATTCAAATCCACAAAATTTATGGAAAATGATTCCGGGTTCAATGTAAATTGCTATTTAAGTACAGTGTGTTGTGTTAGTATGTCAAACAGACAGTTCTGTTTAACTACCAGAACACTAAACTAAGAAACTCGATTTTCCAGTTTGTTCTAGTCTAGACAGATAAACAGAAGCTAAATGGGTTCTTCACTGTTTTAGAAAATAAAAACTCCACCGTTAGGTTGCAAGAATTTGACCTCTTCTTTGCCTCTATTTTTAAAATATCACTTAAAAATAAAAATATCTGTCTGATATGAAACATGTGAGAGTAAATCTTTGATGGTTGGCTACTGCATATAGGCTAATATATATAAGATACTGACATGTATTCAAATGCTTCTGAAACTTCTGTTTCTCTATTAAAAATCCCTCAGCTGCAGTAAAACACTTCCTTCCACATGCTTGCATGGTTCTGTTTAATTGAAGCCTACTTTACAAAATAGTTCAAATGAGTTTCAATTCACATTGATCAAATTGACTGTGACGGCTGCAGGTAGCTGCATTTATTAACAAACCATAGCCTATGAAAATTAAATATAAGCCTATGCATAATGACACGTCTGGGTGGACCCGGCATCTAACAACACCTGGCAGACAGTTTTTTTTCTCCATCATTAGAGTTGGTAACCGAGAATTGTTCTTATTCAGAAACATTTACATTAAAAATAAAAATGGGAACCGATCGAAGAATCAATCTCATGACATTTCATTCTCAACAACACTGACGAATCTACAGTTCGTACGAATTTAATAGGCTACACGCGACCACCAGCGCCGTCTGATTGTCAATCGAATATTGCTCTTAAGAGTCGATTCTTTGAACTGAATCAGCAACAGAGTCTGATTTTGAGTAAACACAGATCAGAATGTGTAGTCCGATTCCCGAACACGACCCCATGGGCCGGTTCTTTTACAGAATACGACCAGTGTGATCCCCGAACGAACGGATCATATATGATATAAAACTGTTATTTTAGCTAATCAAAACAGTTGGGAATGAATCCATCAATGAACAAAATTCTGTGTATTCTCTCTCTCTCTCTCTCTCTCTCTCTCTCTCTCTCTCTCTCTCTCTCTCTCTCTCTCTCTCTCTCTCTCTCTCTCTCTCTCTCTCTCTCTCTCTCTGTGACGTGTGTGTTAATAAAGACTCGACTTTTCGGTGGTTATATTTTTACGAAAATAATTTAGTGAAATATAATAGAAATTTATAATGCCTATAAACATTTTTTTTTTGTTTTATTTTATAGTTAGGGCCAATAATTGTATTCTCTAAACGTCTAAGAAAACGCATTTGCAATATTTTGATTTGTTATCCTTTCTGTTTAAATCGGAAATAATATCATAATTTATTAACAGACTGTTGAGTGTAGCCTAGCCTAACTGGATTTTTTCCTAATATTTATTCCTCAAAGGTATTAAATAATCGTTTATGGAACCGAATAAATCAGAATCAGCATCACTTCATTCCCATTCCTAATCTTCATTCATTCACAGCACACATTCTAATAATCCACGAATATTGGCTGTAGAACAGACGAGGAGAACCCGCTCGCTCCAGATGTGCGTGTACATACGCCCACGCGCACGGACGCGCGCACGCAGCAGCGTCTCATTGAACCACCAGAGCGGAGCTCAGGAGGACAGAAACATGGCGACCTCGAATAATCCGCGAAAATTCAGCGAGAAGATCGCGTTGCACAACCAGAAGCAAGCGGAAGAGACAGCTGCGTTCGAGGAGGTGATGAAAGACCTGAGTATTACTCGGGCGGCCCGTGTAAGTGTGTCTGTTTTCTCTCGTATGGCAGCATTCGTTTGCAGCCCGAGGTGCGGGGCAGAATTTATGTTGATACGACATGCACGGAACCCGCCTGTCTGGACGTAAACAATAACAAACGCCCCTCTCTAGTGCGAGTTTGTCTCTAGCGTTGATTAATTGATTGCCTTCCAATGGACGCTGTTGATGTTTGATAATAACAGACGGTCACGACGAGGCCTGATAAAAGTTGCCATGCTCACATCTGCAGTGGATGAGTGTGAATGGATTGAGCATGTGTTTTGACAGCCACATCACAGTCTCTCGCCATTATAGCTGGACTGTTACTTAATGGAGTTCTAAATCTAAATTTTAATTTCAGGTGTCATTCCTTAGTGAAGGGCTAAACCTCAATGTTTGTATTTGTTTACATGCTCTCAATGAATAATTTAGCAATAACAGCAATGTAGGCTATTAGCTCAGTTCAGCATTAATGCCCAGTGCACTTATACCAAAATAAGGACTCCAGCAAACTGATGACAGGGTTGTGATCACACAGACCTAGCCTGCACTGCTTTACTAACATCCCACCCAAGATTGAGACTAAATACTACTCATTTCAAAGTTATTCTCACAGTTTTTCTGTTTTGTTTTTGTTGTTTGTTTCTCTTGTTACTGTTTAAATTCAGGCGCTTCTAACATTATATATAAAATCTGCAGCATGCGCATGGTAATATATATGCCGCAGTGTGATCTATTAAAGGTCTAATTTTATTTAGCCTATTTGACAGGCTTGCACTGCACATGTTGCTCTTAACTGTATTTTCCTCTTTAAAAAAAAAAGTGATTCCACTCATATTTCAAGCAATTCAAAACCACCAGTGCACAGTGCGCATCTGAAGTGTCTCAGCCGAAGGAAATAATCCCTTATTTATCGTCTTTAATATATTGGCCAAATTTTTTTGATCAGGCCCTGGGTTCTACACTGACCTTTCTTTTTAGTAGCATGGTCAAAATTTTAGGAGCACCTTCTGATGAACGACAGAAATGAACTTTCCTATGATTATGAGGCGATATTCGACTCCTTAAAATGACTTTGCCAGGGCTTTTTCTTTTTTTTTTTACTTTTTGTAAGGATACTTTTTCTAACCTTATTAAATCTTTTATGTCAAATACGTACATTTCTATTTAAAAATTTAGTTAGAATATTAAGACACAATCAGTAAGAATAAGTTACCAATCAATTTAAATTAGTATCAACAAAATTAATCTTTTTACTGCAGAGGTGGCATAGTAGAACAAGAAGGTGGCGTTTACAGTAGGTATATTTACACTAGGACTATTTAATGAGGCTCAGAAGTGGCATGAATGGATTCAAATTCATGATAACAATGTTATGAGATTAATGTTTCAAATAGAAGGTTTTGAATAAAGAATTTTTAAATGATTTAAATAACGGAAATTATACTTTAAAAATTGATCTAAAACTGCCAGTAGGGGGCGGCAAGTAACTGTCTTTGTCACTGTATCAATCATTCAATCGATTCATTCAAACGGCTGATTCATTCAGGAACAAAGCAAGCCACAGTCTTTATGAATGGATAATTGAATCATTGACTCACTAGATTCGTTTTATAACGCAGATTTATTCATAAACGAAACACCCTTGTTTGTTCAGAGATGCGCAGTAGTTCAGCTGTGATTTTGTTTGGAACTGTTTTCGTTGACGAAATAGAGCAAAATCTGACAATACTGTTCCTAATGTAAGTCACTTAATATTAACTTTGTTTATTGAATTGTTGTAAAATCAGAATTTCATCAGAAACTCCATATAATCATTAAAAAGCTATCACTAGTCTCAGTTCATCGCAATCTCACAAACTTCCCTTATAATCAATTAAGTTGTTTACACTACACAATGAATCTTTTATTTACATTGTGTCTGTACTTTTTTGCAATGAGAGGATTCACGAGCTTGCATAACTCAGTACTGAACATACTCCAGCATTTTGGACGGTGATTGGACTTTAACTTAAACTCCTCTGATTGGCCATTCTGTTCAATAAATCAACAGATATGTCTGTGATTGGCTACATTACTCAATGCTGCAAAAACATGTTCTCTCTCCACGCTCCCCAGAGTGCAAACACATACACACTGGCATGTTTGTAAAATCTGTTTGGCCAATATGCTGTTATTAGTTTCAAGTGAGGGTGCTCCCTCTAGCACCCCCACCGGGCCTGATTGGGTCAGTCACACTGGTACTCCGAAATACTTTTTGACAGTCGCACACAGTTAAGTCGCAAATGTGACTGAAATGGTCGCACTGTAGAGCCCTGAGGACGATAACGATTACATTAAATATAAATATATATCGGCCGATACCAATATGGTGGCCGATATATCGTGTATCCCTAATTTAAAGCGGAAGGCGACATAACTGCAGAAAACACTTATAATCAGAACGGTGTTGGTGTGGACGCTAGTATAGTTATGGTTATTGTGACAAGGTTTCCTTCCTTGTGTCCCAATTGGAAGTAGCCTCTTTTTCAATTAAGAAATATCACTCCCAGAAACCTTGAATGTTGTTTACAGCAGGGCGGTTTTACATTAATTAGTATCTCACAGTTTTATTGATTGGATGTTTGTTTTCTGTCTTGCAGTTACAGTTACAGAAGACCCAGTATTTACAGCTTGGTCAGAACCGAGGACAGTACTATGGCGGCTCTTTGCCAAATGTCAATCAAATTGGAAACGGCACCATTGACCTTTCCTTTCAGGTAAGGAGCAGGTGATATTGAGTATGAATAGATGTAATACAAGTTGTGTACGGAAATGTTATCTTCATGATAGAGGTTCATGATTCTTGATAAATTGAGATTCACAATTTTTTTTGTTTAAAATAGAGATCACGACTCTCCCACAATTCTGAATAGACAACTAAACTAAATAACGTAATGTAATTTACTAAAACTCCTGACAAAATGTTAATTACTGCAGTCTATTTAATTATTTTGAACAAATTATTTTTTTTTAAATTATTTGAATGATTAATTTCATTACTGGATTAATCAGCATTTTTGAACAAATCTCTTGAGAGAAGGATTCAATGACAAATACATGTTTTAACAGTCACTTGTCATCACCTACTGGTGTAACAATGTAATTAATCTTTATTTGAAGCATCAAGTTACTTTCAAAAGGTGATTTACTTTATTTTGATTTACTACTGTACTAGGCTACTTTATTACTACTGTAGACATCAGTGTTTATATCCAAACTATAAACTTTTATCCCAGTACTTCTGTGATCATTTTAATTTTTCTATATTACACAAAAATTACGATACTGTGTGGTTGACAAGACTGTTTGTGAAGCACGTGTGCCATAGGTTGCCAACCCCTGGTATGTAGGACCCATGTCTTGGCTCATAAAGTGACAGCATTCTAATGTTCCTGCTGCTTTCTGTATTTTTAATGTTAGTCAAACAACAAAAGACAGAACAATCACTCATTGCTCTTGACTGAATAACTTTTGTAACTTTAAGGATTAATTGTCTAATTAATTAATCTATGTTTCATGGTTGGTAAACAATATTTATGGCAGGTAAAGTTTCTTAAGTCACTGGCCATTGGCATCTGTGGCAAATTAGTTTTAGGCCCTGCCTATACATGACAGCTGGTCTCTCTGGCTCAGCTGCAGCACCAATGCAGATTTGAATGTTCGCTGTGATCATACTTATCAAAGGTTTAATAGACATTGCCAAATCATTGTCATTTAGGAATAAGATCGCGTGCCTTTGAATCAAAATTGTGATCTTTTAATGATTAATCGTGCTGCTCTACTTCATGTTAGTTGGTTTTTATCAGACTCCTTTTCAGAATTCAGCATTGGACACAAGTAGAACGACTCGTCACCATGGGTTGGTGGACAGGGTTTATCGGGACAGGAATCGCATCACGTCGCCACACCGCAGACCCCTCTCTGTGGACAAACATGGCCGTCAAATATCCTTAATGTGTCTAGTCTTGAATGCAGACAGAATTATTGCACTGCTTTGCTCTGTGTGCCATACAAAAACAAAGTTGTTTAAAGTTTCTGTGATTTACTTATACTGGCATTATGAAGTCCTTAATTCTGAATCTCACATTGATAGCTGTCCATATGCCTCTGTGTATCTGTCACCACCACCTGATACTAGCTGGAGGAGGTGAGAGTTTATACTCACACAGTCTGCTAAAGATTGTACATACTGTATGTGCTGGACTAATATGCTAGATAGCTGTTAAAATTGCATGTCAATATTTATTCTTCATAGCTCTTTGATAGCTCAAATAATACACTCCGATATAGTTTATATTGTTGTTATTGTAACATTGTAATTTTTAAGTTGTTTAAAGGGGCTATATGTAGGCTAGAATTCAGAAACCCTTGTTTTTAGCGACACCGGTGGCCATTAATTGAACTGCAGCCATCAAATTATTGGCCGTGCTCGCACTCGTTCACATGTAATGTTTGGGACACATTGTAGGACTGTCTGTGGAAAGATGACCAATCGTGGCGATTTATGTGGTTGTGGCTCCTAAACGGTGGTCCTTTGTAGTACAGTGAGAGAGGTTCAAAAATGGCCGTTGTCACGGTCTTATGAACAAAGTCACGGCCCTACAAAGATAGCCGGCGATAATTGTCCGAAATTTAGCATGATCATCTCACAATGTGTTTGCTGCTATGACCTACGTCTACTGACTAGCCAATAAAAATGCCACATGAAATAGCGTATTGATCAACGCGACATGGCGCTAAAACTACTTACTGCCAATCTTGCTCTATTTATTTACCACTAGCGCATGCTAATGACGTTTTACAAGAAACTGAATGTGATTCAAGGCCCCGATATACTCATACCGAAATTCTTTTTCGTTCTTTGCTTAGTACCTTTGCAGCCATATAGCCTACTGTTAATGGACATTCAGACGCCGCGCTGCTGAGAGGCTGCTGAGAGCGACTTTTAGGCTACGCTCACACTGCGATCCTTAGTGCTTAATTTTTTAATCTCTCATTTTTTTGTTTAGCTGTTCACATTGTTGTTTTAAATGTGGCCAATATCAGATTCCAATGTGAACCGATCCTGGTCCTGAACTGACCCACATGGGCAAAAGAACGATTAAAAAGGCGTCACGCAGCACGCTGCCTTTGGAAGTACATTAGAACATTAAAGTAAGTGATTACGCGTTTATTTTTAGTGTGATCTGCAGCAGAAGCCAGTGAATTTATGCATTGGCAATATAAAATAAAAAATAGAGCAGAGTTTTTAAACATTTATGATACAAGCCCGGTGAGAAAGCGGCAGTTAAGAAAACATCTGATCATAGAGATGTGGATTAGAGGTGCACAAGCTCAGTTATTCACCGGCATTATGTTGACAGATAAGGTAATTAAAATTACACATTGGCAATACAAAAAATTATCAATACATGAAAAATCGTACATATAGCCCCATTAATTGTAAATTGTGAATTATTTGTTTTGTTTTTTTACCATGAATATGGCCTTTGATACTAATATTCCAATAAGAATATGAATCCTTAATAGATTCTTAAAATGAAAGAGCATCCATAATATGCTCTGTATGATTTTATTTACTTTTTATTTGTTTTTTTACAGTTAAAAATTTGCTGGTAACATTTTCTTGCTAGTTATCTTGCTAAAAGGTAGTTTGCTTATTTAATGTCAGTAATTATCAAATATTTGTTTATACCTTCTTACCACTATTGTGCATTTGAATCAGCATGTTGTGGTACAATATAATCTTGTAATTTTAATTAGAGGAGACTTTTACATCATGTGATTCTTGAATTTCTTTGTTCTGCAGGACCAACTCAGACTCTGCCCTGCACCAGAGCACTTTGAACCCACAAGAAGCATTTGCAGGAGGGTCTCAAGATTTTCAGCCAAAACAAGGTTTTTTATTTTATTTTTTATTTGATGATCTCATTAAATGCTCTCATCAATGATATAATGCCACTTTAAAGGTTGCTGTGAACTGTATCCTGTAGAATTCTCCCGACACTTGTTTCAGCGTATGATTTCATCCCTCTCTATGTACTAGTTTTTCTTCTCACTATGCCAGGAACAGGGGAAGCTGAAAATGAAATGGACAAAGAATGTCAAAAGCTGATATGGGATCACAAAAAGGTACATTTTTATAGATTTGTACATTCTATGGTTTTCATGTGATCTCTTATCAACAAATTATTTGTTGTTTTTTCTTGTTCATAGAATACTTCACCAAGGCACAAGTCAAACAAAATACCTGGAATCAAGTAAGTGTGGTTTCATTGGATTTTCTTTTTGAAGCTGATAAAGTTTAAAGTAGAGGATAGGTGAATATTGAAGGACAATTCAATTTGGAGAGTCAAAGGTTCATTTAAGCAAACAATTATACATTTATTATTCAACCCAACAGCTATCTAGACAGACCTATTCCTTTATAGCAGCCTTGTTTTATCATATCATAATCAGTACAATAGGCTTTTTCTGGTGACGTATCTATTTATCCCGGACCGTTTTAACGTCCCTCGTGTCATTTCCCCAGCATATTTCCGTCTCCAGATCAGGAAATGACTTCATCTCTAATCCCAGTGGCACACAACACGGGCGGCTCTCTGCCAGACCTGACCAACATCCAGATTCCCCCTCCTCTCCCCACACCTCTGGACCCTGATGACTCCTCATCCTCTCTCAGTGCCTCCAACAGCACTGGCAACCTGTCCAACACTCACATGGGCATCACGTCTGCCAGCCAAGGTGATTCTGACAAGCATACGCATTAGGACAGTGGTTCTCCCCATTGACCAGTATTCGGCCGTCCCCACCATTTAGGCTAATAGATGTACCAGAAGAAACCTGATGTAATGACAAAGTTGAAAATAATCTCTAATTAAAGGTTTAAAAAGTTTTACAGTTCCAGAAATTTTAATAGCTGAATGTTCTTCAGGGATCCCACTCATTTTAAACCAATGAATGTACCCATTTGTAATGGGTAAGGATTTAAAAAAAAAAGTTTGGTAACACTTTACTTAAAGCCTTTGTATATAATACATCATAAAAGTATTTTTAATTCATTAATTATGCCTTGTAATGCATTGTATGGGCTCATGAATAATTGTAACCACAGTTATAATACATTATAATAATGATCTATTCATTGAACACACCTTATTAAAGTACAATGCATTAAAACACATGACAAACAACCAATTTCAAAGGAATTTGCAAATATTATAACACGTTTTAACTTTGGTTACAATTCTTTATGAAAAGATATAATGCATTAAATCTTACATAATGAATACCTTATACATTAAGGCTTTAAGTAAAGTGTTACCAAATGTTTTTACTCACAATTTCTATTCGATAAAATAGGATTTGAATTATGAAATGCATTCTTTGTGTAAAGATTACACACTGTTACTGTCATAATACTCGTTAATGATGATTACGAGGACTAATCTTGAGACTTTTTGAACATTTGTGGGCAAGATATATTGTATTACAGGGTACCCGCGGGTCTTAAAAGCCTTGAAAAAGTCTTGAATTAATGCCCCTTTGTCTCTCTTTCTGGGTAAAACTAATAACGGTGTCTGTAAGTGTCTAATATTTCTAATTTAATGATATCATACATAAATGGATTTTCTCACTTGTATTGAAAATTATTAGGATACTATTAATTCAGCATTTGATGTGACATGTTTTCTCAGCCCAGTCCACGGCGACAGTGAGCTTTCAGCGCCGGCATGAGAATGTAGTTCCTCTGATCCTTAACACAGACTCCCAGCAGCATCTTCAGAGTCTTCAGCAGCTGTCACCCACCCTCTCTCCGCCGCTCTCTCTATCAGCACAGGTAACACTGCTCTCATATCTCCAGCTGCTGAGAAGGACAGATTTAAGGTGGTGTTACAGGAGGAACATTAATTACTCAGATGCTAATAGACTGTCTCAATCTGGACCTATGGTAAATAGGAGGTGGCGATAGATGCTATGACGCTTGAGCAGCAGTTGGCTCAGTATGCTTTCTTCAGTCACCCGTCCACACAGACGCAGACTGTGGGTGGACTTCCTCATCTCCAGCAGAACACCCAGCTGCCACCTGTCTCAGGAAGCCAGACGCAAACCTCTGTGGGCATGGATATTAACACGGTAAGATCGCATCTCAGCACTTACCTCCATAGAGCTGCAGTGCATTTCTAGATATTGGGTATGTACGGTCTGTCAATAAGATCATACAGGGCACTAAATGACATTCAAAATAATCACGAATACAGTACCAGTCAAATGTTTGGGCATACCTACCCATTATACACAAATGTAAAAAAACTGTAATAATAGAGAATATATATATTCTCTATTATTACTATTATTCTCTACTATTTTATATATATATAAAAAATGAAAATTGTCCTTTATTTTAGATTCTTTTAAATCACCTCCCCTTTCCCTCTGCACAACCTGTTCATTCTCACAATTTTACAAAAAATAATTTTTTTTAACTGTGATAGTCACAATTGCGAGATTTGACTTCCATACCTTCTGGTACATCTTTATACATTTAAAAACATAAAGTAAAATAACATAAAAAAAAACACTTCTGAATGGTAGGGTAATTTTTTTAAAGGATTTTTTTTCAATTAGGATGCATTAAATTGTTTTAAAAGTGACAGTAAATACATAATGTTACAAAAGACTTCTGTTTGAAATAAATGCTTTTCTTTTCAACTTTCTATTAATCAAATAATCCTGAAAAAAGTTTCAGAAATTTAAAAACAGCAGCTGTTTTCAACTGATAACAATTAGAAATGTTTCTTGAGCAGCAAATCTGCATATTAGAATGATTTCTGAAGGATCATGTGACACTGAAGACTGGAGTAATGATGCTGAAAATTCAGCTAGGCCATCACAGGAATAAATAACACTTTAAAATATGATAAAACAGACAGCAGTTATAGTAAATTGTAATAGAATTTCACAATATTACTGTTTTACCTTTTTTTTTTTTTTTAAATCAAATAAATGCAGTTTAAGCATGATACCCCCCCCCCCCCCCAAAAAAAAAAATCCTACCTCAAACTTCTGTACAGTAGTGTATGTAGACAAACGTATATATTTATCTATAGACCTAATTTAGAATTTAGGGATAAGCCTTTAGATGGGGGTTTTAAATAATGAAAAACGCTATTAAATTATACATGTCCATACTTTTGACTGGTAGTGTAAACAATACATTTCAACAAGCAGTGTTCTTTCGTTCTCATTTAAGTTCTCAGATTATTCTGTTTTTAACATCTTCTCAGTCTTGACAGTACTGGTACTATCAAGTAAAGACTGAACAGTTTAAATGGCCAAATAATCTGAGACATTGTAGTAAATTCCTGACTAAATTGGGAGCCACAGGCCAAAGTCTCAGAGGTCCCCTATAGGGGCTCCGTTGGTCTAACTTGGTGTTGTTCCATATAGGCTGCTTCCCTCCAGCAGTACCGCTGTAGGGTGGGGTCTTCGGCCAATCAGTCTCCGACCTCTCCAGTCTCCAATCAAGGCTTCTCTCCGGGGGGCTCGCCTCAAGTAAGGCGAACCCAGCAGCCGCTGCTTCCACCCTGTAGTTTGTTTTGTTTGGAGCCGATCTGGAGCCTGTCCCTTTAGCCGCTCTGTGTGTGCTAGTCCAGTCGTGTCTCCCAGTCTCTCTGGTCCTGGCTGCTTCGCTATGTGTCTGAGCACCACTTAGTCGTTCTGTGTATCATGCTGAGTTGCGATATAGGCCAGTTTCATTGAAAGTGCCATTGCTGTTATATATCCTTTCACCGGATCATGTTGATATTGTGCATTTTGAGCATAACTGCTGGTTGTGTCAGTTTGACACAAGATTATTGTCCTTTAAAATGTCTTTTTAAATGAAAATTTTAAAGACATGCAGATTTAGAGAGTAATTATGAGAAATTAGACTTTTGCATAGTTCTTTGTATCTTACGTGGTAATTTAGGGGTCTTTAACCCCCTGTATCTGGTACCACTAGATATTGTTAGAATTAGTTTTTCTGAAGTAAAAATCTGAGAAGAGGACATCACTCTGAAAAATGTCTTTTCTAAGAATCTTTTATTATTTTGGAGCAAGAGAATTAAAAATCACTGTTTCAGCCAAAAGCCTTTTTTTTTTTTTTTTTAGAAAAAAAAAAATCAGAATAGAGTGCAAACCTCTCCTTGTTTTTGTGAAAAAACAAAAATGTTTAAAAATATACAATATTACATTAAAGCTAGGGTAGGCAATGTTTTTCCTAAACACTTTTTGTTATACTGGTTAAAACTCTTTTCACATCCTGATAGCAATCAATAAAAGAAGTGGTCTAAATGTATAAAAAAAATGCACATATATCTTCTGTGGAAGTCTCAGGACCAAAACTTTTTTAAAAACCCTGAAAACCCGGGGTGAGACCCGAGCCGGATCGGGTCCAAAACGTTGATGAGTGCCCTGGACACGGCTTGGGTCTTGATATTAGTAAATGTGATTTTACCGAATGGACCTGAGAAGATCCAATAAAAAAAAAAAAAAAACGTTCCACTATTCGTTTCAGGAGTTTAACAATATTTTGTTAAAACAAATACATATTAAATAATTCCATGAAAATATTACTATCCCCTTCTCTGTCAATACGTGTTTTTTTTTTTTAAATAACCAAACCCTCCAGAATACTGGTGCGTGCAGCAGCTGCGATCGCTCCACATAGGCCGTTTTCAAACCTGGCTCGTTTGGAGCGTTTGTTTCAGAACCTGGTGCGTTTTCTCGCTTCAACTGCGCTCTGCAATAACCGTTCCTTGCGAGAGGATGAATGTGCGATGGGAATTTGCTTATAAAATACAAATTTCCTTGTCATTTGAGTTGAAGCATAACGCTTAAAGCTTCTTCATGAGGTACATTTATGCACAAACACTGCCTGCAAAGTCATTGCCTGATAGGGCGGGCGATGCAACAAGTTCTTCGGATGAGACGTTAAACCGAGGCCCTGACTCTCTGTGGTCATTAAAAATCCCAGGATGTCCTTCGAAAAAGAGTAGGGGTGTAACCCCGGCATCCTGGCCAAATTTGCCCATTGGCCTCTGTCCATCATGGCCTCGTAATCATCTCCATATATATATATATATACCAATTGGCTTCAACACTCTGTCTCCTCTCCACCAGTAAGCTGGTGTGTGGTGGGCGTACTGGCCTAATATGGCTGCCGTCGCATCATCCAGGTGGATGCTGCACATTGGTGGTGGTTGAGGAGATTCCCCCCTTCTATGTAAAGCGTTTTGTGGTCCCAGAAAAAGTACTATATAAATGTAACAAATTATTATTAGGTCAGCTACCCATCTTTTGGATGCAACTGTAGACAGACAGTCACAGAGCGCCGGGAAAAAAAACAGCAGAGACCGTTTAGTTCCTCCTGAACCAAAACAACAAGCTTATGCTGCGTTCACGCCATGCCGTAATTACATGTAATTAAGAGATGGCAACCGTGACATTCTACACTGAGCTGTGATTTATGCGTTTCTATGTCAACACGGTTAATACCGAAATAAATCTGTAGCAGTCAGATGGTACAAGTGTAGCTCTACGTTTTTTACGTTCATTATTATTATAATGATATGTGCTTTGAGACATGAGGTAATTTAACGCCATCTCGTGATGCTTTGCAGAATCTTCTGTGTGCGTTCATGCGTGGCTTTGGAGACGCTCTAGTCTAAAGGAAGGGTTGGATCTTATGCTTTTACAGCTAACTTGATACTACTTGCCTCTCTGAAATTGCCTACTCTAGCTTTAAGATTAAAAATGTAATATAAAACTAAATTAATCTATAAATCAATAATAATTTTTTTTTACGGCTCTGCAATCTAATTAATATTAATTAATATAGTACTATATGCATGTTATTACAAGCCAGACCTAAAATGCAACATTGAGTTTTATAAAATATGTAACAGAGTATATCTGCTCTGTCTTGATCCACTAATGGGGCTGAAAAGGGTTAAAGATTCTGCGCTAGTTCATATTTATCACACATAATATATAAGACTTTTAGTTAGTTTGCCTTTGGCAGTGAACACTGCTCCAGAGTCCACTGACTACTCTGATGGATCCCACAGGATGGCATGTTTTTTTTTAAGCCAAAAAAGGTCAATTTTTTGCTTTTTACTTTGTAATAATGGTGTGCAGCTTCTTCCTTTTGTCTCTAAAAACCAATTCCAAAAATATAATCATAAACTGGGTTAGAGAATATGACTGTAGTGATGTGAAATCTTTTTCTTCTTTTTTTCCCTGTTTCTTTCTTGTAGATACTGGGTTAGGTTTAGCTTTTTGCTTATCTGTTGCTTTAACAAGGTGTTACATTTCCATATAGTGCAACATGTTTTTGTGTTTGAAATGAGCCGAAATGAGCCAAAATGTCTCCGTCAAACATGGTGATACAGAATTGATGTTGTCAATTTTCTTGCATCTTGAATTGACGCAGAATGTCAAAAAATGTTTTTCTTGATTTTGATCCTGTCATGGGCTGAGAATATTGTTTTAAGGCCTTTGTGATAGTCAGTGATCTGTATTGATTATCTTTTAGCCTTTTCATGGATGGTGATTTAACAATAATATGTTCTCATTTTAGCACTCGTCCATTCTCGGAAGTGTCTTTGGTGATGCCTTTTACGACCAGCAGCTGTCTCCTCGGCAGACCAGTGCTTTGTCTCAGCAGGTGAGGCCACTTTGTCCAGTAGAAATAAGTTGAATTGTACTTCAGCTGCTCCAGCCCATCTGGAATTTTTTAAGACACATACAGAGACAGTACATATAAAGTTTTAACACAGTTCTATCTGTTCATCTAAATATGTCACGGTCAAGGTCAAATTTATTTATATAACACCTTAAAACAACATGAATGCTGACCAAAGTGCTGCACAACAGACATAACGAAATATCATCATACAATAACATTTGAAAATAATAAAAATATCAGAAGAAAAACATAAGAAAATAATAGATTTAATACAAAACATCATCAAGCAAATAAAACAAAAACTAAAAGTAAGGTAAAGGAAAAAGGTAAGGAATTCCAGCGCTTTGGACCAAGAACTGAGATAGCCCTTTCACCCCTGGATTTAAGTCGAGATGTTGGAACAATCAATAATAGCTGGGTGGAGGATCTAAGCATTCTCTCAGGAGAGTAGAAATGGAGAAGATTTGAAATATGTGAAGAACTAACCTGTCCAGGAACAATTGTTACCTTGCTCTTTACATGTACGAGCCACTAGAGGGCAGCTGAAAGCTTTAGGATGACAAGTGTAGGGTTCCCTTTGAGCTATTCTTTAGTAGTGGCACATAACAGACATAAAAGAGATGTACTGGGACATAGATATGAATCCGACCTGCATAATTTTTTGTTTGAATCTGCATCATGTTCAGACTCTGGGGGCATGCCTCCCCTGTAAGAACATTTTGTACATTTTAAATCTAAACGCATAAATCTGGTGCATTTTGAGAGCAAAATTAAGTAACTAGATCAATGAAAAAATGTGTTCTCCTGGAAACAATTTTGTGCTTTAGTAATTTATTTATTGGTTGCATAGATATGAATGGTGATGGTAGGGCACATTAGTCACATACACAGCATATAGTAAATTATAGTTTATAATGGTCAAACATGTAGAGTATACATTTGAACCATCAAAAAATATGTATCAAAAGATGTTACTTTTGAATTAATTTATTTCTAGAATAATGACGGGGCCTGTATTACATATGTATTGTATTTATTGTTATACAATTCCTATCGGCAAACTTTGCACCCTGAATTTGAACATTGCTCATGAGAAAAACAGTTCTAAAGCCCTTTTATCTTTGGATTCTTCTGGGCTTGGCCCATTGATAGAGACCCTCAAGCAGGCTGTAAGGTGATCTCCTTGCAGTCTGTTATGAAGGTCTAATTTGATCTGAAAATAAGGGCAAAAATTTGCACGATTTGCATGTGTGTACACAGAAAACCACCATCTGTCAGACCGCAATCGTAAACAATGATACAAAATTATACTGGTTTTCACATTTATACGAATCTATCGTGTAGGTAGGTATTGTGGCCCACCCCTGCAATTTGGTATAATCAATATAAGCATGGACAGTGGAGACTGTAACATTAGTTAAAGTTACTTACCTTACGATGTTGTGTCCTCAGAATGCCTCGAGGTCTACATATATATATATATGGTATATCTGTTAAGTACGGTGTATATAAACACTACAGTTCAAAAGTTTGAGGTTTGAGATTTTTTTAACAATGTTTTTGAAAGAAGTCTCTCATGATCACAAAGGCTGCATTTATTTGATAAAAAAGTTACTGTGAAATATTACAATTTCCTATAACTATTTTCTATTTTGATATATTTTAAGCGTAATTTATTTCTGATGACACAACTGGGTTTTCAGCATGATTACTCCTGTCTTCAGTGTCACACGATCCTTCAGAAATCATTATAATATGATGAATTGCTGCTCAAGAAACATTTCTTAATATTATTATTATCAGTGTTGAAAACGGTTTGTGCTGCGTCTAATATATATTAAAAGAAAAAGTAAAATTGAATGCTACTGCATTTAATAAATGTGATTAAATGCAAAATGTCTTTGTTTTTGGTTTGTACATACCCAGTGACAAGGACTGTATATTCATTTTTATCGTAACAGAAGAACTGTATGTTTCTTTCCTTTGATTGTCTCCTTCAACCTTCACTTTATAGTCATTGAATTTGTTTGATTCCTTAGCTGGAGCAGTTCAACATGATTGAGAATTCCATCAGCTCAAACAGTCTGTACAGTGAGGGCTCCACTCTAAACTACTCTCAAGCTGCGATGCTCAACCTCACTGGGTGCCACGGCAACCTGCAGGAAATGCAGCAGCTAAGCTACAGCAGCCATGGGAACATCCCCAACATCATTCTCACAGGTATTGCACCTGCCCCAGTTAGAGATTGCATAATATTGCAGGATCCTTTGTTGTACATGTGCTGATGATGAAGTCTAGCATCACAGAGGTCCCTCTAAAACAGGGGTCTCCAACCTTATTTCATTTGAGAGCTACTTTTTAAAAATGGCTGAGAGCTACTCATGTTATACAATTCTTTAACTTTTAAATGTATCATAACTCTCAAATTAACAACAATCGAAACTGATAGATACACCTGATAGAGTTTTGGTATACATGTCACTCTTTAGAGAAAAGAACAGAATCAGAGAATGCAGTTCTTTATGGAACACCGTACTTTGCATATTATACTGTAGTCGTCTACTCATAACTATAGTTGGTTTTTATAGTGCATCATATCTAGAGATTAAATGTAATGAAAAATTACATATCATGATCATAGTGACCAAAATGATCACCGTTATCAAGGTATTGTTAAATGTGCTGGAAACATTTAAAAAGTACTGATAAGACACACTAAAGTCATTTCAAGTTTTGTGCCGAAAACCGACTAACAAATAAAATGAACAGCACTTTACACTTTCTGGTTGCATAAACATTAAAATAAAAAGTATAACATACGGGTGCCTTACAACATAACATGTTATCTACTAACCTGTACTACATGTTCAAATAAAGTTTCAAAAAAAGTTTTAGAAAATAATAAACCTCACATTTCAGCCTTTAAATAATTTTAATGAAAAGGTCAAAATGATAAATTATAGGCATCTATCTGCTTCATATACAATTCATAAACATAAACAATTCAACATGGGCTGCGTTATCTGAAGTGTTGAGATTTTGAGAACGCACATAGCTTAATTTCCATCTACCGGTTAAAGTGTAACAAGAAATTGGTCCGATTTTCACATTGGTCTGAATAAAAATGTCAGACAGGGTGAATGAAAATGTAAGTCCACTTTCTGACAGTAGGTGGCGCTTATGGAACCACAGAAATAGAGCCGTTTCCCTGGTGACCTCTGTAAACAAAGCAGCTGTGCTTATAAACACTGCTTTATTAGCCATTACACGGAGAGAAGATGAAAAGCAAACGCTATCGAAGAGTTCCCCTTAGAGATACATTCATATAATTCATACATTCTTTCATATAATTCCTCTCAGCACTCTGTCTTCCATTATGTTTTCACACAAAACTAAATTTTTGTGAGTTTTTCAGATAACTATAATCATACTGTTTTAATATGAAAGCCAAGAAGCTTCTGTTACTGTATAACAAGCCTGTATTGTTGCTAATGTAGCCCCTCCAGATCGAACTGCCCGCACTAAGCGGGACTCGGACCCAAGCGCTCTAACAAGGAGGCTAAAGACCACAGTCTCTAGCGTCAGTCGCTAGAACGCCTCTTGAGACTAGGAGAGTGAGGTTTACACGCACATTTCTCACTGGCCTTCGTCTGTTACACTAGCCCCGCAAATTAGGCACAAACATCTTTTGCCAACATTTGAAAAAAAAAAAAAAACATGCCCCATTCCTCATGAAAATCGTATGATTTTATTTTATTTTTTTTGCTTGAATGCTGTCTTTACTCATCCTGATACAAACCAAGTTTTGTAGCTAATACTGCCTTGTAGCCATGTAAGCGTGATGACATGCTTGATTGAAACTTCGCCCGTCCCGGTATTTTTTTTTTTCTTCTATTGGTTGTTATTCTGTTACGTTGTAATTCCATTTGCATGTTAAAAAAATAAAAAAAATAACCTCACGGCCGATGTGTCAAATAAATACTTGTTTTGCATTGGAGGGGGTGGGACACTTGTCAATTTTAGCTCACTCGGATTGAATGAAAAGTACGTCTTGGCGAACTACCTCGAATTAGGCCACGAGCTACTGGTAGTGTGTTGGAGACCCCTGCTCTAAAAGCTGAACCTATTGTACTAAGCATCTTTTATTTAAAGTCTCCTCCAAGCCTATCCAAAGAGTTGTCCAACTCCCTAACAGGTGACATGAGCTTTGACGCAGATTCCCAGTTCCCCCTAGATGAGCTGAAAATCGATCCGCTGACACTGGACGGCCTGCACATGCTCAACGATCCAGACATGGTTCTGGCCGACCCCGCAACAGAAGACGCTTTCCGGATGGACAGGCTGTAATCTTTAGGTATATGATGTTCATTTGTCCTTCTTTGAGATCGGTGTGATTAAGGGGGAGAGAAGCAGCATGTCTGTGGGACACTTGACCCTGTTTCTCAAAGCCCATCCTCTGGGAAGAGATTGCTGAGAATGTTGCCACCACATGCTAGGGAAAAATGGGAAAGCAGTGCTGCCTCAACGTTTTGAGCAAGCAGCCCATCATTTCTTAGGATAATACACTCACATCTCAGCAATCATGGATTCCTTTAGCTCTATTTGAGAGAATGTGACACTACATACGATCCCTCGTGGTTCAATCATGTGTTCTTCCATTTAATTTCCTGTAGAAGCCCCTCCTCCTCCTGATGCACACCGTACATGCCTGTTACTTTCCTTTTTTTCTTTTACTACAAATATTTATTTTATGCACTTTTATACATGCATATACCACCAAAAGCATTGTTTGTCATGATCTGATTCATTTTCCTACACAAATGTTTTTTGCTTTTAAGAGCAGTAATGGTTAAAAAGGAGTGTTAATCCTCCCCATTTTAAGGGCTTTTAGACATGAACACAAATGTACTTCAGTGCTGTCTGAACATGATTGTAATGTTTTATAGATGTCTAGTTTCTTCTCACCGTGCTCAGATAATGGTACAGCTTAAACAGTGCTAATGTGGCTCAAGATGATCAAATTAATCTAGTTGAAAAGTGTCTAACTGGAAATCCTAATATCAAAGGACACATCTGATAGTTTAAAAGGGATAGTTCCCCCCAAAATTTAAATCGTGTTATCGTTGACTCACCCTCATGCTGTTCCAAACCTGTATGACTTTTTCTGTGCAAAACAGACAATATTTTATAGAAATGTTTTTGTCCATGCAATGAAAGTCAGTGAGGTACAAAACAATACATTTGGACCCCAAAGACTTGTATGGAGTATGGAGAGAGTGAGAGAGAGAGAGAGAGAGAGAGAGAAAAAAGGCCTTTGAGACTTTATTCAAAATATATTCTGTGTTCGACAAAAAAAGAAAGTCATACAGGTTTCAAACGACATGAGGTGATGATGACAGAACTTTCATCTTTGGGTGAACTATCCATTTAAAATGTGCAATATGTGATTCAAAGAGATTAATTAACTGTGTCATATGATTTGAAAAGATTCAAAATGCAGTAACTAGTGAATAACTGCTTTTAACTTTTTCGTGCCAGTAAAATGGTGGTGTTTTAAATCAACAGATTTTACATATTCAATGTACAGTATGTAATGTTACAAGATGGGCTATAAGCTCAGCCATGGTAACTGGAATAGTCAAAATTATGCTGCAAACTTTAACATTACTTGTAAGTTCCTTCAGTTTACTCGAAAAGACGCATGAAGACAGTATGTGATCATGGCGATCGTTTGCATATATGTATCAGAACTAGTCACTGTGATAACCAGATTCTGCCTTACACTGAAGATGCAGTTTTTGTCCGTTTTGTTCTCCGTTGCTGAAGGTGTTTTCTGGTACTGTAAAAGTTGCTGTATCTCATGAGGTTGTTCTGGCGCATGAGGTTCTCATTCGTCTTCTGGTAGCCTTGTGATATCAAATGCCCAAAAGGGGAGGTTTATTACTCTTTTTAAATCCTGTCACATTCATCTTTATCTCATTTTCCTCAGACTTTTATACTCTAACCACTTTTGTAAGTGTGAGAATTTTGTTTACAAAATTGAAAACATCTTAATGTTTAAATTATTGAAATGCTTATTACACACATACATATATACATACATACATACACATATATACATACACACACACACACACATATATATATATATATATATATGTATGTATATATATATATATATAAAATATTTTAAGAAATTTTGTTATGTAAAACTTCTACGTACAAGGGGATAATCAGATTTGGATTAATATCTATGCAAAGCATAATCAAACATACTAGATCACAAAAAATACTAAAGAAAAGGCTCAAACAGACGTACAGCTTTTACAGCATCTGTGGGTTCTGAGTCTGTGCAGCTGAATTTTACTTGCTACATGGATTTTTTTGTGTCTGTTGTCAGCAAAAAGGAAAAAAAAAAGAGAAGCCGTTAATGCATGAAAAACGTTTGGATTCTCCGTGAGGGATTCTTTTTTGTAAGGCATCTGATTGCACTGTGTACATTTCCTGTATAAAAAAGCATGACCTACATGTGCTTTGTCTCTGACAACTGTTTTCATGAGGATCATGCTTTGTGTATTCAAAATGTAAAATAATTGACGGGAAGGATGTGTCAGGTAATCAGTTACAGCTATATTCCTTTAATTGATTGCCTCATCAAAAAGAACAGCATTGCTTAAACCAGAATGTATTTTGACCAAACATATTACTGAAATTAGCATTATTTTTGTTACTGTGATGTTTGTGTACCTTTCCATGTGTTTAATAGTTGCCCTCTGCATTGTTGTGGCCCCTCCATTTCATTTGCAAGAGGCAGCATTGTACAGAGGCTCAGAGCTGTTGAGCTGTGAGTGGTTTTATTTTTATTTTGCATGTCTGACCATCACAAGTATTGGTGATTGATAAGCTGTGCACTTTTATCTTTTTGATATTTTATTTTACATCTCTATCTATGTGTTTTGCATTTGTGAACGTACTACATGAGAACACTTCCTACATTTACTTGGCACTTTAATCGACCCCCCCCCCCATTCTTTTCACTACCCTCTGAGTGACTGTTAAGTGCACTGGGTCTATTTCCCCCCACTGTTTGGCCGATTTTGCCTTCTATTCTAAGACAAGTATTTTTGAAAAGGATAAAAGTATCTGTTGTCTATTTATGATTTTATACTTGGTCAGCGCAAAAAAATCAAAACAACTTTTTTATGTAGTGTTAGGAAAGTATGAAAGTTCCCCGATATTTAAGAAACGAAGGCAGGTTACCTTTCTGTGTCAATTTACCGTAGACCAGTTTACCTTTTATAAAGCTTCATCTGTGGATCATAGTTTATCATTACCATGAATTGAACCAATCCAGAACATTTCTGGTCCAGAAAGGAGAGCATGCAGGAAGAAAAGGTCCTTGATCATTGTACTTATTCAGTATCTAATGTATGCACAGCCTTCATGTATATAAATGCTACACTTGTACATTTCTATATATTAAAATGTAAGAGTAGAGCGCAAAATATCAGGAGTCTGTAAAAATAAATAAATAAATAAATATATATATATATATATATAAATATAAATAAATGAAATGAATAATATGGAACTGTATGTTTTTACATTTTAAAATGCTTGAAGTGGACACTATACTGTCCCTCCTTTCGGGGGTTTCAAACTTTCCTCGAACTCATGTTTTAAATACACAGGTCTGTTCATTATCAAGTGTGCTCACACTTCTAGCCAAATCATAAAAGAATCCCTGCTGCAAATGTACATGCAGTTTTGCTTTTCAGCCTCTATACACTGAACATTGTTGAAGCTTTGTGAAATAATCTTCTCTTATGTCTTTGTTTTGTAGTATTTGGAGTAGAACTATTTTTTGCTGGCTGATATCCTTTTATTTTGTGTTTTGTATGTGTGTGCATTGGGAATTGATGTTTAAGTACTGTAAAAGTTGTCTTCACATGCTCAAGGTTTGTTTGCTTTAGTGTGTCGTAGATCTGTGATTTCTTTGCTGTGGTTGCTTTATCCATTCAGTTCCTAGATTTCCAAATATCTGATTTGTAGGCCAGATTTCTTTTGAATCAAAAATATTTTCACAAGAGTCCTCCTTACGCAAAAACATAAGATAACTGCTTTGCAGAATATTACGGAGCCCCGCACATAACATGCGGACAAAAATGTATTGTGGCCACAAATTCAGAATTCATTCTCTCATTTTACTAAATCATGGGCATGATTTACTAATTCGTTCACTCATTTTAGTAAGACTTTCGTTAGTCTTCAGAACACAAATCTTTAGATCTTTTTAATGAAATCTGAGATCGATCTTTTCCTCCATTGACAGCTACGCAACTACCACTTCCAAGCCCCCGAAAGGTAGTAAAGACATCGTTAAAGTAATCCATGTGACTTCAGTGGTTTAACCTCAATTTTATGAAGCAACGTGAGTGCTTTGTGCAAAAATCATAATTTACCACTTTATTTACAAAAATATTGACCTGCAACCCAGTAGGGAGAGCACCATGACGCATGTGTGTTGTGTTGCCTCGAGAGCTGACGTAGCCGTAAACACGGCCTTTGTGACGTTAAATTGCGAAGATCTTGAGTTTTCTTCAAAGGGCGTGTCCTCGGCGGCCTGTCAAATTTCGATGTTTCGCCATGAAACAGGAAGCTGCTGTAACTCAGGCAAACAATGTCCAGTTTGCCTCAAACTTCACACTTTTGATAAGAGTTCGGTCCTGAACACATGTCCATGCTCATATTCAGTTAACAGTCATGGCGCCAACTACTGGCAACAGGAAGTGACATGTTTAACACTGTTGTGGACTCGGACTCCTAATAACATGTAAAAAAGTGTCAGCAAGTGCTAAACATGCTAGCAACATACTAGAAACATGCTAGCAAACACTTAGCTAAGTGCTAAAGCATGCTATTACTGCAATTAAATAGGAATTTGCCGTAACTCAGGCATGGAATATCAAATATTCCCCAAACTTCACACGTTTCATAAGAGTGATGGCCTGAACACATCTACATGAGAATATTCAGTTATAGTAATAGCGCCACCTACTGGCAACAGGAAGTGACATGTTTAACACTGTGATGCAGTACTAGCAACATATTAAATATGCCATTGATTTATAAACATGTTATAAACATGTTAAAACATGCTCACAATTCTTAGCTAAGTGTTAAAGCATGCTAATGCAATGAAAGAGGAAGTTGTTGTTACTGAAGAAGGCAATATCCAATCTGCCCCAAACTTCACACGTTTGATAAGAGTCCTGCCCTGAACACATCTACATGACAATTTTAAGTTAAAGAAATAGCGCCATCTACTGTCGACAGGAAGTGACATGTTTTACACTGTGATGCAGTACTAGCAACATAGTAAATATGTCATTGAGTTCTAAACATGCTAGAAACATGCTAAAACATGCTAGCAACACTTATCTGAGTGATAATGTATGCTATTATCCCCATAATAAAGGACATTTTTGTAACTGACTTTGACATACTCCTCCTATATTTACCTACTAAAATGCACATTGCCCACTGTGCTCTGTCTTCCTAAAGCCACCGGGTGGCGGTGGCACGGGTGTGAGGGCCCTTTCAATGCTTCTTGCAGCTTTAATTTTGTAAATAAAAGTGTAAAACATTTTTTTTTTTTTTTTGGTGCAAACAAAGCACTGGAGTCACATGGATTACTTTTATGTCTTTATTACTGTTCTGGACCTTGAATATGGTAGTTGCGTAACTGTCAATGGAGGGACAGAAATCTCTCAGATTTCGTTAAAAAGATCTTAAAGAGCAACGTGCAGGTTGAATTTCTAACTGGATTAATACTTGATATTGTCTGAAGAGGTCTTTTAAAAACACATATGTAGAAATTACTAAAGAAATCTCATTTGATGTAGAGATTTTGATGAAAATGTGCTAGGCTCTGGAATACGCCTTTCCCGCTAGCAACACGTCATATGACGTAGGCCGAGGCAAACAAGAGCTCGCGTTCAGCTGTAGTTAGAGCGGTAGTGAGAGACAGAGAAAGTTTTAGATCGAGTTTTAGAGATGCCATAATGGTAAATTGTTGTGTTTGTGCTTGTTGCACGAATTCCAGCCTGTCAGGACATCGTGTCCATCATTTTCCTTCTAGGAAAAACAAGGCTTTTAGTTTTTGGGTGCGTTTTGTGCAGGTGAAGAGAGCAGACTTACCGCCGCGTCTGTCACCACACAATCGGTCGTTTGTAACGCACATTTCACTCCGGAGAATTTTAGACCTGGAGATTTTTTGCATCACAGACAGATGGTTTAATTAATACGGCTTTGAAAACATTGCATTATGCTGACTTGCTCTGCGGTGTTTCCAGTATGAAGTATTTACACACAAGCAAACTCGTTGGCAGCTCAATGCTATCCTGCTTGCTGGCTGCAAACTGCGGAATGGATTTCCTGAGGGGGGTCTCTGTGTCTCATTGAGCCGCGCCTCCGTTCAGGAAATCCATTCCACAGTTTGCAGCCAGCTAGCAGACTGGCCGGCGGGAATCACTTTTGGAGTCATTTCAGCAGGATATCGGATATCTCCGCAGGTTGGATCGGGAAAATCCGTTACATGAATTACACTGTTATCTGTCCCGATACCGATACTGGATCGTCCCCATCCCTTCCTGTGGACTATCATAGGCATGCTCGTCAACATCGGTGAACTCGGTTTCTTCACTCACATCCATTGTAACCTGAGCTTAAACTTGACCAGACGCCCTCGCCCATCGTCACTTCCGGTTAGTGCTTTATAAACGCGGAAGTTATTTTATCACAATTTATCTCAAAATATCGTTAATGGCTAAATATATATTACTCCAGTTCAGAAAATCTAGTTGTTTTAACATGAACCTACACTATGCTATATAGGGGTGTCCAACCTGCATGTTGCTCTTTAAGATGAACGGGTTTGGAATGACATGAGGGTGAGTAATTAATGACATAAATGTCATTTTTGGGGATCTAACCCTTTAATTAAAACTAGTTAAAGTAAATCGTTGCCATTTTGAACTAATTTGTTCCCTCTTTTTGATTGAACTAAAACGAGGGAACAAATTAGTAAAACGTGCAAACGTGTTAGTAAGTCTTGGGAATGAATTGTAAATTTGTGTCCATGATATCCATTTTCCCCCCGCATGTCATCCTGCAGGGCTTCATAGTACGCATTTGAAAACCGCAATCTTTTTCTTTTTCTCAGCATTGAGCATCTTGTTAACTTATAAAACTTTAGCAAAGTAAACAAATAACAATTTAAACAAAATTTCTATCTGAAATCTGAAGATATCCTGTTTAACATATCTTGGAAGGAACCGAAATATGCTGAGTAATGATTTGAGGAAGGATTCCCCCAAAATTTCCTCCAGTAAATACACTTCTGATATAAAAGAGAGTTTCTGTTCGTCCCAAACAATTACAGGGTAGTTTTTAATTTTGTAAATGCTTTTTATGAGGGTGCAAATATATTTTTTAGCCATTTTTAATCTAGTCAAAAATGTTTTGCAACATTTTTTTTAAGATAAGCCCTAATTTTTATTTTTAATTCCAGGAAATTTGTTTTCATATCAGTCATTTGCCAAATCGCCCAATTTATAGGGCCTGAAAAATAAATTGTGCTGAAGGTTTGTTTGTATATTTTACTTGCATTCTTTCTCAATAATTGACAAGCCATTTAAAAAAAAAAAGCCAAAGTTTGTTGTTTGTACCTTTTTAAATTAAAGTCATGCTTCGGCTATGGTCTGCTACTGTTATGTCTTCAATATGAAGATGTTCTTGAGTAATTGTCAGTTCGCCTCACTAGCGGCTCTGTCTTTGTTGACCAATGGTTAAAATGTACTTTGGTACTTTAGGACAACCGTATTTAAAAATCAAGCAGATATGTACCTTGATGTTTAATCTCTCCCAGGGCCGATCATTTACATGAGACTCTGTATGTCTTCAGCCTTTATATTGGGTGAACTTTTGCTGCATGGTACGGAGTATTAAAATACCCGAAAGTCTTGATGTGATGTCCTGCTTTTTTGCAGTTATCAAGCTCTAAGTATATCGAAACTCTTTGCTAGTGCATTACTAAAACTTTTGCAACTGGAAATATCATTTTTGACAAAGTGGTTTTGTATATTTCTTTATGTACAAAAAAAACATTTGTTAGAGTGTTAAAGAGACAACATGATAATGCAACCCGGTGGAACTGAAACGTATACACAACAAAACTTTAAAAATACTCTTACAGTATGTGCATTTAATGAATGTGAACTGCCTCGGTGGTTCATATCTATACAAAGGCAGCTAATTTCTATTTTTTCAGTGTATGATCATTCAGATGTTGCACATACATTTGACTGCAAAGTTCAGACGTTAATCCAGTTTTTTTGCATCAAGACATAACTATACTCACTAAATATGCAAAACTAGCTTTCAGGAACATAGCTTTGCAACTGTGGTTTGGTTTACCTGACCCTTTAAAACAAAAGGAAAATATAATCCTATTAGTTTTCTATGAAATATAGAAGACAAAATAAAAAATGAATATGAAACATTGTGGGCTTTGTAAGTGTGCTACTTATTTAAAACAAAATGTTATCAAGCTTAAATTCCATTGTCCTTACTGTATTTTTCTGTGTGGAAGCTTAAGTCTTTGTACCTTTGCATTAATATTTGTTTATGGAATTGAATAAAAATGTTTCAAAAAGCATATTTATTTGTATGTTTCCTACTGTGTTCAAAAGAATTGGGATCATAGAGTAGTTGGGACTGCTCTTATAACTATTTGAATGTGCTCCACACATATTGTAGTGATATTGTTCAATTTGTACAACTGTTTAAGTCATAAATGTATTTCAATAGACATGGGATACAAAAATAAATATTTATATATATATATATATATATATATAGATATATATATATATATATATAGATATATCATATATTGTAGTAACCAGTTTACATCATGTGTCTGGTTGAATTGATTTGAACCTGCGTGATGGCGTCACGCGGCGTCGTGCTCTCCCATAATGCAGCGGGCCTGAGGTTTTGATCCAGTGGAGTTCATGAGATCGGTGAGAGCGCTCGACGCAATGAGGCGGAGAGACACAACAGCCGTCGAACCTTCATCTCCCAACTGAACACATACATACACCATTTCTCAAGCCAATAATCACATCAGAAACATGTGGTTCCGCAACTTCTCGATCCTCCCGAGAGGTCTGTGAGTTCCTGCAATCCATTTAGCCCTTGAATCCGGAGGATTTTTCCCCCGTCGGCCGATTCCCACCGAGCAGGCAATGACAACGGCCTCCGCAACCCCGCAGCAGATGAGAGACCGGCTGCTGCAGGCCATCGATAGCCACAGCAATGTGAGTAACCCGCTCACTCTCCTGCCGACCAAAGCTCACTTTTCCCGACACGATACAGTTAGAGACTGATCTAAGGCCGCCAAACGTCGTACCTAGCGCCTGAATGTGTGGCAGAGCAGATGTGAAGCTCCCATTAGCTGGCCGCTAACTGACGAGAGGCACATTTACCCCGCGCGCTGCGCTAACAGAACAGAACAGTCGGACAGGCACCAGATTGCCCTGATTTAAAAAAATAAGCATGCAGTGAGATATTTCAAAAAAGCTGCCATCTCGATTTAAGGTGTATGATTCGATCAGTCACAGATGACATGTTGTGTGAAGCCTGTTAGCTGTTTCATGCCAAGCTATCTGCTATTGAGCTCTGGAGCAGATTTAAATAATTCTTTGCTCGCTTACCGTAACGTTATCTCTAAACAATATCTCTAATGACGCCAGTGTACATTGTCTGTTGTTTCCTGCTTATAAATGGCACATCTTGGCTAAAATGAGCTAGGTGTACGTGGCTAGCCGAGACAGTGGCATTAGCAAAGCGCTAGCAGGTGAATTCATGTTGAGAGCAGTGAGTTAGCTTGATTGATTCTGTATTACCAAGAGAGATTAAAGCTGTTTTGGTGCCTTCAAACAGTGCTGGATGTATGTCTGTGAGTGGACTAACCTGAGCACACAGCTGGTTGGTGTTACGGCAACGTTGCGGTGCTAACTGGGCACTCAGACCATCTAGAGCTAACCTTCTGGCTGACTGGAAAATGTGACAGCCACATTGAATGTTTTGCTAAGCTAACACATCGCCATAAAATAACTAATGAAGAGCAGTATAGAAATAATCAGTGTAGATGTTTAAGGAAATAAACAGTCCGTGTAATTGCCGTCGCAATAAATATTCCTTACTTTAAGGTTTCAGTGAGTCTGTCTTCACTGGAGCTTTAAGTATGTTAAGTAAACACTGTTAAGGTTTGATTAACCCCTAAAAGATGTTTACATCAAGTTCATTTCATACATACTTTGACTATTTATGTACATCGTTGGGTTTTGTTTGGCTATACATGTCCATACATCGTTTAGTGCATTGTTACTGGTCTCTTGGGGCTAAATTGGTAGGTTAGGGTCAGGAGGGTCAGTATGCTGACCTGGAGTAAATGAAGGTGAAACCCGTTGTCTATTGATTGAAGCACTCATGAACAAGCTGAGCTTCTACTACCAAAGATTAAAATACTTTTTCACCCTCACTTTGAGTGAGAGGCGAGATGTCTTGGACATCATATAGTTAACTATTAGTGCATCACTTTTGTTTTAATATTTTTCTTGTGAAATGTACAAGAGGGTGTAGAAACACTGTCATGTTTTTAGTTTTTGTGTGCCAAGTTATGTCAATGTGTATTTTAATTGGTTTCTTTATATTACACTTAGCAACTATTATTACTATTTATAGCTAAAGACTGGGATACGCTATGTCACTTTCTGACTTTGCAAATTGTTAGTTACTGAAGAAAATTAGGCATCATACACTAAATGACTGAGGATCACACACTGTTAGACTTACAAGTCATTCCAATCGCAACAAACTCATGCAGAAACATGCACCTCACTTCTAGAAGACGCATGGCGTATGACAATGTGCTCTAAAATTGGCTCAAAATATCAAACATGTTAGATATCCTCCGACTGGACAGATTCATACTCTGAAGTTAAAAATCAAAGTCTGTGCCTTTCATGCACTATGCTATTTTCTGTGAAATTTGTCTTCTCTAACTGCCTAAAACCTGGAGACTGACTTTGACTTTCAGCATCTAGTGTTGACTCCTATACCACAATCAGGGTCACAAAAGTTGTGTAGTGTAATCCAGTATTCATTTTGAACACTACCTATCTTTAGAACATGATTCCAAAATTCTTCTCTACCCATTATTTGAGAAATTTCATACTGTGTCATTGAGGTTTCATGTTAAATTGTCCCTCTTCCTGGACAGATCTGTAACATGGTTGCAGTTCTTGATGTTATCACCAATTTGGAGAAATACCCTATCACCAAAGAAGCACTTGAGGTTGGTACTTAATTATTCTCATCATCAATAATATATTTTTTGGTATAAATCTGCTTACGACAAGTCATGGCATATCGAATACTGTTTCTGGGTCCAAATCTCTACTCAGATTCCAGTGAGAATACTTTCTTAAAAGCCATTTATGAGCATTGTGCTTTTATATAGCACACCTTTAAGCTAAGTTTTTAAAAACCCAGTGTACACTACAATTTCTAGACTCACTGTGTACCAGACACCAATATTTTAATGATTTAGAAAAGATAAATCACTGTCTGGAGATTTTGCAAGATAAGTTGAATTTTTATACAGCACCATGAGTGTATTTTAGCACTGTTTGCTGTTGATCTGATCAACATCTGATTAAGTATTTGTACCAGGAAACAGTGATGCGTGACGTCTTACTTAACACCCAACTAATATCTTATTTGTCATTACTCTGTTGTTTTTTCGTGCAGATTGAAATAAATAGTCATTGTTTATTTTATGTTCAACAGAAAAATACATTTGTGAAAGCTGTGTGATGTGAAGCTGTTTCATTTTCAATGCAGGAAACCCGCTTGGGAAAGCTGATTAATGATGTGAGAAAGAAAACAAAAGATGAGGACCTTGCCAAACGTGCCAAGAAACTCCTGCGGAACTGGCAGAAGCTAATCGAGCCTGGCCAAAGTGACACTCCGGCGAAAGGAGTGCCAAACGTCCCGGGCTCTGCCAACGGAGGTGCTCACCCCTGCCGGACAGACACACCTCCAGTGGTCCCCCCTCCAAGCAAGGTTGCTCCTGAGCTTAAAACCAGGAATGACATCCATAACACATACTCCCCAAAGGCGGAGAAATCCAGCAGCCGAAAGCGACTGGGGGAGCCAAGGGATAGTCCGCATCTGCCGGCCAAAATGACAAAAACGTCCCTTTACGAGCCAGTGTATTCCTCTTCCCCACCATCAAATGGAATTAGGGGAAGTCCCGAGCCGCTTCCGGAGAAAGAGGATGATGCGGCGCCTGACAGGATCCGCCCGGAACACCTAGACAATGACAGGCACAACAAAATCCCTGTCAATGCTGTGAAGCCTCATCCAAGCTCTCCGGGGCTTACCAAACTACCTAGCACTTCCTCCCTACTCAAAACATCAGTGTTACAGCAGCATGCGAGAATGGACGGAGGCGGGCAGAATCAACCCAAAAGCCCTCGGTACTCCTCGAGTCCACGCAGCATAACACACGAGGCAATGGCAAAGAGGTCTTCAACATATGCACCAAAAGGGACTCTCTCGAGCCCATCTCAGAATTCTGCCCAAGTGCCCTCTCCTTTGCCCACACTGCAGCCTTTAACGTCACCGGCCCAGGTGTGCATCGGGGACGGTCCGTCATCTGTGGGGTTGGAAGGCTCCATGCACTTGCACAGATTGTCGGATAGAGTCTCCCAGCCTCCGCACAGCACTGCAAAACTGGAGCCGCTCTCCAGCTCCCCACTCACTGCACACAGCTTAGAGGGCGCTGAGACCAAGGGTGAGCGGGAGGGAGCGACCTCCAACTCGGAGGGCAAAAAGAGGAAGAAATACAGACCCAGAGACTACACGGTAAATCTTCAGGGGCAGTCCTCGGAGGACAGGACCAAACCTGTGCGGTTAAAAGAGCGCAGGTTGACATTCGACCCCGTGACCGGACAGATTAAGCCCCTCACTCCGAAGGAATCCCACCATGAGGAAGAGTGCCAAGGACCGCCGATTGCAACGCCCCCGGTGAGGACTGAGGTGCCACAGCAAAAGACCCCTACGTCGGTTCCCAACCCCTTTCAGCAGACGAACTGGAAAGAGCTGTCCAGAAATGAAATCATTCAATCATACCTTAATCTTCAGAGCAATGTTCTTACATCCTCTGGAGCACAGACCCATGGGGCGCACTTTTTCATGACTGAATATTTGAAAAGAGAGGAACACGATGTCAAAGAGCCCCGAAAAATGCACGTTTTAGAACAGATCAGCTCCCCGAAAGAACTACCTGGGGTGACTCGGGACGTAACAAATGAGGACCTTCTCAGAATACACAAAGAACACTGGGCTGGGGTAAACGGTTGCTATGACACCGAGGGAGCCTGGTTCGATTGGACAGAGTGCATATCATTGGATCCTCATGGCGATGAGAGCAAATTGAACATCTTGCCATATGTTTGCCTAGACTGAGAGAACAGGGTTTGGAAAAGCTTTCAATGTTCCCACTGTGAGTCAAAGGGGATTGAACCGACTCTCCTTGTCGCTCTGTACAAGGTTAATCTTACAGGTGTAACAAACAAACCAACAGCAGTTGTTCCGAGTTCGGTTTTCCATAAGAAGGAGATGAAAAGATGTCCTGTTTGTAATGTGCTGCTACCAACAAGAATTTGCAAACAAGGGTTGTATATAATGGCTCGCAGGGATTTAACTGGGCCAGTTCTTGCACAATGTGTGAATAAGAGGGTCCGAGAAAGCATTGAGCAGTACAGATATGTTTGAAAGCAAGTCGAGAACATTTTTTGGCCGTTACAAAAAGCTTTATGTGACAAAGAATAAATTATAAAAGTTTCTTATGTATCCATCTATTTATTTGACCATGTTTTCCTTTTTTTTTTTCTCCCTAAAAGGTTATCCACTAAGATGTGCAGATTTGTCTGAGGCTTTTCTGTTCGCATCACACACTTGTCCCCTTATTTGTGATGTACACGAGGCATATATGAATACATTTTCCCCCACAGCGGCTCTCACGTACATGTGCTGATCGCAGTAGATACCGACATTCCATTCTGAACTGAACATTTCTCGCTTCACATTTCTTTCTCGATTTATCTAAAATATGTGATTTTCATACGAGAGAAAAGCAATCTATTTTTTAGATGTTAAATAAAACATTATTTTAAACAAATCTCTTTGCCTAGATAATTGTAAAAAGAAAAAAATATGGATAAATATGTCGAAGAAGAGAGAAGTATTCATGTGCTAGAAGAAAACGCAGTGAATGGCCACTGAGGGTGCTACTTTTCATCTTCATACTGTGAGTGAGGACAGAAAAGCAGGAAAATGTTAATATGCTGGAAATATACTTGTTACCATTCCTTTAGATATTGTTTGCCTTACTGAAACCATTCAACGATGACTTTATTTCAAGAGCCTTAGTGAATGTATGGCATTTAGACTTTTGTTTAGGTGGCACAGAAGGAAACACCTCTAGGCATCTGCCTTTTTTTTCTCAAATGGACGCATTGTGCTATAAATGTGTCAATAAATAAGCGCGTTATCCTGCTTGTCTGTACATAGTTCTTGCAATCCATGTAAAACCTTTCTAAGTCTTCTTTTTTTTAGTGTGAATGTAATTATTTTGGGAGGAAATTAAGCATTTGGAATGGAAGACCCAATCGTTTGTTACTGTTCACAGGAATCTATAGACCTAGATGAATAGGTTGTGGTCCTATTATTCATTCAGTGTTTTCAGTTTGACATAATATTGATTGTTTTTTTGTTTTGTTTTTCATTCATTTTTTTTTTAAATGCCTTGCCATTGTTTTGAAGAAAAACGTCTTGTGAAGGGGGTGAAACCTATTTGCTGCCGACTTGCAAACACTGTGTGCTCTGCTACCTTCGTCCTACCAATGTGCCTTTGATGTAAAAAGTTTGGAAAGGCTTCCGCTAGCTTCACTTGGTTTCAAAAAGTACAGCATATGTTTTCTTCAAACCATGTCAGATATTCCAGGGATATACATTGTTTCTGAAGCAAAGGCCATCTAAGAGCTCAATACTTGGTTAGGGTATTGCAAATATAATTTGCAATTTAAAACTAGAGGAGAGACTTCTTTGATCATTTTTGATCAGTATATTTGTTCAGTGTTTAACATCACTCGTTTGTTCGAAAAAATAAAATAATCAAAACTCTGCATCATGGTACCCTTTCTTCCATCAAGGTTATCTGTCCCAAATCTAATGATTGACATGTTCGTGAGAGCAAATCTATCATTTAATGTTTTCTGTACCTTTTCAGGAAACTATTTAGCTGTTAATGAATCAAATTGCTGTAGTCTGTTTGTTTGCTTGCTTGGCGTGTCATGGAAACCCCCTTTAACCGAAGTTGCCAAGGCTAACCAAAAGTGGTTGCAGTATATACACGTAATCAACCTAGTCTTAAAGGGATAGTTCACCTTTCATTAACACCCACATGCTGTTCCAAACCTGTATGTTTTTCTTTCTTCTGTTGGAGCCAACAGAAGATTTTGAAGAATGTTTTAGCATATTTTTGTCAATGTGGTTTAGAACAACACTGGGTCCCCATTTAGTTTCATTATATAGACAAAAAAAGAATTAAAAAAATATATATGTTCTTTAGTAATTAGGCAGAAGGGGCCATTCACACAACACGCACAGTGGAATGGTTGAAAAACATAAGATCTCAATGTTTTTAAAGTTGAACTTATTTAACCTTGAGTGTTGCATTTTTAGAATGCCATATTCTAAACATTTTAGAAACTACTCTGCTGCAGTTTCATTGTTTTTCTATGTAAATGTGCTAAAGTAGTTTTAAGTGCTTGACCGTTGCGCTTGCAACTTTTACAGCATTGTAAATACACTCAAGTTAAAAGTTGTTCAATTTATTAAAAGAAAACTTGTTTCTAGACCTTGCCTTTTTTTAATTTAAATGCAAAAACGCAGTCTGTGTGAAGTGCCCCTTATACACTGAAATTCACACCAAAGGCATAGGCTAACTATAATAATCATTCTAACATTCAAATAGATTTTTTTCCATTCAATGATGAACAGTAAAAACATTTACAGCTAAACAGAAACCACCCAACTTTAAAGAGCTTGAACATTTAAAGCAGCATACGTTATCAGCCCTTGGTGTGGACACCAAAAATAATTATTGTTATAGTTACCGTTATAGTTGTAATTTTTAGTGTAAAAACAGGCCTTTAGTCCTAGAACAGGAACAACTTTAAGTTGATTATGGAATTTTCATTTTTGGCTGAGCCAATTTTTTAATAAGCTGTCTTATACTGTAAAGTCACATTTATCATGATCACTATGTCTCTTTATAGTCTTAGAAAATTGTGCCTATATATTTCATTATTTTTACTCAGTGGAAATTAGTACATTTATGGCTGGTTTCACAGACAAGGCTTAATATAGTCCCAGACTAAAATACATGTTTGAGCTGTTTTCTATGAAAGCAACTTGCACTGACATATCTTAAAATATGTCACTGCCATTATTTTGTCTCAAGATTACTTATTAGCATGACATCCTATCTTGCCTTGCATTACAGAGATGTTTCATGAATGTTAGTGACATCGTTCAGTAGCCTGCCGTATTCCCAGAGGTGACTCAATCCTCAGCTACCGCGAGTCTGGAATACCAGGATGGACACAGGGATACTCCCATTATAAAGGAATTTGGTACTTTAGTGCCATATATGGAGTTTTTGATATCAATCACAGCCAAGAAGGGGGGAAAGGGGCGTGGTCCGCATTGAGCGCGAGTTCTCATTGGTTGCGAAGTAAACAAGGGGAAGTTCTGGATATGCATAAGCTAAAATAGGAAAGAAGACAAAACTACCAAACTTTACCGAAGTCTTTCTTTCAGTTCCCGACAATCTGTTTTGAAACTTATTCTGCTCTTGTTGCTGACAATGTCTTCGCAGTTCAACAGAGGCCCAGCATATGGGTTTTCAGCGGAAGTGAAGAGCAAGGTAGGCTACGTGGAATTTATAAACTATTTCAAAACCTTCGTTAAATCACAGACATATTTTGTTTGGCATATTGCATCTATATGTAACGGAAGTCTCTCTGTCTCATCACGATGAATCCAAAGTGTATCAACAAATGTTTCACAAATTTCCTGTTGTGTTAACATAACACGTGTAACGATACTAGGTTAAATAGCCTAACAATTATGCTTCATGTAATGCATATTGAATTATATTATTTACTGGCAACTAGCTGTAAAGTGAAAGTAAATTAAACGCAAAAGAAGTCACGGAAACGGTAAAGAAAGTTCTCAAGAAGCTCTTGGGGCGTTGCCTCCAGTCTTCAAATATGTCATTGTGATCTGGCCTGATAGAAAACGCACAGTTAGTGCAAAAAAAAACCTGTCCCTACTAGTTCACATGTTGTATGCAAATGTGTGTAGCACACTTAGTATCGGTTAGCAGCCCTGACTTTACCCTGACAGCTAGATATATGGTGATAGAAATGTCTTTTTCTTTTATTGGAATATGAATATATATTGAGACATGCATGCGATTAACTGACTCCCATATTATTTATTTATGCAATGCCGGGCATTGGGTGATCATGTAGATCTTATTAAAATAATGAGCATATAGCCTGATTATAGTATGATTTTTGACCAATGTCACATTAATCTTTCCACTAGATTGCACAGAAGTATGACCCCCAAAAAGAAGAAGAATTACGAGTTTGGATTGAGGGCATCACTGGGCGGTCAATTGGAGATGACTTCCAGAAAGGGTTGAAAAATGGTGTAATACTCTGCGAGTAAGTTTGCATTTATTTATGTTTATGTAACTCCCATTAAGTCTTTTCAAAGGCTATTTTACAATATAACTTTGAATAACCGTGCGGTCTTGATCTTTCTTTAAAGGCTTGTAAACAAACTTCAGCCAGGGTCTGTGAAGAAGATTAACCAATCGTCCCAAAACTGGCATCAGGTGAGCTGATGTTTTACGCTCCTCTAAAATGTTTATTCCCAAATGTTTTAGGATAGCTGGAGATAAAAATGTTCTGACATTGAACTTTTTTTTTCTTGTTTCTTTCTGAGAACATGGTTGTCTAATGTGTTCACTTAAATTCCAGATAAGATTCTTTTGTAGTAGAAATGAAGGTTATGTTTCGTTTGTTCACATTCAGCTATTTTATTGTGTTGCAGCTAGAGAACCTGACCAATTTCATTAAAGCGATCACCACCTATGGACTCAAACCTCACGATACTTTTGAGGCCAACGATCTTTTTGAGAATGGAAATATGACACAGGTTCAGACCACACTTCTGGCTCTTGCTGGCATGGTAGGCCCTGTTGAATGATATAATTTCACAGGAGAACAGCCTAACTGATTTTATTTCAGGCTGCAATTATAGATTCTCACTGTTTACAGGCTAAAACCAAGGGCATCCACTCAAGTGTAGACATTGGAGTGAAGTATGCAGAGAGACAAGAGAGGGCTTTTGATGAAGAGAAAATGAAAGCTGGGCAATGTGTCATTGGACTACAGGTATGGCTGAACTTTGTTCAAGTTTCTTTCATTCTCTTAAACTATCTGAATATAATTTATTCACAATCTGTAATCCAAAACTAATATGGCTTGATCTGGAAAGTGCCATGAAAATAGTTCATTTATGTAGCTTGTGTGCATGTCTCTTTATAGATGGGAACAAATAAATGTGCAAGTCAAGCTGGAATGAATGCCTACGGTACCAGAAGACACCTGTATGATCCCAAGTCACATATTCTACCACCAATGGACCATTCAACCATCAGTCTTCAGATGGGTACTAACAAGGGTGCTAGCCAAGTGAGTACCACCTCCCATGATATTGCTAATTTTCACTTATTACTATCTTATTCTGATCAGTGTTGAGATATATATATATATATATGGTTTAAATTTAACCATTAAAATTTGGTTAAATTTTAATTTAACCAAATTAAAATGTTTTGAAAAAATAACTGAATTGTTTTATTTACTGTAGTTTGAAGGACTAAAATGACTTGAACTTAAATGAAAAAAAAGGTAAATAGGAATTAAAAACAGGCAAAAACATAAAATTACTAATACCTAGTGCCCCTATTGTGCTCTTTTGAATATTACCTTTCATGCAGTGTGTAATATAGCTGTTTGTGATTTGTAAAAGGTCTGCAAAGTTTTAAAGATTAAAAGTGCGCCAACAAATACAGTTATTGTCTTCTAAAACGGGGTTCTTGCAGGACATTAAAAAGTCTTAAAAGTCTGAAATTAGAATCTCCTGATTCTTACTCCATTAAAAAGTCTTATATATATATATATATATAATTTTCTGCTAGGCATTACATTTTTAAGACGAGGTCTTACATCTGATTGAAAAATATATGCTTTTAGGCTGTGTAGCACCAGTTGCATAAACTTTAAGACTTAAGTCTTAACTAATTTGGCCTACTAGAAATTTGTCAAGAGGTAATCAGTCTTACTTTTCTGATTCAAATTAGACTGATCTACCTTTCTATGTAACTGACTTAAAAGTTAGCACTAACTTTTAGAACTAGTCTAAGCAGTTTATGCAACCAGCCCCCGGTCTTTGGAAGTAGCCTACCCAGTTCGCAACTTGGTGTTACACGTCTTTTTACGTAGTGCATCACAGTGCGCACTCCACCAGAGATGAGTCAGTCAGGGTGAGTCGCTTGGAAGAAGAGTGGGCAAATTCGAGCAAAATAAATGCAAATTTAACTCTCAATAGCTCGAAGATGACCAGTTTTGGAGATGGTTGGCAACAACTAATGACAGCAATAAAGCCAAGCAATTTGTCGCAAGCAGGCTAGGCTCACGGAAAGGAGGGGGTTTTCAGACTCTTTGAAAAATTGGGTGATTTTCCATTTAAGTTTAAATTTGAGAATTTAAGTTTTATATACTTTGATGCATATAAACCTATTGTAGGAGACCTCCAAAACAAAATGAGGAACCTTTAAAATGGGGGCACTTTAAAATAGTTAAAATGAAGACGAAAAATATAATAAAATGTAAAATGGTTCTGAATCTGATTGTTCCTTCTAGTCTGGTATGACCGCTCCAGGGACCCGCCGTGCCATCTACGACCAGAAAATTGGCACCGACAAATGCGACAACTCCACAATGTCTCTACAAATGGGCTACACTCAAGGCGCCAACCAGAGCGGGCAAAATTTTGGGCTTGGCCGTCAGATCTACGATGCCAAATACTGCCCCAAAAGTGCACCCGATGCAGCTGGAGAAGGAGCTGATGCTGTTGGCTACACGGATTACCTAGACGAGGGCTACCAGGGTTATCAGGATGACGGTCAAGATTACTGAATCGACCTATCGCAGGCTATGAGTCTGAATAAGAAGCTAAAGGGAAGTTGATACTTCCTTGTAAACAAAAGACCCAAAACATGAAAGTGACCCATATGAAACATATCACTTATTATTTTTAACTATATCAATGTTCTTTTTATAAACAGTATGTTTGGTTCATTTGAAACGAGTGTTATGTGAGTTGATATTTCTTGTATTTTATATGGTTCATTTGACAGTCATTTAATTGCACAACCTCTATGATAATATTTAGTATTTGCTTAATTGTAGGTTTAGTTTAATGTACTTTTTTTTTTAGATTTTTTTTTTTTATAAACGCTGGTCTTAAATGTGACAGGGGTTATTGTAAAGTTACATTTACATTATCCCAAATAATGAATTTTCTTCTTTTCTAATCAAGCTTTCTTGTGAAGAACTTTGATATTTAGTATGGACGAGAGAGCATTACGTGAGTCTGATTCATTTATTGAATCTAGAACATGCTCAAGGGTTTAAAATCACTCTGCAAAATGCTTTTTCTTGTCAGTTGAGCATGTGAAGGAGAATTTTTGCTGTTACAGTTGAAAGATGCAAAGTTAAAATAGTGAGGGCTTCGATATGGTGAACCTTTACTGGAGTTACGTGGTCCATTTTGTTAATTTAAGAGCTTATTTTCCCAGTAAGATTTTGTGTTTTTAGGCTGGAAATTTAGCACATTCTTGTGCTGCACAAAAAGGAAGGGGTTACCTATTATTTCAGCAGCATTTGAGTCATTTCTGCTTTTGACATTCTAAACATTCTACTTCCTCAGTTGATGTGAGGAGATGAATGTGGTTTTATAATACACTTTTTACTGTCTCGCATACAATCTGTAATGTGTTTTAAATAGTTCATCTTTGTATTAGTGTTTTATTTTCTCATCAAATATTTTACTGTTTGTAGAGCCAGAACAACTGGAGCATGTCTTGTTTTCTTTGGATTATAGTATTGTAAATGGAAATAGAAGTATAACATTGTGAGCCTTGAACATTCCAAATTAGGAACTGGATTCACTAGTTTTATTCCACAGTATTTGTTTTCATTCCAAATGGCTAAGCCTTTTGTACTAGACATTGGAAAATTTTAGGTCTTGCTTTTTTTTTGTTAATCTTTCTTGTGGAATATCATGGTTAGATGAATGTAGTAAATACTGGGTTTATAATAAAAGATGATGAGGTAGCTGTTGTCAGGATTCACTTAATTTGATCGCCTTTTGCTCTCTGAAACAATTAGTATATAACAAAGCTAGTATTTACTTTTCGTTCCTATACAAGAGGAAGATAATATTTTTAAATCACTTGCTTACTTCCCAAAGAAAATCCTGGATCAATTATTCAATGATCCGATCAGAAAAATGATCAGTCAAGCAGTGAGTCAGATAATGAAGCTGATGTACTACATCCTCAGACACTGGAGCAGGGCCCACTAATATTCTTAATGGTACATAATAAATCTGGGGTTCGAAGAAGAGAGGACTCGCCTTCAAAAGTTGTTAAATTACGTAACACTGCCATCATGTGGCACTGAGTGAAAAGGACAGCATGGGATTATTAGCTACACATTAAGTATAGTCTATACCAAAATAGCCTACATGTTATTTAATTCTTAACAAAGGGTAAGTGAAAGGATGTACTTAACCCTGGGAAAATGCTGATTGTAAAACTAAATATTGTATTATTTAGTTCATATTTTCAAATTTAACCCTGATTTATGTAATTTGGTAATTGTTAGGTAATGCATTAACTGATGCTAACTGATGGAACGTTTTAGTGTTACCAATACATTCAATAAAGATATGTTTACTGGGAGTCTCAATCAAAATGACGTTTTTGTCGCTTGCACCAGGTGGCGCTGCTTAACAAGGTCTCACCAGTTTTTTTCTGCCTGAGGTTGAGATTTTTTTACAACCTCACTTTGTCGACACATGTGCAGATTTGTGCTTTTAAGGCCTTACTTGTGCCTCTTCTCAAACAGCCCTGCTGTGAGCTTGTCAAAAAGGCTCTCTTCTTGTTAATGAAATGCTACATTCCATGTTGACACGCCGTTCATCTCCCTCACGGTTCAGACTGATTTACCTTCACGACTCCTGTTGAAGCAGGTAACCTGTCACACAGACAGCATTGTGCACACATTTTACACAGGCAATCTATGCATTTTTCTCCTTAAAGGGAGAGCTCACCCGAAAATGGAAATTCTGTCAACAATAATCCCCTCATGTCGTTCCATTTTTTTTTAAAACATCAAAAAATTATGTCTCACATTAAAATGATTTTAACCATTAAAACAAATCACTTTTCTTATAAGTTAAAAAATAATAAATGTATTTGCAATGTATTAGTTTTTGCCTTCAGGTTGCATGTTGCAAAAATAATTTTAGTGAAATGCAAAACAGATAAGATATTCTAAAATTAAATAAAATAAAACAACTAAAAAGGTATAGTTTGGGGTCCTCCTCATGATTAATGAAAATCAAATGTTATATAACGGAATAATATTTGTTCTCTGGTACTGTTCTGCTTCAGTGGCTCTAAACAAAGTAACAATACATTAATGGTATAAAGAGGCAGGATGACTGTTGAATGAAGCTATAAAAAGCATAGTGGTTAAACATAATGGCTGTTATATGACGAAAAATGTCTTTATGTTTGTGCAATGGCCTCAGTTTCTGTTGGTTCTGTAATGCTCTTAATAACTCCATGTATACTGTACTTATTGGAACTATGTGCTGTGTCCTTTTCTTATAATATCACTCAGTTCCACTTGACCTGTGGTAATTAAGCTTTTGTCAAAATGAAGTGCATAATCTTGTTGCCTTTAAACCCGTGAAGTTCACCAGCATCTTATTTATTGTAAACCAGTTTTTCAAATGTAGCACATTACAATGTTTCTATTTATCACAGCTAAAAAGATAACTTCATTTCAAGGTGATAAGACAGTTGTTCTTTTCTTAAACCGTAAAGCACTTGAGTGTTAAATACACTAAACTCATCTAGAAGTAACTGAAAGCACATTAGTGACGACTTCTTTCAGGTGTGAAACATTGAGTGTGACACTTGGAAGCCAACACA